>JARHVA010003079.1:1145000-1472500 GCA_037957365.1 Torreya grandis
AAGGATGTGGTACACACCAAATTTTTGATGTACATAGGATCTTTGAGGCATGAAATGGGTGTGTTATTGAGGGATGTAGTAATCTTTCTCTATATATCATATGAAAACTAAACAAAAAATGGTATTTCCACACCCCACACTATACAATGCACTTTTAAAAATATTTGAGCTATGGTCACTGGGTTGTTTATTTTTAGGTGCATAATATTGAAAAAATAGTGTTTTTAAAATTATATATCTTTCATAAATTTAAGAAACTTGAATAAGTTACTAAATATGAAAAAATAAATTATGTTAAAAATTTTTCTATCCATGCATTCAAGTTTTGTATAGTTTTTTTAATAAGGTTTTAAAGTGGATTAGCAACTCATGTCTTAGGTCTTGATTTTTTTAATTTTTGAGAATGTTTTTAGATTTTAGGAATTTTTAGATTTATTTATTTTAATTTTGACATTTTTAAAAGGAAAATAGCTTATGATCCCATCACTGGGAGGGCCATAGTATGTGCTTGTATCATATAGGTGATAAGTGACTTTACATGGATGGAGATTGCTACATATAGATGAATTTGAATATGAAAAGGCATCAAGGGTTGTAACATAACTATCTTGATCATTTCTCATAATATCATTTATAATATGTATAACTTAAGAGGGAACAAGACTTAGTAGCATCTATGATATAATAGGAGGTCTCAACATCTGTGTCTACTTTGGAACACACTAAACTATTTATGGTACTAACTTAGGAGTCACTATAGAAGATTTAGATTTATTTGAATTTTTGAGTAACTCTTTGATAAGAATCTTATTGCTTAAGAATTTGTGCCACTTTCCTCTAAACTAACTATATATAAATATTATGTATAAGTGTAACATATACTTTTACACTATGATTCTAAATAGGTGCCATAATTATCTTTGTACTATGCTCTTGACTAATTCCCACACCAAAATGTGGTGATTGTGGGGTAGGAGGAGGAGTTACCATTGACTATAGAATGGACTCACGTAAAATGCCTTGAAATTTGACCACTTTATTGCTATATACATATATATATATTTATATATATATATATATATATATATATATGTATATATATATATATATATATATGTATATATATATATATATATATGTATATATATATATATATATGTATATATATATATATATATGTATATATATATATATATGTATATATATATATATATATATATATATATATATATATATATGTATATATATATATATATATTTCAGACATCAATGTATTATTGATGGTACTAGGTGGAGCTTTAATATCCAAAGGAATCCTAGTAACATATTAAAGACCCATGTGCTAGGTAAGGTTATAAATGAAGTATCTAATTTTGATGAACCAACCTGAAGAGGTAGCACTATATGTCTGAGATCATTTTGTGTATGACCATTGAATGTTTTGAAAAAAAATTGTGTAGCTTGTTAATCTTACTCTATGTACCCAAGAATTTGGAGTGTCATTGTGCCTTTTAACTTGACCCATTTTCAATCATGACCATTTATATGGGTTATTTGTTGATATAAACTTGAACAAAGAGTGCATGTCTATTTGAATCATCATCATCAATTTCATTGTCATTGAATGTGGTCATAGGATGTGGTGGTAATGTGCCTATAAATGTAAAAATAAATATATAAGATTCCCAATGTCGAAGGAAGAGGATGTACATTGTATGCTTGATATACATTGTGTGTGTGTGTGTGTGTGTGTGTGTGTGTGTGCGCGCGTTGTTAATGTGCCTATAAATGTAAAAATAAATATATCATACTCCAAATGTTGAAGGAAGATGATGTACATTATATATATATATATATATATATATATATATATATATATATATATATATATATATATAATTCCATGGTTTGTAAATGGATTACTAAATATTTTCAATTTTGAATTGTATTTTTGATGTGGCTTAGTTTCCTTTATGGGTGTACTTAGATCAATAGTATTATTATCAATAATATCTTGTCTTATGCCTTAGCCTAAAATACTTGTTTGTAGAATGCCTAATACATTTCTAGTATTCACAATATGCATTACTACCAAAGCCTTTATGTATGCCTAATACATTTCTAGTATTCACAATATGCATTACTACCAAAGCCTTTATGTTGAGGCTTAGTCATGTCAACCTCTAATTGTGGATGGAGAGATATTAGATTGCAATCAATTAGTTTTTGTAACAAGGCATGAGGAAGTTTTGGTAACCTTTAAAATTGCCTCCCTGGTGTAGATGTCAATTAGAGCTTATTTGTTAGTCATGATACAACATCTACAAATACTTTTTATTCATTCTTGCTTTCATTAGATTTGAAATTGCAGTTTTCTTTGATTTTGTACTTGATTTTTGAAATAGATGGATCATTTTGTGCATATTTTAGTTTGTTCAATGATATGATCTTGAATTATCTTTCTTTGATTATATGGCATAATCCATAAAATGACTTGAATTTTTAAACATGATAGAGTCATGGAGTGGTGCAAAAAAAACTTTGTGTGAATATATCTTGTAATTTGTTGTCTTCCATATAATTTTTTATCTTATATATCATATTTTTGTATTGATTAGCTCATTTGACCCTTGCTTTAGTTTATCAATTTGTGCATAAGATAATTTTTCACCAATGTTAATAGAGAAGTGTGCTAGAAACTGATCTGCCAAAGGGTTGAATTATTTAATTAATTATATTAGAAGATAGTATAACCATCATAAATCATACTCTTTGAGATTATTGAAAATATCTTGTATAGTAATTTTCCAATGAATCATAATAAAATAATGTTACATGGAATGATCAAAGATGTTGTTCAGGGTCACATTTACCCTCTTCGAGTGGTAGCTTAGGATCTACAAATCCTATTGGTAATGTTTAAGAGGTTATCTCATGTGTCAAAGGGTTTTGAATAAAAGTGTGAGTGTCCATTGAATTTTTATCTATAGAGACACCTTTCTCTAATTACAATACCTTATCATGTAAGGCTATATTAGTTTTCTCAAAATAGTATGCATTAAGCGAGGTTAGTGGTGAACCATGCATAATAATAAAATAAGGTGTGTATGATTCCTATGTATAAATAGGCATATTAATCATTCTAAACCTTGTGTTACCCCAATACCTAGGTATGATCTCATATATGTAACTAGGGTTTTGATATAGGCATATAATAAATAGTTGAAACTCGAACACTGAAGTGGGAGAATGAACAACTAAAAAAGACACCTCTTATTGTTTTGTTTATGATGAATAAGCCTTAGCTTGATTTGAAACCTTAGTTGTTATGACTAATTGGATAACATTAAGCACTTATTTTGACATTGATGGGGTCCTTGATGGAAATCGAAAAATTATTTGACTGGCTCGATATTTAACCCATTAAGTTCATTAGGATCAATTCTATCATAGATCTTAAGGTTATCTTGCATAGCGTCATCTTCTTGATTATCATTTACATCACTAACATCATCTTGAATGTGTACCTAAATTCATATATTTATATTATCATATTGATAAAAATTATCTTTATTATCCATTTTAGAAGACATCAATGGAATTTGAATATGATCTATAGGGATTCCACTCAATTTAGCATTATGACTTAGAGGAATAGAGGATTTAACCTTCTTGAGTGGCATACAAATGTATAAAACAAAATGGAAAATGGGTGTAGCTAGATAGGGTGTGTTTTCTTTGTAAGATCTCAAATCTACTAATCCTAGTCATAAAATAGTGAACAAGGCTTAAAGGGCACTAACTATAGAGGATTCCGCCTTCTTATAGTCACAGTATCCCATCTCGAGGATACATTGAGAGTAACTTCTCAGGGCTAACCACTTAGTGGTGCACTAAAAAAATAAATGGTCAAAGGCTTCTTATGGTTGAGAAATAAAACTTAGGCATTTTTGATAAATTGTGAGGCATGTGGAAACTAAAATCTATATATAGTGTTGTCTAATGGTTTGAGTATTTGAGTAGTACCCCTCACACCATGACTCAAGTAAAACTAAAGATCATTTTGCCTAAAATGACAACTCTTATGAATTTTAAAACTACTAAAACATAGTTTCTAAGAAATAAATAAATGAAATAAAAAGCAATTGAAACTAAAAATCAACTCAAAAAAAATATTTTTGTGTTTAGAAATTACAAATTAATCAAAAACTCTATGACAAAAATTAGAAAATAAATACTCAAAAAATGTACAAGTTCACCAATATGTTTTACCCTTTTTTATTTAATAATTTATATGTTATACAATAGGTATAAAATTTGAAAGAGATCATAATGTTAATGATATACAATAATTAAAAAATTACAGTTTGTAAATTGCTAAATATAGAAATATGTTATTTTTGGAAAATAATAAGAGATGTACTTATCTTGAATATAAATTTTTGTTGATTTTTTCTAATATTTGAAATTAAGAATTAATAGAAGACTAAACTATGATTATCCATGAATAGAGGTATAATATGAAACTACTTTTGGATAGGTTTGTGTTCCCTAGACAATAATGTAAATCAATTGTGTTTGTTGACTACAGACTTGGCCTAGTTGACTATGATTGATAATTGATAGTGAAAATAGAGAAAATTAGAATTGTGATGGTGTAGGATCAGGAATAAAATATAAGAATATTCTTGGACATTTTTTCACTCCATAGGTTAGTCACATCCTTTGATTGTGGAATTGTTAGCATTGGATATGACAAAAATTAGACTGCTCTACATTCTACACGTGCCTATTAATTAGGATCAGATTTTTTGATTCAGATTGTGTTATTTTAATATTGTTGTTTTCTTATTTTTTCTTTGTAACCCTAGGGGTATTCATGAGGTCTAAAACCTATAAAAAAATATCAGGAGTTTAATCGGTTAATATGACCATAATCACCCCCTTAATGATTGAATGTTTCCGACATATTGAGATACACTAAAGAGGGAAATCAAACATATGTAGTTCTCCCATCTAGAGTGATTTTTAAAATTTTATCCTTGACTATGTGTGTGTGTGTGTATAAATATGTATTTGATATTTTTTAATGATAATTATTTATTTTTTGGGATGATTTAGACATGGCTTATGACTTCTCCTTGTGAATGATCTTGAATTTGAGAGAATAGGATAGATTTTATCAATGTGTAATAGTGTGTAAGTGATCAATATATGGTGGCAAGGTGTCTTTTAAATGAGATTTTGATTCCCTTATAAAGTGAAACCTTTTGATATTTTCCTAAAGCCAATATAACATGCAGGAAGACCCAAAAGAGTATTTTAAATTTTGGAAACAATGTTTTTGGTGCATGATGTGGCCACTACAAGTGGAAAAGTTAGGCAATAGATATATCTACCTATTACATATCTATATCCAAAAATAAAGGGTAGCTATATTTAGCTATAAACAATCTAAGGGTAGTATAAAACAATTTGAGAATTTGACTTGGAATTTCTTTTGTAATAATAATGAAAAACAAAGGGTCAATCCCACATATAGATAAGTGGCTTAAATGAATGGCGGATAAGATTCATGTATTTAGGTATAAGTCATGTGGTTTAGGATGTGTGAAATAATTAATATTTTGAATAAAATATGACTATATTTGTGTGTCTACAATTTTTTTATATCTTATGAATATGTTTGGATAACCGTGTAGACTTCCTTTTTTATGCAGATGATAAGACAAGTTGATTATTAGGTGATGACACTACATTAATTATTATGTTTACTTCATTATTAATATCATTTGATTTATATTTTAAAGTCTATTTTATTTTAAAAAATTCACAATAATATGTTTGAGTATTGGACCCATAATTTAACTTATTCATAATAAGGAGCTTAACTTCACAGTCTTTAACTATATGGCAGAAGCAGAAGTCATTGAAATATTGGAAGAATTTTAACATAATGAAATCATGAAACAAAGAAACAAAGATTTGATTGAATATTAATTTCAACTCAATATCAACCATATGATATGTCATCTTATATAGCTTAGTATTGTAATTAAGCACATCATCAATGATAGGTTTATTGGGTCCATTTTTAAATTTTGTAATTTTGGCATAAAAAACTTCTCACTAATGTTTATAGAAAATTATGTTAAGTATTGATCATCCAAAGGATTGATGGCATGAATCACTAGAAATGGAGGACATCAAACCATCACAAAGAATAGTAGTTAAGACTCCTTAGAAACAACTTGGTTAACAAATTATCATTAGATGCATAATAAAAACATGCCATGTAAAAGGCTATAAAATGTTGTTTTGGATCACCTTTACCATCATAAATGTAAGCTTATGTAAAACAAATCATGTAGGAAATGGATGTGAAAAAATATTTTGGACCATTAGGTTGTGTAATATTTCTTGGGAATCAGTCAAATTTATTGTTATATAATAACCTTGTTTAATTTTAAAGACCTTACCTTAAAGATCAAGAATAGTTTGCTCCAAGGTTTGAGTAGTAGGTATAGAAGATTATGTAGTAACAAATGATGTTAAATGAGTAGAAGCCCTAGAAGATATAAAATTATAATGCATAGAAAGAACCATAAAAATATAAGGGGTAGGTTATGTTTCCCCTTCATCATGGGTGGGCATCACATGTGTACTCATAGGTGTAGTCATATGAATATTAGTAGTAGGATTAGTGGTATGAACACCTATTATATAATGTGTGCCTCTATAAAGTAAATCAATATCATTGAAGAGCTCAAAATTTCATTCCTCAAATTTAGGATCCTTATAAATATTTTAAATTTCATCTATAGTTACATGCAATAATGTATTAACCATGTGTATATTAATTTTAAGATATTCATCTAATTCATTTTGATATATATCATGGAAATTAGTATAATCATTTACCATATTGGCATCCACATCAATTATATTTTTCCATTATGATTATGTGAACACAAATAAAAATCATAAATCAAATCCTAATCCTAATGCATAAAATATATTAATCCTTGAGAATTAAGGATGAAACCCTAAAGGGTAAAAACATAGGGTTTTCTATGCTCGAAATAAAGGTGGAGTTCACCAGAATGTTTTTACTTATTTTGGATTTAGTGATATAAAAAATATATAAATTATTGAAATTTATATTGCATAATATATATCATTCACCATACAAATTTGAATGACTAAAGGATAGTCTAGTTGATTTCTATTCTATTTTTCTCATTATTTATGCACAGTCATTTGAAACAATATAAAATGATAGTGTGGTCTCTCAATTTACGAGACCGTCATTATATACTAGGACATTTTATGTGAATGCTCAAACACTCATGACAACTAGATATGTATAATAGTTTCCATAATTATCCCTATAAAAAAAATCAGTCTATTATGCCACATATTTCTATGCCTTCCTATCTAGACGACTTTATACAATTTCCTTCCCTCACGCTTGTGTGAAGATATATTTTTTTTAATCTTGAAATATTAGCTCCATTTATGAGACTTGTTTGAAATATAAATGGAGTTTAAAATATGAGTTGGACAATCCCAACCACACACTGTTAAATGGTTGAGTGTTTCCTATGTTCTAATATTTTGAAAAGGGATCAAACCTCACATAACTCTCCCAATTATGTGTATTTATGCTCAATATTGTTCTAATAGAATTCAATGCATGTATTTGGATTTTATCACTTGATAAAATGCAATTTTGATCTTGAAATTGGTGTTCAAATTTAGATTTTTGGATTGTTCCTTTGAGGAGTTTTCAGATTTTGATGTTTTTAGATATTGCCTCAAGGATGTGCAAATGTATTTGTTAGTGTGCAAGTGGTTTTTAAAATAGTGACCAAGTGAATAATACCTTTGTATTTTGTTTTTTTATATAGATGACACTTTTGGTAATTTCTCTCCATAACCCAACATGTAAAATGTGTAGGGAAACCCAATAAAGGTATTTGAATTTGAAAAATAACCATTTAGGGAACCTAGGACATTTATGGTAATGATAAATATGGATAGTAAATAGAAACATATGATTTTTTCCAACAATATCCAAATAAGGATAAATAATGATTTGGGAAGTGGCAAAAGCCTGCTTAGGATAATAAAGTATTATGACACAGACTAGGGAGATCATATATGAATGATGCAATATTAGGTTGGTTGAGACCATATATATATGAATGGATAAGAGATAACATGATTAAGATTCAAATATGCATAAAAAAATCATGTATGTTAGAGATAGGTCAAAAGTTATGTTTCCAAATTATCAATACCAAATTTATGTGTCTACAATCTGCTACGCCCCTAACCTATCACATGTATGAGGATAGGTTTAGCTGACTTGTGGCTTACTTATCCTTCTTTGATGTTATATCACATTTTTCTATGCTTTTTTTTGTTAGTAAGTCGGCCTATGGAGTAACCATGGCCTAGATAGACTATGTATAGGAGATAGTGGGTAATTATTTATCATGATATATTGTGAATTCTGCTCTTATTGAAGCTTGTGGAGGTTTCCCCCTCGAAGTGGCTTATCTATTATCATATATTTAGATATATTTCAGTAATATTTGGATCTACTTCTGCTATTATACTTTATTCTTAAAGTAATTTCATTCCACAATCCCCTTCAAAAGAACCTCTTGATTTTTTTACTATTACTACACATGAGACAATGACTATGATACACTACATAGTGACTTACAAAGACAAGTGTTTATTGATTCCCTTCATTTAGATACTTATAATTCAAAGATTATGGACAATGTTATATCTTTCACTATATTCCTAGATATGTATATGATATGCCTCTTAGACATGACTTGATCACACCACACATCCAATTTCTTGATGGTCATGGAGATCCTCAAGCACACCTTCATTCTATATTTATTTATATAGGAGACTATGAAGAGCATGGTTTCATTATACTAATGTTGTTTCCTATAACTTTTATTAGTGATGCCTTAGATTGGATCAATGCTTTACCTAATGTATCTTTATAATATCTCTATTGCTTACAATAATTTTTATAGATTGATTTATCACCAATAATGGACCTCATACCTCATTGAGCATACTAAAAAAATAAAAAAAGGTCCCATAGAGTATATGTGTGACTATATATTTATATTATAATTATATAGGAACTCTTTGATTTATCAACCATAATATATTCAAAAACAACACATTTTTACCAATAGTCTTATTAACACTTATCAAAGATAAAATCCCTAGCAAGACTTTCAAATAATTCATTTATCTTTCTGCTTTGACTATCAAACTTATTGAAGAATTATAGCCTCAACATATGGTTCTTACATTACATACTAGATATATATTCCACTCACATAATAACATAGAGTATATTTACTAATGATCTTGATTTTTAGCTTCATAATAATGTTTCTCTTGACCATCTTAATAGGAAGAGAAATGACCAATGGTAACTGTAGTAATTTATCCTATAGAGGGGGTCTCCACCCCCTCCACCTCTACTATATTTATTGCCTCTTTCATATCCTTGATGAGGATACAGCCATAGATATCAAGGATATGATCTCATCCAACTTTGAGACCTATGGATATGATATAGGTGGTACCTCACCCCATGTCCATGACCCCTAGGAGGGGAGTGGTGAGGATGGGGATCAGAAAGCTCATGGCTGACTACATACAGATTATTTCCTTAGTGGTCCAAGAGGAGTTGAAAATGATGAAGATTGATCTAAACCTTATCTATTCAAATCTATATCTAAAGGGTGACATTAGTAATCATATCAATTTTATTAGTTACAAAAAAAAAATCCATAGCTTCATTATTAAAACATGCTTGATTTGTAGAGTTCTAAATCTGAAACAAAATATTAGTGCAAAAACTCTACCAAAATTTTTTATATTTTGAAGGAAAAAAGGTGGAGTCCCCTAAGAGATCCATTTTCCAAGTGAACATTTCAAGCCTAAAGGGTTTGAAAAGGGTATGAATCCATCTCTACGCTAACTGGGCATCAGGGTAAAACCAAAATAGATGCTTGATAGTTTCTGGTTGATGATAGGCTGGACAAGTGAGATTTAAAACACCCATGTGCTTGATCCTATTTCCTATAGCTAGACCTTAGTAGATGATACATCAAAGGACATGATTTTTTGGGGCTCAATAAAAGTTTCCCAGATATTATCAAATATCTGGGCCCAAACTGATGGAGAGATTGGAGAGACCAATAGTGATTGAGGGGATTAGTATTAATATGCTAAGGGGCCAATAAATTATAACCAAATTAAGGGTAGTATTGATGAAATATCATGGTTTCAAGCTAATACCAATCCTTCCACCATGGTGTGAGAGAGGAAACTCCAATTTTATGCAAGTATTCATTAGGTATGGAACTCTATAATTCATAAATGGATTATGCATCTTCCTTATTAAGATGGAACTTATATTTTAGAATAGGCCAAGGAAGCTAGTCCTTAGATTTATTACAAAAGAGATAATCAACTATGATAATACCTTTCTTAAATAGCCTCAATATTTTTATCCAAGGGACCATAGCAAAGGGGAAATTATGGAAGTTCAACTAGGGAGACCACCACAGTGACTGGGAGTTTAGACAAAGACCACTTATAAACCCATCCCCCACCCAAATCAGGTGGGGTTTGAGATTTTTTCAGGCCTCAAAAATACTTTACATGACAAAATTTCCCCTACTTTGACTATCACCAATGAGATAAGCATGTTGTGAAAGCCAATTCCTTGCTAAGATTTTCTGCCAAGTAGGTAACCTTGAGAGATGTAGTGCCTTAGAAAAAATTTCCAAGCTTCATCCCCTTCCAAGATTATATTGATCCATTTAACCCCAAGAGAAAACCCCTAAATCTTTATTTCTATGAGTCCCATCCCACCATCTTCTTTAGGCCAATAATAAATAGCCTAAGAGACTTGATGAAAACCCTGGTGCCCCTCAAAATTGTCCCAGAGAAAGTCTTGCAAAATATTTTTAATCTTTTCATATGAGGCATTATAGAGATCCCAAAAATATGAGTAATACATATGAGTAGCAGTGAGCACCTTAGAATAAATCTATAATTTACCAGCCAAAGTCAAAGGCTTAGTGATCCAAAAGGATATTTTTTCCTCAACTCTTTGAACAACATAAGATCACAATTCTATAGGAGATGCTCTAAAATCAAATTGAATGCCTAATAATTTAAATTAAACCCCAAGAAGGATCCATTTCCACATATATCCCTCCATCCAATAAATTTTGGGTGATAGGGATTGGTGATAACACTGAGTCTTACACCATTAAATAGTCGACCCATATGTAAGATAGAAGATATCTAAACATTCCATGGCATGCTTGACATAGTCTTCATCCTCCTGTAGAGTGAGGAAGGAATCATCATCAAAGTTCCCAATAATTAACTGGTGATCTAAATTAGGAAGAGATATCCCCTTGACTAGACTCTTAGAAGCATAACTAGCTAATAGATAACTAAATCCTTCTACAACCAAAACATAAAACAAGGGAGCAAGGGGATAACCCTATTTTATTGATATATAGAGATCAAAGTGTTTATATTGAGATCCATCGATGGTAATTTAGGCCCAAACATCATGAAATAACATATTGAAAGTGTGAACAAACTTGGGACCAAACCCTAGATCATGAAGCATAACTATGATAAAAGTCCATTCAATCCAATCATAGGCTTTCTCAAAATATATTGATGAATAATGCCTTCTAGTTAGATATTTTATCCCACTCCATACCTTTCCAGATGGAAATAACATTATATAAAATATATGTTGAATTTTTCCAATTTTCTCACTTTACACAATTAAAGGAATCAAGTGTTTGATTCTAAGAGCTAATGCTTTAGCTATAATTTTGTAGGAAACATTGAGTAGAGTGATGGATCTCCAATTGTTAATTACCTCAAGGTCCCCTACCTTGGGAATGAATTTGATTTTTCCCTAATTGATAATATTACCTAAAGGTTTGGTCAAGATAGCTTCAGCGTAAACTCTATGAAGATTAGGCCCAATTATATCCCAAAGGGTTTGATAAAATTCACAAGGAAATCCATCAATACCTGGGGCTTTATCTGAGGCCATCTACATAATAGATTCCTTAAGGTCATTGAGTCTGAGAGGTTTATCACAAGTAACTCTCTATTCTTCTAAGATCTTATAGGGGACCATGTCAAGGCATTGAGAGAGGGAAAATGAGCACGAGATGAAGGTTGTGCTACAAAGACACCATGGTAGTGATGAATAAAGGCTTGAAAAATATCAAGTAACCTCATAAGCTTGTCTGAAGCACTTTTAATAGATTTAATTTTATCTACAACTTTTTTTGATCAAATGAGAGATAAAAAATCCTTGGTTACTTTGTCCCCTACCTTCAACCAATTCATACTTTCTTGGAGATGAGTTCCTTTATCCTTGTAAGCCTCCTCAACCTAGATTTTATGCCTCCACATGGTAGCTTGAGTCTATAAATGAGGTTTTAAATCCATAGCTTCCAATTCTTATGAAACCCCAAGGTATTCATAGTTTTTAGCATTATGAATGCACTATTTGAAGATAGCCACTTGTTCACCATAGAACTAGAAGAAATAATTAGTATTATCTATATCATCAAACCACCACTCAATCTATCCAATGTATCCTATGGGTCTACAGCCTAGGTTTTAAATCTTGATGACATGCTCAATAGTCTTTTCATGCTTAAGGTGGGCAGTGTTGAGGTAAAATTGAGATCCCTTGGGTTTAACTTGAGGAGAGGTCCATTCTATGGAGAAGCAAATTGGATGATGATCAAATAAGAAAGAGTCAAGAATCATAAACACAAGTCTGCCATGAACATGATTAAAGAAAAAAGATCTTACTTAGCAAGTAAGGTAAAATCAAGACATTTTAGGACTCAATATTATCCTTGATAGAAATTTTACCATGTGAACCATGAAGAATTTGAATATCTCTTTTTATGATGGTTTGGGTCAAAGATCCCAAGTTTATTTTTCATGTAAAACCAAGCTTCCCACTCCACTACACACCATATCATGGGAAGATGACCTTCTTTTTCTTCCATAGATTGGATCATGTTGAAGTTACCATAAAGAATCCAATTCACATCTATAATGGAATCAACCAACAATCTCCAAAGTAAGGTGCATTCCAAAACATCATTAGAGGCATACAAGTTGACAAGGCCAATGATGTAATTATCAAAGTCAAAAAGAGTCCAGACCACCTGGTGGGTGGGTCAGAACCCCAGGAAATGATATTTTTTAATAGGTTAGGTGCTATCAAGGTGACAACTCCCCCATGGCTAGACTCATGATAGGTGGACTGATAAAAGCCCCTAGGATAGATAGTGTAAACTACAAAATGAAGCAAAAATTCAAAAAAAATGACTTATTACATGCATAAAACTTTCATTTGATAAAAATGATGATAATTGTTATTTATCATATACTTATGATTCAAATCAGTGAGTCTTATAACATTCCAAGAATAAACTATCATTGGGTATCAACAAAATTCAATTTATTTCCCTTGATAAGGGCTAAGAGGGTTACAAATTGATTGAAATCTAAGCCTGGAAGAGAAAAGTCTCCAATATTGAATGGTTTTCTTTTATTTGCCACATAATCCTCATCTATAGAGGGAGAGGGACTATGTGAGTGATACATAATAACCTTGCAGTTGAGGGTTAAAATCCCCTGATCTGAATCTAAATAATTCAGCCTTGAAGGGGGTTGTGACAAAGGAGTTGTAAGAGAAGGAGATGGGGAAGACATAAATTGGGTGACTTCCTATGGTAACTAGGAGATGGGAGGTGGGGGTTTAAATTTTGAATACATGGGGGTTTTACTAATAGGGGCTAAGGAGATTAGTCCCCTTATGGGTTGGTATATAGTTGGTTGGGGTATAACATTGCCATGGGTAGCATTATTTTTCCTATTAAAAATTGTTTCCCACCCATTAGAGGTTTGGGTTTGTGCCTCAAACCCACTTTTATCTTGAGGGACCAAAATAATGGGGACTATTAGAGGACATTTTTTAATCATGTGGTCTAAATCCTAACACCAAAAATAAGTGTTTGAGGTTAATATAGAGCACACATTGAGAGAATAGATTATTGCCCACTTGAATATCAATGGACTCTTTGATATCTTTGGAAAGGTTTATTTCAAAATAAACCCTTCTATGAGATTGATCTATATATAAATTTATTTTTTCATGGAAGATAAAATGGCCCAAAGGCTTGATAATTTGGCCCAAAAAATTCCATAGAGGAAGAGGTAAGCCTCGAAATTCTACCCATACTAGGATTTTAAGCTTGGCTTGCTCTAAGACTTGAAAATATTGGGTCCAATGGGAGAAAAAAATGAGAGTGTTGTGAATAAACCATAGACCATCATGGCTAAAAATAGATTTTCAATGCTAGGGGTTTGTGAAATGAAAAGGAAGAAATGCTTAGTGAGGTTTTAGACTCCTTTAATTTTCACCCCATAGCCTTGACAATGGTTGTGAACCCATTGTTTCAAAAGGCTCTATGGAGTAACTTGATCCATAAAGTAAGAAACTAGAGTAAAATTTTCAAAATAATGATAGGCTTTATCAAACTCTAGAAAATTTAGAACCACATCTAGTAAAGAAGCATCAAATTCAGAATCAATACCTCATGGTAGACCTTTGGGACAAAATTTTGAGCTTGTTTTGGTGCCATGGCTTATTTGGTTCCCATCATCAATACCTATAAAAATGATGCAAAAGGGGTGGTGGTGGATATTTAATATAGGAAATGTGACAAACTTCCTAATGGGTGGATGGTAGGCCTGACTCAATATAGTAAATGCACTATCACAACAGGAATAACTCCCACTTAGATTAGATAAATCAATAGCATGAAAGTAGGAGAAACCTAAAAGCTCATGGACATTAGTGATTTGTAAAACTCCTGAACCACTCTCTCAAGCCTTAATTATTGTGTTTGAATTTAACACAAGTGTCCTATATGAAATATTGACTAGATATGGATGCAACAAATTGGAGTCTTCTAGGTTTTTTGTCACATTTATTTTTATACCTTTAGATTGTGCACATAGGTTGTCATTCTTGTCAAATGATCAAACCTTAGCTTCCTCACCCTTGGATGAACTATGGGGAAAATGGGTTAGTGGGTTCACAATTTTGAGCCAACCCAAGGACCCCTCTATCAATGTAAATTTTTTACATATCCGATACTTTGAAGAAGGCCTCAGACTTATGTATTTATCCCTTATGTGTTGGCTTGTGTGTGTACAAGGATGTAATACATGATAAGTAAAGACATGTAGTGACCTAGTTTAAACTTTGTAAATATGTCTCATGAACTACTATTTAAATGATTTATACATGTGGTAATACTTATCCTATGATTGATATATAAATAGAGATGAATATGTCAGGTTTTTCTCACTTGAATGCTTGATTAAGTGATTCTCGATATGTTGCCTTATCAGTTTTTGGTATTTGTTATGTGAGTAATGAATGAGAGTTGATCTTGTATATATATATACCAATTCCTTTTGTAAACATCTCACATTAAATCACTTATTATGACCTTTAGCATATGTTAAATTTATAAATTAGATGACTTTTGGGTGCCAGACACTTTGTAGGAAAAGTGTACACTTGCATCAATGTGGGTGTTTATCTAGGATGCAAGTGTCTAGGATGCTATAAAATAGGTACATGTCTAAAAATGGTAGTAAATGATAATGATTAGGTTAGATATTTTTTAACATTAGATAAGGCTTGGTCATCAAAATAGCAATGGTCAAACTAATGGATAATTAATTTAGGGACAAAGAGATAGTGAACATGAGCCTTTCAATAGTAAGTCTAAAACTAAGAGATATAGTCATAATGGATATTTCCCAAATGTACAAGACTGAGGTAATACATAAATCAAATTTTAGTATCTACATTTCCCCCATTTTAATCTAATAATTAAATTGATAGTTTAAATGAAATAAATGTGTACTTGGGTGTGTATAACACACCTTGTCTTTGCATGAGCTCAATTTAAGTACTTTGATAATGACTGACCTACAACCAAGAGAATTTACAGTATATAATCAGTGTATAAAATATAAAACTATAAGAATTTGAAATTTTTTAAAGTAAAAAGAGAAAGGTTAAGAGTACACCTGTGTTGATAAAATCATGTTTCCTTTTAGTGATTTGATTTGAAATGATGCCTCATTATGAAGCATTGAAGATGAGATTAGGATAATTTTGAATCTATAAGTGTGTGTGTGTGCATGTAGTTATACACATTCCCCCAACCTTGGTGTAAAGGTGAATTCAAATACATCCATTATGCTTGTTTCATCTCAATCATGAAACCTAAATATGTATTTGATCTGGTGAGTGTGGGCAATTTTATTAACTCATAATATATATCTAGTGAGGGTGGATGGTTTAATCAAATCAAACCTATAAGTCTAGTAAATTTAGATGATTTAATCAAATCTATTTTATAAGTTTGGTAGGATTGAGAAATTTAATCAACTCAACCTTTTAAAGGTTAATAACTATTGTAGTATATTGGCTCAATAAAAAACTATAAAATTCTATTTGGGTATAATAATAGTCCAAAATAATATTTCAAATTTATAAAATGATATGATTTTTGAATTTTAGGTGCCCTTTGCATTGCATATGCACATCATTTATGTCTCAAGTTAAAATATGTGTATAATAGTGGTACCAATGTATAGAATGTTACCACAAATATGTATCTTAATCATATAACTATAAAATATGGTGAATCTAAAATCAGTGCAAGTGTGGAGGACATGTTTCTATGACATGTTCCCACTAAATATATAAAATCTAAGAACTAGTGTAAATGTGGAGAACATGTTTCCATAACATGCTTCCACTATAACCTAGAGAATCTAAGAACTGGTGTAAATGTGGAGAACATGTTTCCATAACATACCCCCACTATAATTTGGAAATGTTGAATACTTAATAAGTGTAAAGGTCATGTCATTTTGGCATGCCCCCACTATAATATGAAATTATAAAAGTGTGGAATTCATTCCTCTATTACATTCCCCCACTTATATGCCTCCCTCCCTTTTGAGGTGAGGGGAAATATAATCTAGTAGTTATCTTACCTCAAAAGGATGAAATAATTGTATAAGTTGTGTATGGATCATGTAACATATATGAGTAACATGTCTAGGTGGATATAACATTGAGGCACATAATATGTGATCATACTAAGTCCTAATATGCATGATGTAGATCATGGAAACATCTAGATAGTAATAATACAAGTTCATCAAGCTATCAAGTGCACACATAAGATAACTCAAAAGTAATGTAAAATGAAATGGTCCAAAGAGACCTCATATAAGGGGCATGTTAAAATTCCACACAATATAAGGGACATGACTTAGTCAAATTTATATAAATCATAGAATGACATATTCAAATGTCCACATATGATAAATAATGACATATTCAAATGTCAAAATAGGCAAGTATAGGCACATGGGCCAAAAATAAGGGATCATATTAAAATTTTCAAAAAATAAATATAATAAAAGAAAATAAAAATCAAGTAACACAATCAAGTAATTTGTAAAATGAAAAATTAGGACAAGTATAAATAACCAACATGAATCTAGCATCCTAGTTCCTAAACATATGTCATGAATGTATTTTCAAAATGTTAATTACATAGCATATCAAGTATACTATGAAAAGTATAATCATGGATATAGGCATGTGTAAGTATATATAATATCAAACATGATAATAGAAATTGATCATAAAATGATATAACCTGGGTGTATCATGATAAAAAAAAAGTAGATGCCTCCAATGTACTTAGGATGTGAGTGGAGGGAAATCCAAACATCTTTATGTATAAAAAACATGTATCTAGGTATAATTTTATCACACCTAAATGAAGCATGAGACATATATGTATATAGTAAAATAATTATATGTTATGTACTAACCTGAAGCAAACAAAATATGAATAATAAATATTACAACTAGGAGCATGCTGATTTTTTTGGTATTTTTTAATTTTTTGAATGGTTTTGGTATTTTTTCAATATTATTTTTAGAAATTTTGGTTTAAAAAAAATTATATCTCATTATACCATATAAGATATTCTCATTTGGAATTGATTTGAACACTAGATATGTCATAAAAAATTGATGATATTTCCAAGGACTATGTGGTATCAAAGAGGTAATAGGAGTAGGGGTTCATGTAACCCATAGTTTTATGATATGTGGTATATTTAAAGTAGCAATAATAGAAAGATGTTTTATTTATCTAGATATTTAATTATGTTTCATAGTAGTAGATGAGGATTCTTTATAATCCATTATGTATCTTTGATGGTCTCTCAAATATGGGCCACCAAGGAAGTGGGAGTGCTTATTGCTTACCCTTTTGTGGAGGATTAACCTTAGTATGTTTGATAATTAGGTATCTTGGAATAAATTATTTTTTTTCAAGTGGATGTTCATATGGAATTCCAATAACTATGACTAATTTTTTGGTATGAATGTTTTTAATACACCTATGCATTATGTATGGTATTGCATGGAGTTCATGTTTACAAGGTCATCCTAATAACATATCAAATACTCTTGTGTATTGTATAACTGAGAAAGTAGTGACAACATGTGTTTATCTAACCTGTAAAAGTGAGTCAATATCACCAAGATCCTATTGTTAGGTCCCATCAAATGCTCTTACCACTTCTAATATTGTAAATTATCATGTGTATATCCTAAATGTTTAAGTAATGTCATGGTGCAAATATTTTTGCTAGCACCATTATCGATCATAACATTTTGAATAGGTTTTTATCGAGGTGTGCTCAAATAAATAATAAATAAAGATCTGAGTCACCATCCACAATCTCATTATCATCAAAATTAATAGAGGGTCTTTGAACCCTCTGAGGTGTATGCCATGTATAAGTGACAATAATCCCATCTAATGGTTACCCATAATATGGTGGAGGTGGATGTGCATTATATTCCATTTGCACTTCTATATTTTTTTGAAAATGGTCTTGAAATGGATCACTAAACATATTTTGACTCTGATGGTCACCATGTTTGTGACCTTGAATGTTTTGGAGGATCATAAAATGTAAGCTTTTAGTTATTGAGAAGGTCTTGGATATTATGCTTCAAAGTATAACATCGGTTAGTACAATGTCCAAGGCCCTAGTGATAGTCACTATAAACATTGACATCATATCCATGAGGTAGAGATCTACTCATATCAACCTATATGTGAGGAGGGAGAGATATGTGATAAAAATCTACAAGCTTATTAAGTAGAGAATCTGGAGACTCAATTAACCATGTAGATTATCTCCTTGGTACATTGGATAATACAATCTAATTAGGTTGTGAAATTTCATTAATAATTGTATTTGTGTTCTTTTTAGGTTTTTTAGGTTTGACCTTGTATCTTGGTTTGATATAAAATTTGGTACTATATGTAGTTGCTATGTTGGATACATACTTAAGCTTGTTCAATTAAATAAGTTTCATTTTATGATATCTAACAATATGGCATAATTCATCCAAATATATAAACTTTTTGAAAATAATAGACTCATGTAATGGGGCAGTAAAACTTGCTTTAAGATGTCTTTAATCTCTTTATCTACCATTGGGTGTGTCATTTTGATCAACATTGTCTTGTATCTTAAGACATATTCATTGATAGGTTCATTAGTTCCTTGTTTGATTTTTGAAATTTGGGCATAGGATACCTTTTAGGTAATGTTTATAGAGAAGTGTGATAAAACTAATCTACAAGAGGTTTGAATGCTTTTATGGATTGTATTGATAAATCATAGAATCACCTTAGAGCATATTTATTGAGGCTTCTTAGAAATAGTTTAGTCAAAAATGTATCATTGGAGGCATAATCAAGGCATGCTGCATATAAATATCAAATATATTGTTAAGGATCAACCTTTCCATCATAAAATGTGAACTTGGGTGCAAAACAACAAGTTGTTAAGGGATGAGAATATATTTTATGTGTAATAGGGTTATGCAATATCTCTTGTGAATCAATATCATAAGGTGAGTTCATAGAATTTTTCTCAATATTTGTAACCTTAGCTTACAAAAAATTTATATTTTGGATAAGATCTTGCACATTTTTATCACTAAGTTTTGAATTTCGAGAAGTCCCCAAAGGATGTATACCCATAATTTGAGTTGATATAGGAATTAAATTTGGTAACTAGGATGGTGGATGTATTAATAGTAGGATTTGTTTCAAGAAACAATGGTGTAAATAAATAACCCATGCCCTTATTATAATTATGAAGTGATGATGTGATCAAGGTGAGATTTATTCATATGGAATCATTTTTAGTATCACCAAGGAGTCACCATCACTAGGGGAAGATGCCTTAGCCTTGGCATGTCTACTAATTTCATCTCTTGTAACATACAAAAACACATCCATTGAGTCCTTTTTGTTATTGAGATGAGTGAATAATGATTATTTATCTTCCAATTGAAAATGATTTTTTTTAATTAAAATTTTACATTATTTATAAATGAAAAAATTAGAATTTTAAAAATTAATTTACAACAATCATAAAATCAAAACAAAAAACCCTAGGTCTTTAGAGACCAAATGTTGAGCTCAAATTTTTAATATTAAATTTAAATATGTGTGGTTATATATAAGGTTAAGGGGTATTATATTATATTATATAGAAAGATGGTGAACTAACCTAATAAGTAGGCCAATTAAATACAAAACTCAAACAAATAGTATTATGAATTTATACAAGTAAGATTTGCTAAAAATAATAAAGTACAACTATTGATATATATTGAAATAAATAAGGAACAATGATACTTAGTTGGTTTACTATGATTATTTAGGTTTGATCTAAAACATGTTAGAATTAGACTAGAAGATAATCCTAGAATAGTCATCATATTTTAGGAATATTCTTTTTATGGCCTCAGATGCTTGCATTATATCTAGATAGTTGCATTAATTCAAGTGACTAACTTTGGTGCAAGTGTCTTATATAGAATACTAATTAGATCTAGATGCAACCAACTAGATCCTTCTAGGTTTATTTTTTCCTTTCATTTGATGCCTTTAGATCACACACATAGGTTGTTTCTCTTTGTCAAATTATTAAACCCTAGATTCCTCACTCTTGAAGTAATTATGATAAAATGGGTTAGTGGGGCTCATGATGTCAATTTGTCCTAAGGACTTACTGGCTAAAATTAGCCCACATAAGAAAAATTTTCTTGGTTGTGGTGTGAGGATCAGAGTAGAGTCCTGGTTGAATTAATGATCTAATAGTGGAAGGAAATTACCACATGTCACTTGCAAGCTTTTGAAACACTCTAAGATAGCTTAATGTGTTCGTTTGGTGTTTCTAAAGAACCATATCATCATGGCACATCATGTAGGAATGAACAGGTTAGTTTGGATATGCATTTAATAAATGTACTTATAAATCCAACCAAGGTCAAATAATTACATCAAAATGATGTATTTTGTGCCAAGGTCATCCCCTACAAATTTGGTATCTTGATGAATTTTCTATCTCAAGATATAAGCCTTAGAAAATGGTCTAGCAGTGTCAGATGTGCCTAAAAACATCAAGATGAAGCCATTAGAATAGTCATTTGGATTTAAAAAATAAAAATATTTTTTAGGGATGCCAAGTAGCATAATTTTGGGGGCCAAAAATAAAGATTAATGACATGTAGGTGATCAATAGGGTCAATAAGTCAAATGTAGATCTATGACACGTGTTCAAGCATGAAATTGAATATCGATGACAAGATCAAAGTCAAAAAGTTAGAGGATCTTGAGAATGAATGCAATGGTTCCAAGTGCATCAATCATGGTGACTTCCAAAGTAGATTGATGGCCTGCATTCGATCATATTATTCAAATGAATATTAAATGTTCATATTTGATCTAGCAGATCAAAGATCAATGGATCACATTCAATCATGCAAAATCAAATCAACAGTGTGAATCAAGTTAAAAATTCAAGGAACTCAAATTGCATGTGAAGCCACTATGTGGCATGAGTGCATTAACTAGATGAAGACTGACAGTAAGATCCTGAGGGTGAACATGAAGGTGCCAAGTGGCATTATCTTGGCAGTAAATCAAATATCAATGGAAACAATGAAGTTCAAAGCCAAGAGACTTTCAAAGAGATCAATGGATCAATTTTGATCAAATCTCAGGGAGGCACAAGATGAATATTTGTGTCCAAGATAACAATAGACAAGTTTTAAAATGAAATAGACAGCATGGCAAGGAGAAGCCACATAAACAGACACATCAGATCAAAATGGTTTCACCACCAAGGAAATCAAATGTATAAATGGATTAAAAAAAATTGATTTGGGTACCACATAAGAAACACTACATATTTATATGCCACCATCAAATCTTAGTCCTATGTGAAGGTCTTTTCAATTAGTTTAGGAACTCTAGCTTGGATTTTGAATTATTGTCTTGTTTGCCATTAAATCTTAGTGCCTACATATATTAATCGATATGAATATATGAAAACAAATAAATGGGATTGGTTTTCATCTATATATTTCTTATGTTTAGGGTTTAGATTAAATTTAGAATGGTGATTTTGAAAGGAATGTCATAATGGACACCAGTGATGAGTTCAAGTGACTATCTGATAACGTAATAAACACATCAAGATGAAACATGGTGCTATAAGCTCATTAAGGAGATGAGGATTTTGGAGGTTAAGCAAGGCAAGTGGAAAATTGAATGAGGGGACTTGAAGACTATTTGGATCTAATTAATGGTTAATTTTTTGAGAAAGAATTAATGTTAATTGATCAAAAAGTGGTTGGGCCTCATTTATTGATTTCTATTTTCTCGCTTCCCTTTCTCTCTTCCCCTGATCTTATATATCTCCCATTCTTCTCCATTTTATAAAAGGAGACTCTCATTTGACAAGGAGTAGCCCTATCAAAATTTGTATGAA
Source organism: Torreya grandis (assembly GCA_037957365.1). Classification (NCBI taxonomy): domain Eukaryota; kingdom Viridiplantae; phylum Streptophyta; class Pinopsida; order Cupressales; family Taxaceae; genus Torreya; species Torreya grandis. Next base: position 1,168,107 of record JARHVA010003079.1, read on the forward strand.
ATGCCTCTTAAAGAATTAAAGATAATTTTTTACCTATCTCTTGCCTCTGAATTGTGTTTAGTAAGCTTGTGTATGATGGCATTGTGAAGGAGTGTCTTCCATGTCCATTGTCCTTCTTTCTTGCCTATTTTTGGGTGTTTTCAAGATATTTACAGGTATAAACTTATGTTATTTCTAACATTAATGGATGATTGGTGTGAATCTTATAATTATTATTTGCTTTATTGATTGCTCAGTGAGCCTAGTTTATGAAACACTTATGCAATTAGATAGTTGTGAGATTGTGTGAGCAATGATTGACCTATGCATGCTTATGTGAGTTATCATTTAAATTTTTTATATCACCTTTTATCTCTCTTAGTAACCCTATATCCCCTCTCTATCCCTTTTCCAATCAGTAGCATTAGTTTAGGTGATCTACCAAGAGGAAGTCAGCCTTCTCTAGAGGTTCAACCCCATTATAGGATACCCACAACCTGGGGTTGTTCCAATATTGTGTCTTAATTAGAGATGTCCTAAAGAAGCCTCCCCATGGGTTTAAATTAATGCCATAACATTTTCTGGCATGCCTAATGGGGTTCACTTTCAAAAAAGATTGGTCAATTTTGATGTTGGTTTGATTAATTTTTAATGGTTATAGCTTTCATCTTTTAGTATATAGTGATTCCAAAAAACACTCAACATCTTTGTGGTAGAGTAGTAGCTATTTTTCATGCCAAAGGTGACTATAATATTAGATTCTAGAGGTATTCCTTTTAAATTTGTTGAATTCCCTTTAAAATCGGTAAAAAGGTTAAGATTTGCTAATACTCATCCCTACAAAGGAAAATTTCATCCTAAACCAATCCCTAGGTTTATCTCTACAAGAAGATCTTTGTTAGCCCATTTCATTATCATGGCTGCTCCTAGGGCTTTCCCTTTTTTTTATTTCAATGGTTAGAGTCATTTAGACCTTCAACAATATGACCTTATTCCAATAAAATCTCTTAGAAGTGTTCCTTACTTCATCGGAGACCAATCTACAACCCCTTCTGATCAACTTAGAGATATAGCCAACTTCTACAATATTCATGGCATCACTAAGGAAAATGTGGCCATCAGGTTATTAACCATCTCTTTTAAGGGTAAATCCTTGGACTAGTATAAAAACCTTACTGCTAACTCTATCATATCGAGGGATCAGTTAGGTGATGCATTATGTAAAAGGTTTGAAGACAAGAGTGACCACTTGTCACTTGCTAAATAGTTAACCACAATCAATAGTGCTCCTCATAAGGTTATGTAAGACTTCAATACCATATTTCAAAATACATGGTATAAGATCCCAATCTCTATCAAGCCTACTCCAAACTATGATTTGCTTTACTATCTAAAATCTCTTAATAGTGATATTTTAGTAATGATTCAGTCTATGGGAGAAAACACAATACCAAATGCTTATGAGGTGGAAATCAAAGTAGAGAATTGTCTAGTAAAAGTTGGCAAGCTTACACCTAGGCTACCAATACCTTTGTTTCCTAAGATTCAACCACCTCTTATTTCCATTCCTCCCTTTTATTCCATTCCTCCTATGTTAACACTTGTTACCATACCTACACCAAAACAGGGGAAAACTTCAACTCATCAATCTAGTGACTCCCAAAAACATAAGAATTTTCAAGAGCTTAAGAGTATGTTTCAATCCTTTGGAAATGAATTAGTGAATGTGAAGAGGAAGCAATCCCAATTCAATATACCTTATCAAGCTCCATATCAGCCTCAACAGTAATCTTACTAAGCAAATAGGCCACCCTATAAAGGAAATTTCCAAGGCCAAGGCTAAGGGTAGCTTAACTATGTTAGGAAAAACAATTATAATCCAAATGTTGCAAGTAATTATAATAATTTGGTCCCTACTAAAAACAAAATTTCTCAAGAAGTTGAGGGTAACATGCCTTGTAATCAATATTTTGGTCAATCCATTGTCCCAAACATTGAGTTCAATCAGGCTTTTAATGATCAATGGCATCAAGGTGTTAGCTATGGGTATAATCAAGATCTTATGAGTTAGATTATAGAAGTACCTATGATGATAAAATTAGAAGAGACTCAGCAAGGCCAAGGGTCTAATTAAGGACCAAACCATTTGGGTTTTACAATGGTTAGTTATGAACAAAAAGAGTGCTATACGCTCAATCAACAAGCTAGTTTTAACCAAGCATACACTCTAGTGGTAGCTAATGCAAGGTTCAAAAGAAGAAATATGGTTGGTAATTAGGAAGAAATAAAAGAGCCTCCTACTAGTACTCCATTACTATCAAATCAAAGTGAACCTATTGTAGCTCTAAAGGTTCCAATATCTCCAAAATTTCCATTGGCTCAAAAGAATCAAAATCAAGGGACTGCCTTTGTCCCCCAAAACTCACAAGTTTAAAGTACAATTGTGGCCCCCAAGGCACAACCAAAGGTTGGTGGTCTACCCATCAATATTGTGAAATAAATGAATAAGTCTAATGTAATTTTGCCAATGTGGGACATGTTTTTCATGCCTGTTCAGGTGGATATCCTTCAAGAAGGATTGTCAAAAATTAGTGTTTCTAAGAAGCCACTAAGCAAGGAAAACATAGTTATCACCAATAAAACCAAGGGACCTAATGAAAGGTATTCAAATAAGGTGGTAAAACCTCCTCCATTATACATTTTTGTGATCATTAGTGACTCCTTGGTACATAACTACATGGTAGACAATAGATCAGGTACTTTAGTGATGCCTAAGTTAAAGGTAGATCAACTTGGTTTGAAGTATGAACCCCAATCTATGGGAGTTTTACAACTTTATGGATCTTTCACCAATCTACCTAGTATTATTAGAGGCCTCAACTTGACTCTACATGTTTTTTCTAGTGTTTCAATTGCTCAAGATGTGTTGATTCTATATGTGCCTTCTTGTTTTTCTCTATGCTTATCTAGAGACTTCATAGCAAAAATTGGGGTTTATCTAACAGTAGATTGGTCCTACATGGATTGTAGGACAAGGTATGGGACCAAGGTATCTATCAAAGCTGAGCCTATTACACAGTTTCACATTTAGCATTATAGGCCAGATATGTCAAACATTAACTATACCATCCTAGATGAAGATGAACACCTGGTTGGTCAAGAACTAAAAACTCATCATAAGGAGATACCCGATATGTTCTTGGATGAGTTATGGAGTGAAAACTAGTTGATTAAACTTTTAGAAGATGTTGAGGAAAGAGACATGGGAGTCTACTACTTGCATGAGTAAAATGAGTCCATCCCATCCCTCACTAGGCCACAGGGAGATGCTAGTGGATTGTGTAAAATGTTCTTTGATGACTTAAGGAGCAAACATAGGGCAAGTGCAAGTGCAATTTTGATATCTCCCTCTAATGATAAGTATTTTTACTCTTATAGGTTCCAATTTAGTTGCTCTTACAATTAATTTGAGTATGAGGACCTTATCCATGGCCTTCAATGGGCTCATAAGAGGGGAATTAATAAATTACAATCATATGTGGATAGTGAGTTGATATTGTATCAGTTAGAGGCTAGAACATCACAAGGAATCCCTTGATGAAATCCTAAAAACATAGAGTGTGGGATATACTTGAGGACTTTGAGGCCTTCAATATCCAAGAAATTCCAAGAAGCTAAAATCAACATGCTAATATATTGGTAGCTATGGGAGCTCAGTTTGACATCCTAAATGTGTTGAAAAGGTCCAAAGTATATCCACTTGTTAAAGTGGTGGTAAGACCATTAGTTCTAGACAATGAAGCTCATTAGAAGGCCTTTGATAGTGACAAAGAGATTGCTTGTTTCTTGTAGTAAGTAGAGTTTTCATCAATGAACTAAGGCAAATTCCAACTTCAGTATGAGGATCAAATTATTCAGCTGAGGTCTAAGAAACTTCCTAAAAGTGTGGTCACCCTTGAAGGTTTTTTCCATGAAGGAGATCATATAAGGAAAGGCAAGGTAGTGAATTTGACTGATAAAGAGAACTATGAAAGAGTCCTTACCCTCAAAGATAAGCTCCTCAAGCTTAGAAAGGTAAGCACTAGGGTTGAAATGCATGATTTCATTGAGATTTGTAAGGAATATGCAGATATCTATGTTTGGGAATATAATGATCTGAGAGGTTTTGATCCCAATCTAGCCCAACACACTATAGAATCAGAGGCTAATGCCAAGCCTATCAAGAAAAATTAAAAGCCTATCAACCCAAAAATTGAAGAGATAATAAGTAAATAACTGACTAAATTGATTGAATCCAATATCATCTTTCCTATCAAGCACTCCTCATGGGTAGCCAATTTGGTACCTGTGAGGAAGAAGAATGGTGAAATTTGGTTGTGTTGACTTCAAAGATTTGAATATGGTCTCTTTGAAAGATCACTACCCCTTACCATCCTTGAATCAACTCCTTCAAATAGTTTCTAGTTTATAATGCTTCTCTCTTTTATATGGGTACTCAGGATACAACCAGTAACTGGTGAGAGAAGAAGACCAATATAAGATTGCCTTCACCATAAAGTGGGGCACATATGCTTATCATAAGATGATTTTTGGCTTGTCAAACATGTGGGATACCTTCCAAATATCAATGGACGTGGATTTTCAAGGCTTGATAAATTAGATGGTGCTCATCTACTTGGATGACATAATAGTTTTCTCTAAGAAGGCTAGTGAGCACTTAGGCTATTTGACATTAATCTTTGAAAGATGCAAAGAATATGGGATCTCATTGAATCCATATAAATGTGTGTTTGTTTTCAATAAAGGCAAACTCTTGGGACATATTGTCTCAAAATAGGTATTAGCTATTGATCCTAATAAAATAAGTGTTATCTTAGCATTATCCTTACCCAAGCATAAGAAGGGACTTCAGAGCTTCCTTGGGAAAATAAACTTTGTGAGAATGTTAATACTTGGTTTTGCAAACTTGGTCAAACCCATCACTAACATGTTGAATAAGAACTAAGTGTTCACTTGGTCAAATGAAGGCAAAGAATAATTTGAGGCTGTCAAACAAGCCATTACCCAAGCACCCACACTCATGAATCCTAATTTCTCAAGGGGCTTCATATTGTATACCTTTGATAATATTGATAATATATCAACTATGCTGATGCAAAATAATGGTGAAGGACTTGAGCAACCAATTGTATTTTTCAATCAAGGGCTTGAGGGGTATGAAGTAAAGTATATTTTTGTAGAAAATCAAGTCTAAAAAATTTTAGACCATTTCTTTCCAATAGTAAAATCTATCTTATGGTGCCTTATCCTAGAGTAAGGGACTTCCTTCTTAACAAAGATTTCAATGAGAAAAGGGTTGGTTGGATTACCAAGGTCATGGAGTATGATATAGGGATCAAGGTCACTAATCTAGTGAGAGGTAAAATCTTATGTGATCATATGGTAGATAACCTTCAAAATGATAAGGATGGTTTCTTAGTAAAATAAGACAACTCATAAATAGATGCACCTCCACCTCACATTAATTAGCTCTAGGATATGACATATTTCTTGGTTATAGGTGAGTACCCTCAAGGTATGGATTGGGAAAAGATAAGGTATTTTATAATTTAATCCATACCTTATGCATTTGTTTATGGGGTTATATTCAGAAAAGACCTCAATGGAGTGCTTCTAAGATGCATAGATGATGACAAGTGACTAGGCTCTTGGAGCAATTTCATGATGGGCTTGCAGGAGGCCATTTTGCTCCAAGGAATATAGTAGAAAAAGTGATGAGAGCTATTTATTATTTACCTAGACTTTTCAAGGATGAATATGCATGGGTGATAAAGTGTCAAAAATGTCCTCTCTTTATAGGAAAATAAATATTAGCAACCCTTCCTCTCAACCCAATTTAGGTGGATCAACCCTTCATGCAGTGGGGTTTAAAATTCATAAGAATGATCAATCCACCTTTTAGTGGGGGACACAAGTGGGTATTCACTAATAATAACTACTTCACCAACTGGGTGGAGGTAATTTCCCTAAAAGAAGCCAATGAAACAACAGTGTTGAACTTTTATGATAGCATAGTAATGAGGTTTGGTGTACCAACAACAATATTTTTAGATAATGACTTATCATTTGTTAGCATGAGAACAAGTGAATGAACACTTTATTTAGGCATCTACCTTAGTACATCCTCAAATTAATACCCCTAAGGTAATGGACTAGTAGAGTCATAAAATAAAAAATTGATAAGGATCATCAAGAGGACTATGAAAGAGAATTCGAGAGTCTAGCACACAAAGCTAAGGATAGCCTTATGGGCTGATAGAGTGACTCCAAAAGTTACCATTACCAACTCACCATTTTTACTTATATATGGGAGGGAGGCCAAATTTCCCATATCTCTTGAGTTACCTAGCTTGGAGTTATCCCATCAACTTGAGTTGATAGAAAGTGAACCTATGAGCATGAGGATGATAGAGCTCATGGAGCTTAAAGAAACTAGGGAGCTTGCAATGAAGACACTATAGTCACATCAAGATCAAGTCAAGAAAGCCTTTGACAAGAGATCCATAGTAAAGGACTTCAAATAAGGGGATCTAGTCCTCAAGTGGGATTCAAATAAGGCCAAACTAGGCAACCATACCAAGTTTGACAGCTTATGGAGTGACCCTTACTTGATCCATGGATACAAATAACATAATGTTTTTTAGCTTGCCTAGCTAGATGGAGAGGTATTACCTATCCTATTCAATGTCATTCATTTAAATCCTTGTTATTAGAAGAGTTTTTAGCCATTATATTTATTAGCTTAGTTTTTTCTTATTTTCCTTTAAGTTCCTTGTGCACATTCTTTCAGTTGTGTGTTTTCCTTCCCTAAGTACCTTGGGCACATTGTTAGTTTTTTTTTTTTTGGTCCTTTTTGCTTCAAGAGGAGGTTTTCTAGAATTAGAATACCTTGTGTCAACTTCATCAGCTGGGAAGAAGGACTTGTGACTCTGTATGCCCAATGGATTAGACAAGGCAACTAGTTTGTTACATAGAATGTATGTAATCATAGGAGGTCATGAGAACTATTGGAAAAAATTGGCCCACATAAAAAACTTTTACTTGGATGTGCTGTGAGGATCAGAGTAGAGTCCTAGTTGAATGAATGATCCAATAGTAGAAGAAAAACAACACATGTCACTTTCAAGATTTTGAAACACTTTAGGCAATCTTAAAGTGTGAATTTGGTGTTTTTAAGGAACTAGACCATCATGGCACATCACTCAAGAATGAACATGTCATTTTGGTTGTGCATTTAATAAATATACTTTATAATCCAACCAAGTTTGAATAATTTAATAAATATGATGTATTTTGTGCCAAGTTCATCCCCTATAAATTTGACATCTTGATGAGTTTTTTATGTCAAGACATAAGCCTTAGAAAATGGTCTAGAAATGTGGGATGTGCCAAAAACATAAATATAAATCTATTAGAAGAGTAATTTGTAATTAAAAAATAAAATTAATTCATAGGGTTGCTAAGTGGCATAATATTAGGGGTTAGGAATGAAGATCAATGATATGCAGGAGATGAACATGGTCAATAAGTCAAATGCAAATCTATGATGCATGTTCAAGCATGTAATTGAAGATCAACAATGAGATCAAACTTAAAAACTCAAAGGATCCTGAGGATGAATGTAATGGTGCCAAGTGTGTCAATCATGGTGACTTCTAAATTAGATTGATGGCCGGCATTCGATCATATTTTTAAAATGAAGATCAATGGTCTATGTTTGATCTGGTAGATAAAATATTAGTGGAGCATTTTCAATCATGTAAAATCATATCAATAGTCTAAATCAAGTCAAAAAGTCAAGGAAATCAGATTCCACATGAGGCCACCATGTGGTATGAGTGCATTAACCAGATGAAGATTGACAACAAGATCTTGAGGATGAATGCAAAGTTGTCAAGTGGAATAATCTTGGAATAAAATCAAAGATCAATATTAGTGACAAAGGTCAAATCCAAGAGACTTCCAAAGAGATTGATGGATATATTTGATTGAATCACAGGGAGGCACAGGATGAGGACATGTGTCTAAAGCAGCAATAGTTAGGTTTTAAATGAATAGATAGTGTGGCAAGGAGAAGCCACAAAATAGACACATCAAATCAAAATGATTTCAACACCCAATTAGATAAATGTATTAATGGATAGAAAAAATATGATTTGGGTGTGACATAAGCAACACCATAGGTTTGTGTGCCACCATTAAAGCTTAGTCCTATATGAAGGTCTGCTTAGTCAGGTTAAGTAGTCTATCTTAGGTTTTGAATTATTATCTTTTTCACCATTAAATCTTAGTGCCTATGAATCTTCATCAATATGACTATATTAAAACCAATAAATGGGACTGGTTTTCATCTATAGAGGGCCTATGTTTAGGGTTTGGAGTAAAGGTAGAATGGTGATTATGAAAGAAATGTCAGAAGAAAAACTAGATGATGAGTTCAAGTGACTATCTGATAACATAAAGAACACATCAAGATGAAGCATAATGATATAATATCATTAAGGAGATGAGGAGTTTTGTGGTTGAGCAAGGCAAGTGGAGCATTCAATGAAGTTTCAAAATATTTGGAGACTTTCCCCTTTTAATGGATCATGACTCATCACCCTTAGCAAATTCTTGTCTTCTAGTGTGTTTCTCAACCAATGAGGTAACTTGAAGACTATTTGGAGCTAATGAATGGTTGATTTTTTGATAAATAATTAATTCTAATCAATCAAAAAGTGGTTGGGCCTCATTTATTGATTTTTATTTACTTGTTTCCCTCTCTCTCTTCCCTAATCTTATATATCTCCCATTCTTCCCCATTTTATAAAAGGAGACTCTCATTTGACAAGGATTAGCCCTATCAAAATTTATATGAAATTCCTCTTTAAGAATTAAATATAATTTGTTACCTATCTCTTACCTCTGAATTGTGTTTAGTAAGTTTGTGTATGATGGCATTTTTGAAGGCGTGTCTTACATGTCCATTGTCCTTCTTTCTTGCCTATTTTTAGGTGTTTCCAAGCTATTTGAAGGTCTAAATTTGTGTTCTTTATACCATTGATGGATTTTTGGTGTGAATCTTATAATTATTATTTGCTTTATTTATTGCTTAGTGAGCCTAGTTTATGAAACACTTATGCAATTAGCTAGTTGTGAGATTGTGTGAGCAAGGATTACCTTATGCTGCATCATTATTTATTTCATGCTTATGTGAGTTATCATTTAAATTTGGTGCATCACATTTTATCTCTCTTATTAACCCTATACCCCCTTTCTAACCCTTTTCCAATTTGTAGCATTAGCCTAGGTGATCTACCAAGAGGAAGTTGGCCTTCTCTAGAGGTTCAACCCCATTACAAGATACCCATAGCCTGGGGTTGTTCCAATATTATGGATTAATTGAAGAGATTGAAAAGAACCCTCCACATGGGTGTAAATTGATTCCAAAACATGACCCCTCTGTTAATGGGCAATTCCTACATATCCAACACTCTAAAAAAGGCCTCAAACTTATGTATTTATCCCCTATGTGTTGGCTTGTGTGTGCACAAGGATGTAATGTGTGATAATTAAAGACATATAGTGAGATAGCTTGTAACTTGGAAAATATGGTTCATGAATTATTCTTTGAATACTTTAGATGTATGGTAATATTCATCCTATTATTGATATAGAAATAGGGGTGAATAGGGCAAGTTTTCTCACTTGAATGTTTGATTGAGTTCTTCTTGGTATATTTCCTTGTGAATTTATGATATTTTCTAGGTGAGGAATGAATAAGGGTTGATATTATATATATACCAATACCTTTTATAAATATCTCACACTAAATAATTTAGTTAAAGCTTTCGAATACATTTTATTTGCAAATTGGATGGCTTTTGGGCACTAAACACTTTGTAGTAAAAGTGGACACTTACATTGACACAGGTGTTGTCTAGGATGCAAGTGTTCAGGAAGCTATAAAATAGGTACATGTTTAAAACTAGTAGTGAAGGATAATGCTCAGGTTTAGACATTTTTCCACATTATATAAGGCCTGGTCATTAGAACAACAATGGTTAGACAAAGATATAATAAATTTGGGCACAAAGAGATAGTGAACGTGAGCCTTTTGGTAATTAGTAGGGCTATAATTGAGAGGTACAACCATGATTGATATTTTATAAGTGTACAAGACTAAGTTATTACATAAATCATATTTTAGTATCTACACCTCAGTTGAGTTTGATTGTGTTCTTCATATATCTTCTAGATTTAAAGTTTTGGTACTTTCCTTATTTTTCATTGATATTATTACAGACACTTAGTTTTTGTTACTTTCATTGTTGCATTATCCCTTGCCTTTTGAGTATTTATCCCATTCTAAATACTTTCACATATTTTTTATTGATGACAATATATTTATTAAAAAACTTCCATCCTAGCATACATTGATTTTTTAGCGGGTATGTAATTTGGAATCTTCCCCCTTTTTAATATTATTTATTGCATCCTTTGGACTACCTATTTGCAATTTTTTTTTTTGTCCCTTGGATTCCTTTATTTATTTTATATAAAAAATTTAATTTTAAAAATTAAAAAATTACAAAAAAAAAATCTATTGTATAAATACATCCATGTTTTATATGCCTATACTAGAGGTTTTTGCACCCATGTTTTAGCAGATGCTTCTCATGTTATCTCTTTTAGTGGATGATTTGAAAGATATATAGGTTATAAATGAATATGGACTATGAGGTATTTAATGATTTCTCTCTTTCACACACCTTTGGGGCATGATTACATTGATGGCATGTCTTACATTAGGGGCATCTCTCTATATTGGATTTCATGGTGATATCTTTTTTTATTTTCATCTATCATATTGAGCCATTTACATTGATTATAAATATATTTCTATCATTTCCATATTACATGTTACATGGATATATCTTGTTGTTTTTATTTATACATGGATGTCTTGATTTTTATCTTGCATACCTTTTAATTTACACTTGCCTACTTATTTTGACCTGGATTCATTTCATCCATTCTTATACTACTACACATATGTCTCATTATTATACCTAATCATATTGATTTGACATTAGTGGCATCGTACCCTTCTCTACTTCTTTGAGCTTATTATTGCATATATATTACAAACATTTAGCTTACACTAGTACATGGTATTTTTACCTCTCATCTTGGAACATATTAATTATATCTTTCCATTTGGGGAAACACATCAGTTTTTATTAAATTTGACACTACATGACTTTATTACATACTTAGATTTATCATTGCCTTTGGTTTCATCATTCCCAAATATTTTATTTGAGCCTCATTGCTATCATCTATTCCCATGTTGTTACTCCCATCTCCTCTAGTATTTCACCCTCATATGAGGATACACACATCTTGAGATTTATATGATATTATTTATGATACATAGATTTGTATAAATTCACTATTTGTCAATATCTCATACAAAGGGCTTGCAATTTTCCCTATTCATCATATCATGCTTATAACCATATGCACACACCTATAAAGCTTTGCACAATGTTATCTATATATATAGTTACACACATATGTAATACATTTCTATCTTCTCAAACACAAGTGGGGCATGTGACATACCCCCAATTTTGATCCTCATAATCCCTATAGTTTTATTTTTCCATGGAATTTTACAAAATATTATCTATTTTAATGGTTACACTTGGACATATCAATATTTTATGATAGTTACATACATGTGCTTATATGTATTTGTAAGGATATTCAAATATTTAACAATATATAATTATAACATAGCTTTCTTCTAAATTTATATTTTGAGATGAGTGATTGCATGAGCAGGTTTTATAATCACGCACCTCAAAGGGTGGTATATATCCATATATTTAATGTAAATTTTCAGCATTGAGAAACATTATTGAGAAAATAAGATAGAGTAAACTTGAGTGAACTAAGAGAAACATATATGGTCCTTTTGTCTACTTCCTTGATCAATAAGTGGATTGGGTTATAATAAATCCCATAGAAATTTTAGTTATGTCTATAAATTGTCTAAAAAAACCTCTTTGGAATAGAGTTTTATTTTTCTTGTGAGCAATAGTTCCTATGCTCCTCATTTCATATTACATTTTTTTACATTAATACATTTTTTACATTGATTCAAAATTGAATACTTGTTATAACTGGCCATTTTTTCATATATGTCCACATTCCATTATACAAAAAAATAAGGTATTTATGAATGCATGTAAAATTATTCATCCTTATAGTCCTAATTAATTCAGGGTATGTGCTTCAATTATGTATTATTTTATTTTTATGCATGCATGAATTCATTTACATATGCACATCAAAGTAGGGGAATAATGTAGACACCCAATTTTGGTACAAGGTTTGTTATTACAATGTTTTAAATATTATTTTGTGCATATGGACCATTGGTTTGAAATATCAACTTATTGGCATTTGTTTGAAAAAATTCCATCTCTCTCTTTTTCTATGCGATCGTGTGGTCTTATTTTATTATATTTTTTATTTTTATTTTATTATTTTTGTGCCAAGGCTTGTTTCTCTAATCTTCTTTTGGGATAGATTCATTTGTATTGTTGAATATGCCATTGGTGGATTTGGTGGACCCACCAAAAATATCCCTTACATTTTTGTGGGCCTTCATCCCTTCATCTTGTCCTTTTGATGTTTGAATCCATGTATGTTGGTTATTTTATTTTTATTTGGTTGGATTTTATGCTAATGTGTCTTTAATTCAAACTTGAGAAGTGAGTGTATATGTACAAATTTTAGAAATGCATTTTAATAAGAATTATCAAGTAAAATTATTAATCATTTCAAGAATAGGAACACTCTACAAAACATTTATTTCTTCTCAAGTAATTGAATTATTTTTTTTTAATTTAATCATATATTAAAATAAGGATAAGTTAATATTCATGTAGTTTCATCTCCATAGAGGAAGAGGAGGTTGCATCCATCACTCAAACTATCATTTACACTACAAAATCACTTCATAGGATTCGATTTTTACATGTGAGATATGTAATTGTAACTCTAGTTAGGTTTATTGACCCAACTATTTATTCACTTCTCCTTTTTCAATTATTTTGAGGTGAATTAGGTCAAGAAGAAAATAAGATCAAATTAGACAATTTTTCTTACAAAATCTAGAAAGAAAAAACATGTGACTATATAACATCCTCTATGTACCTATACAAAAAAGTATCAAAATCATAAATTTAGAATAATATGTATTTAGTGTCAATGGAAAATATCCATTGATAGTTGTGGGATGGATTCATCAATTTCATATAAATTACCCTAGGCATATTTGTTGGTCATATAGTAGGCACCAAATCTTTCCCTATGTATTTAAACCCCTAAATTTACAAAATAGTGTTGGGATTTTTTCCCATGTGACAAAAAAAGTGTTTATGTTACTGTTATTATCCTAATAATTATCATCCATTGCAATATCATATCAACTAGGTAGATTTATGTGCTTTCCTAAGGTGTAAAGAGAAACTATAAAGGTGCTTGGGGTTAGTCACATAAGATGAGTTAGCATATTTATTCATGATGCCTTCTAGGAAACTAGTAGAGTAAAGTAACACTTAAAAATTTAAAGTAATTTAGAAGAATAACTTATGAATTTCATATATAAATTCAATCAATAATGCTAATAATCAAGAATACAAGTTTAGAGTAACAAAATCAAGCATTCAACTCTTTGTATTAAATAGAAAGAAAATACATAAAAGAAGTGTTAGAAAATCAATATTTAAATACATAACAACTTGTTCACTCAATGAATTAACTTAAACATACTCATCAACTCCAACAACTAGTATCAACAACCTTATACTAAGATGCAAGGTTAGATTTTATAGATATAGGTTACAACCTTGTTGTAACATTGAGTAATTATTCCCTCCTTAAACAAAATTATTTTACCATGTTTTGGATGAATGCTAATGATAAATAAGATATAAAATGTTATAATAATTTATATTATAATGTATAAAAATTAAGTACAAATATGGAGGTGAAGGATTGAAACTGATTTATCACTCTAACTTGTTAAATATGGAAATTATAAAAAAAGGATAAAATACTTAGTAACTAACTTCTCTGTAGAGGACTGAGACAATAGGCAAGTGGCATGGTAAAAATTAAACTAAATAATAGGTTATTGTTAGGATCAAGATCTTTGTATGTGCCTAGATAGTATCATTAGGTTCAAGTCACTACCATCAATAACTATTTTATGAGTCTGATGGTTTTATCTATGTGAATATCACACTATTGTTCATATACAAGCCAATACAACTATTTTTTTGACTATGTGTGCAATCACAAATTTATTATGTGTGTGACTCATATAAATATGTCTCCTTCACTTGAAATCATAGGTCCACTTGTAATGATGAACTTAGGCCTATAAAATGGGAAGAAAACTGGGTTGAGTTAACACCAACCACTCTCATTTAATGGCTAAGTGATGCCTACATATCCAAGACTCCAAAGAGGGAAATCAAATTGCATGTATTTATATCTATTAGGTGCATGTGTGAAATTATTGCTCCTTGAATGTATACAACCTATGATCTAGCTTTTGACAATGGGATAATGAAAATTTTGGCTTAGATTTGAGCACATCAAACTTTGTAAAGACCTACTCCTTATGACTTATTTTAAAATTTTGAAGAATAAGATAGTTCCTTTGAATGTGCAAGTGTTTGAGTATGATTTATAGATATTTTTTATATGGTTAATAATCTTATAATTATTTTGTATTTATAGGAGACTCTTTGGTAAATTTTTCATGCAATTGACACACTAGGTAGATGGGCTCATGCATAGGAAAGATTTTATTTAAAATATGACTATTGTTGGGTGAAGGATGAAACTGTTGGACTTAAATAGTATTGTTAAATGGTATGTTCTAAATCTGACATTATTTTCCAAGAGACAAGAGCATTGATATAATTATCTAGAGATGTCTAAGTATGATAGTTTATAAATTTAGCATAGACTAGGGGAATTCATGGAGGTGACTGACAATAATTGGAAGGATTGGACCCATAGATAACATGAGTATATGAGATAATGGTGAATTAGTTATATATGTACACACAAGTCATGTACGGTGAAGGTAGGTCAAAATTTACATTGGTAAGTGTCTAATAATAGATTTTAATATCTAAAGGTATAATAAATTTCTAAATAAAGCATAGAATAACTAAAATCATAAACTCCCTTAAGTAGTAAGACCTTAAATCTACACCATGTTGCCCTAGATTCAATCAATCCATTTTAAATGATGACCTTTAAAAATCTCACACTGCTTGAAGACTAGTTCTCTCTGTTAACACCCATAGATAGGTGTTCCTTAATTTACAATTTTTATTGTACATAACCTCCTTCTTGCTCACTGCATTTTATTTTATTTATAACCATAGTGTTTTTTGTGTCACGTATGCTCTTTACTTAATTGTTCCTTTTGATTTGATCACTCTCAAGTTTCTTGGTATATTTTTAAAACTACATCATTGAATGTCTTTGAGATTGGAAATGCTCAAGTAGACCTACTAAAAAAATTAGTGTTTTCTATGTTGGGTTGTGTGATACAAATATACCTTGTTATTTTTTTAGTTGTTGTATGGGGAATGCATCTCTTAGTGAGACACCTCCTTTAATAATTAGGCTAATATAATTTTAGTATATGTTAGTGTTAGATAGTAATTAATTATATTCATTAAATACTTATATTAATAAATGTTAGAGAGGTAGTTGTATCACAAGATGTTGGGAATGTAAGGTGGTTGAGTTTAGTGTATAAACAATCTTATTAAATTTTATATTTAAGAAGATTAAAACAATCAATCAATGTACCCAAATATCAATTTTGCATAATTTTTTGAATAAAACATGTATCTCTTCAATTTCACCCTGAGTTTTACTTTTCCTAACATTGGTATAAGATCTTTTATGAAAATAATCATTGGGAATGATGATGGAGGTTGAAGCCAAGCCATTTCTGAACCATGAATAAAATGGAGTGAGGTTTTAGAAAAATAATCTTAAAGAATTTTTTTTACTATTCATTTGAATATTGTGTTGAAGCATTAAATTATATTTTCCAAAAGGAGATGCATTTTTTATTGATTTAAAATCCTAACATCTACTTGAAAGATATAATATAAGTGAATAAATCATATAATTTACAAGACAATATAAACAAAGGTAATGATAATTGTTAGGCATGATAATTTATTTTAAAATGTGTAAGAACACTATGAAGTGTAAAAATTACAATAAAACTTCATCTAAATATTAATCCATATAATAACATTCAAATATGGCATAAATATTTAATATATACATTTAAAAACATTAAATTGTTGTTCCAAGTGTTCAAATATGTCATAATCTGCCTAAAAGGATTAAAGTTA
This sequence comes from Torreya grandis, assembly GCA_037957365.1. Lineage (NCBI taxonomy): Eukaryota > Viridiplantae > Streptophyta > Pinopsida > Cupressales > Taxaceae > Torreya > Torreya grandis. The sequence goes on from JARHVA010003079.1 coordinate 1,184,603, forward strand.
TGTCGAAACATGACAAAAATATGTGAAACTTTTAACTAAGATTCCATTCAAATTTCTTGAGGCACTATATCCACTACTATGGAATGATTATACATGAGGGGGCATCCAAAACTACTACTGGGGTGTTAACATTTGCCTAGGGGTGCTACACCTCTACCTAGGGAACTTAAATCCTTGCATAGGGTGATATTTGTATTATGGAAGGAATTAAAAGCTTGGGAAACATCTTTAAAAGGTGTTGGAATATGATAGGGTTTTCAAATCTATTTCTTTCTTATTTTGTAGAACATCAAATCTATTTTGAAGTGTTGTTAGAAGCTAGAAATATTTGCCTAAAGGATGCACGACATTAAATCTAAAAATATGGTATTGATTGAGCATTGAACATTTAATAAAAGTTTGTTTTATTTGTTTGTGATTTGAATAAATAGCTAAGGGTCTCCAATAATATCATTGGTTAATTTCTTATTGTCTAGAGATTATCTTTTATACTACATATTTCAATTGTTGGGTAATATTTTTTTTCTTACATAGTAAAAACAAGGGTTATATAATAGATTGTGAGATTACATTTCAATTTTTGACATAGTTGAGTTGGTTTCAATATTTAATTCAATATGTTAATAATAAATAGGTATTGAGATCAAAACTTAGCACCTTTTTTTTGCATGTAATTTAATTTTCAAGTATTAACATTTAAATTTGGGCTACATTAATATCTGAAACATTCCTTCTTAAGGTACTAGTTAGAGAAGTTGGTTAAAAGGATTTTTATAACACTTTTAACATTTTATAGGTTAAGTGATCCATTCCCACAAATTAGGCATTTGACCACTTGGTATTTATGTTTTATCCATTTTTTTAGTTTTTGTAATTTCTAGTGCTATATCCTATGCATAAACCTTTTTTTCATCATCATTTACTTTTGTAAGAAAGTAGGAATTTGACCACTTGGTATTTAGGTTTTAGAACATTCTGAGTCTATTGGAAAATAATACTTTTTATTTAGAGGTATCCCTTATGATGTTTTGTCAAAAATCTATTAAAGTGGAGAAATAAGTTGTGAAAAAATATATAATAGGTGCAATTTCGATGGAATCTGACACCTTGCTTATGTTCCAAGTTTTAATATGAGTAGTTTGTGCTTGAAAAAAATATCCACTTCCAGTGATATCAAATATAACCATTTTATATCATTAGATCAAACAAGATTATAGATCCAAAGTGGACTAACCCATCTTGAGTTCACTTCTATCTCTAAGATCAAGTTTTTCTATGGTATAAATTTTGGGTAGATAATATTTTTATATTTTCTATCCAAATATTGGTTTTTGAGTTGTTTTATATCATTAATGAGAAATAAACCAAATTATTTGGTGGTATTTATTCTACATAAACTTTTCACCTCTTGTTTGATAGGAGAAAATATTATATTGATTTTTTATCAATCAGGTGATTGTATAACTAACAAAGGTTTCATATCACTATTAGTGTTGAATAAATTGGTTAATATTGTTGGGCATTAGGGTAGATGCACCATACATAGGTATTATAATATCATTTAGACATGGATCGATGTAGTTGAGTATACCCATGATGGTGCTTATACTACAGTACATGTACAAATGGTCAAAGGGGATGATTGTACCCAAGATGATACTTATCATTTTTATTTGATATATAATCAAGCTTTGTGTAAGAGACATCATTTATTTCCATGTCACATCTCAATTCCACCCTATGCCAAATAAACCTTTAATCATTGATTAGTATAATCATTATCAGATTATCATTTCCTTGATTTGAGCATTTTTATATATACTAATATGGATTGTTGATTAGTATACATTGCATGACGGTTATATTTTTACTATTCTATACATTGAGGATATATAATTGTTAGTTTTGCATCATTGGTTTATGATGACTCAAACTAACTACCTATTCATTTCAAGGTGGATGCATGATAGGTCCTACCCTTAGGGTGTGATCAGGGATAGCATCATCGAAGAGGGTTGGCGAGATGGAGTGATTGGGAAAAATATCAGTGGGAAATGCTAGTGACCCTATACACACACACCATAGATTTTAAATGATAGGCATAAATGTTTGTGCATAATTATGAATTATTGTTTGTGATTATATTTTTTGTGTGTGAAATTAATTTTGGTGTGCATTCAATTTCTTTAGCCTAATTGATTTGGTTTTTTATTTTAATCCAAAAAAATAAATATTAGTGTTAATAGATATAATTATTGTCAAAATAATTATCTTGTAGGTAAAATACAATTAATGATTTATTTTACCTTTTAGATAAATAATTGTTTATTATTGCTTTCAAAATCATGGAAGTTGTGATAATGTAACACTAAGTAAAAATTGGAATTGTGCATGAATTTATTTTTAAATAATTTGGAAAATAGTTTTAGGAGTTAATTAGGACTAGAAAGAAGGTTTAATTTTAGTTATTAAATTTAGAAAAGGGATTTTATTATTAATAAATTTATTATGCTAGTTGATAAACTTTAGAGAAAGAAAAGGAATTAACTAAGGTTAATAAATTTTGAACTGGAGCTAAATGTGATCCTGATTAGCATGTAAAAATTCACTTAAAATTATAAAGTAAGGATTTAACTAATTATTTAATAAGCAAAGCATGGTGTAATAATTTGAAGGACTTGATTTAAAGATAAACTTAAAAAACTTGAGAGTTTGCATGTAAGGGGAAGCGTGTAAATTAAGAGAAAGTTGTGTTATAAATAAAGGGGTAACCTGGGGAATTAAACATGAATAGAGACACAAAAGAAGAAATGGATGGAAAAGAAAGAATTGGGTAAAGCCAGAAGGGAAGTAGATTCCAAGATGTAGGTTTTGTATTTTAATTTGATATTGTCTATGTATTTACTTCTTTAGACCTATGTTTAGTCTCTTTGATTGTTGTGTTTCATGTGTTTAGATAATGTCTCACCTTGTTCTGACTATGTTTTATCCTTTTAGGTATGCATATCTCTAAATTAAGACCAACATCTCATTCTTAAATATTTTACAGTATTTTCTAAAATCCCTACATCTCAATAGAAAGGTATACATCCCATTTATATGGCCTTACATGGTATTTTCCAGGTCTATCTTGTTGTATTAGTGTAGAGTTTTATTTTATTAAGGAAGGCGTTTCATATTTTTGGCCTGCTATATCATGGACAAACCTAATTCTAATATTTAAAGCATGAACTTTATTTTATTATTGGCTTTTATTAATATTCAAGCATTTCATTTTGATAGCTACAACTCATTCCATTTAAGTCATTGAATATATGTTATTATAATGTTGTGTATATGAAGATTTCCTTTTACCTGCGTAATGTTTATGAAACCCTACTTCTCGCTTTGAGCAGCATTGAATTTTTAATAAGTAGCATTGAATTTTTAAGAGGTAGTGTTGATCTCTAAGGCTGCATTAAAAATTCCTTTATTTCTATGCCAGCATTTAATAGAACTTTAAGCTGTGAGTCACGTTCTAATAGTGAGCAGTGTGTTAATAATTCCTCTATGTTTAGGAATGTATAAAGTCATATTGATGGATATTTCCTCTTAAATAGCCTATCCTTGATGAGTAGTGTGTAGCACTTCATATATTTTACTTTATATTTATTTTATAGATTTCCATTTCTCTAGGTCAGTACTTTATATCCTTTTGTTCAGTTGATTAAATATTTACATATATATCAAGCTACAAATTAGCTTTATTTAGACTATATGATGTCATACCTAAGACCTATGAATTTGTTGGGTGAACTATTAATTATATTAAGTGCATATTAAGAAATATATCTAAGTTAGATATATTTAGCAATTCCTTACCAAATATTATGAAGAAAAAATTTATGGGTTGAGTATGAGATTACACTTTATTAAATAAGTAAAAATTTCATCATTTACTAAGATATATTTAAATGTGTATAATAATGTAATTTGCTACTAGATATGTGTATGTTTATACATTCAGAACATCGAGTTAAACTTAGTTGGTAGCATGACTTACTTGGTATAGGCATACTTGATTCCTGATTCAAGAATAGAAATTATAACCTAGCTATGACTACAAAAAAAAAAATAACCGATTGTCATTAATTCTTTCTCTAATCTAAAATTTATGTTGGAATGATCTATGTTATCTAGTTTGTAAATAATTTAGTAAAATGATTGTTGTGATTGTTACATTTATGCTATGCTTAGAGTTTTATGGTTTTAAGAATATCATAAACTATATCAAGTTTCAAAATTATAATGATAATGTAAATATACTCTTGGTTGATTAATAATATATATCCTGAATTGATATAATCCTATGATCTAAATCTATAGCTTTGACTAGAATGCTAGTAGAGACCAATAGTATACCAGTAGCACAGTAGCGTTATGTTGTATAATGTCAAGGTCAATAATTTAGTGGTGTCATGATAGGATGAAAACTTGTGAGTAGTATATTCGTGAGAGTATTTCATGAGTAAGTGATTAAAATTTTCTAGATCAAATAGTGCATTAAGTTGTATGTATAGAGATGGTGTTTTCATCTTATTATTATACATGATGGTATAATCCAGTAATTATTGGTTAATAAAATTGTGTGCAAGATAGTGTGTTCATGTTGGGTAGAAAACTCATGCACAACAATATATAATGTTATGGAATGTCATAGAACTCTACAGTATGAAAGGTATCCAAATGGTACATATTATACTTATTATACCTAAACCCACACTTACATAAGTATATATGTATTGAATAAAATGTGTTGTCAAATTAGGTAGGATATCGTTATGTATTCATAAAATATTGATAAGTGCAAATAAATGATAAGATATAATTATATGCATTGTATGACTTATTTGTTATAGCTATGCTTGTTTGAATATGAGCATATACTTCCATGTTTATATGACTACTTTGTATGATTATTTATGGATAAACTAGTAGGCATGCCTAAGAACACCAGACTAAGATAATATGGGTTGTCTTGAGGTGTAGTTACTTGGGTCTGTTTGAAATAGTCTATAATTTATTATATGTTTTGCTTGGATGGTTTAATCAGTGGTCATTGTTTCTAGTTTATAATAGATTTAAAGTAATACCCATTCATGCGTAGATGATTATGTAAATATCTTGCTTTCTCCTTGTTTAGCTTGTGATGTGATATTACTTCTAGGAGAATGTAACCTGTATGAGTCTTTGAGTTACATACTATGACATATATATTGATGATACTAATAGGTAGTTAGATGGATTCATTATCCTAGGTAGTACCACCAATAGATAATCCAATCAAGTGGTGTATTATGAATTGATCAATCTAAATGATCATATAGTATTTGAAAACTTAGGCCCAAGTAATGTTATATACATTGTCATTCAAATGTTTAATTTTTATGATGTGTGATATCATGCTAGAATGGATTTCTTTATGGTACACTGCATGTTTTTAGAAATATTACAACACATGAGGTACTAGCACATATCACTAGATTTCTCTCACCATTATATCTACCTATCCACAAAGGGAGGGTCATTTCCTAATATAAGATTGTATAGGGGATCATTGGCTTGTGGTTGGTGTGGTAAAGTTTTCAGATGATGCTCTCCATCCTCTACTATAGTACTACCTAGATATAACACTTGAGATTATTAGTGATACATGAGTCAATTTGACTCAAGCTCCAGAGAGCATGGTATCTGTCATCATGTGAGGCCATATGCCTGAAGTAATGTAATTATATATTTGATTATATTATCAAACTAGTTGTTGTGTCCTATTGTATTTGGATTTATATGGAGTTGTATAAGATGTATATTGTATGCAGTATTTGAAGTTGAAGTGTTATTGCTCTTAATTGTGCTTTAGATATGTTGTATTTTTTACTCCATGAAATTATTTTTAAGTTATCTATTTATTTGTTTAAAAAAAATGCATTTTCTAAAGTACAACTTGAGGGGTTGTTACATTCCATATCACAATCTTTGCATAAGTGACATTGGTTGATTGTATCAGGATGTACAAAGGGCCAATTAATAGGTTGTGATATATATTTTAGGATGGATTCATATTAATTTTATCTAGATCATCTTTTTCCCCCTTTGGATCAATGGAGTATTTTTTTGGTCATATGATTGGTAGTTGTTAGTGTTTTCATGGGGCATGCATCTACTAGTGACACACTTCCTTTAATAAGTAGGTTAATATAATGTTAAGTTATGTTAGTTTTAGATAGTAATTAATAGTAATAATTAATTACTTATATTAATAAATGTTAGAGAGGTAGTTGTACCAAGGGTGATTGGGCCTGTAAGGTGGTTGATTTTCTTGTATAAACATGCTTATTAAAGCTTGTACGTAAAAATACTAAAAAAAAAAAAAATGTATATGAATTTCAGTTTTGTGTATGCTTCTAAATAGAACATGTAGTTTTTCCTTTTTCCCATGATTTTTTATTTTCCTAACATGATACATATAATCCTATTGCCCTATTCTATCATGTGTTAATATCCAAAATACTTTCCCCTATTATACATTATGAGTACTAGTTAACAAAATTAGATGTGCACTTCTATACTTGGTCAAATTGTGAGCTGACACAAATCTTATTCAGTCTTTATATAAAAATATTGTATGTTCATAATTCCATAATTATATCAAAGTATGTTTTCTCCATATGTTTTACTTTTCATATTTTTTATTTCTTGTTAAATCAATTTCTAATACATTTATTTATATATTCTAGCCATTACGCAGATTTGATTTACTTTTTCTATACTACTAAATTATAGATCTTCCTTGTGCACTTACTTTTACGTATTTTTGATATTTTAATTCCCATTGTGTGCAATTTATAAAAAAAAGTGTGCATGTATTATGTGTGTATGGTGTGTACATTTTCATGCAAAAATATTATCTCATCATTGTTGGGCATACATTCGTGTGTACAATACTATGTAATATGCATGTCGAATATGAATGTGTACTATCTGTATTAATATACATATGTTTATATACTTTTTTAATTTATATTTAAACAACTATATGCTTATTAAAGTTTCTAATGTAAAGGAAGGATTATAAATTAACAATTTAATGTTATGGTTAAAAATTACATGCAATAAACATTTGTAGCCTAAATTTTTAAGAAGTCCTCAAAATTTCTAATTTTCCTTAATTAAATATATACATATGAGATAGAATAATGTTATTGTTTTTAATAGATAATACATTTTCATTAGAATGATTATAATTTTAAAATGTTTTATAGGTTTTTGAAGGCACTAGCCATCAACCAATTTTAAATTGACATGTAATGTTAATTTGAAATTGTAAGCCTATGCAAAGGTATATGCATGTTTTATCAAATTTGGGGAACTAGGAGATAAATCACCCTAATTAGAAAAACTATTGTGAAAAATTAAACTATTAAAAATATGCAATAAATGACACACCTAATTTGTAAATTTTATAAAATTGGAAACGTATTAAATTTATAAAGTGCAAGAGAGAAATATAAAACTTAGATAGAAAATAGAGATAAAAGATGTTTTGGGATTTGAGATAGAGAGGATGACTATTTTGACTATGTGTGAACCAAAATAGGAGATAGAAAAGTCCTCAAATAGGAGCACTATGATTGGATAGGTTAGGGATTCATTTTAGTCCTTTAGAAGTGTTATTATTATATAGTGATAAGATTTTTGGGTTTTGTGTGCCTTCACTTTCTTATATTTTTGATTGTGTGGGATGTTTTGATTCACTTCTAATACCTTTATGCAATTGATTTTCCAATAAAAACCCTAGTTCAATAGGTAAGAATACCAATGCAAATCATGGATCAAAAAGGTGTCAAAGGTTAAAGTTGGACATGACCTCAACATCCCCTGTGTTGAACACTCCCTACATATCAATACTTTGAAGAGTGATCAAATTTCATGTAGTTACCCCATGCTATGGTGGTGTGTGTTAAACTGGTGCAATATGATAAATTTTGGTCTAACTTTGGTGTGATTAAATGCTTCAATAATGAATTATGACCTTGTATATGTATTCAAACTTTAGTTTAAGGCTATTAGGTTTTTATGTAATCATATTGGGAGAAACAAGGAATTTTCTCTCAATACACATTTTAAATTTTGGTGTTTTTCTATGTGGAAGCCTCATGTGTGCAAATGACTTCAAATATGTTTATATAGTGGTATTTTAGGATTTCCTTTGGGTAGGGCTTATTATACTCATTGTAAATCCTTTACTTGACTTTGAAATTTGAAAAATAGCCATTAGTTGTAAAGATGACAACTTTTAGGGAGGTGGACAACATCAAGGTGTGTCAAAGTCCAAATGGGGTGCTCCTATTAAAAAAGTGGAAACAACTAAGCCAAGGGCATGAAATAATCTAAGTATGGACTTAAACTACTAATCAGTTTGGATAGATGTGTCCTAGGGTGACTCAAGGTGTTTTCAAGGGTAAATCACCATTCAAAATGTGAAGGAAAGTGATCAGGAGGCCTTAGGATATGTCATGAGCTAAATGTGTCAAAAGTATGGTCACAAGAGCATGATTTTAGTTTAAATGTTAAATAATGTGACTACAATGTACATATGTTTTTTTTTTCTCATATGTTTTTATACTACAAATTATCATATCAAGGGAATACTCTCATAAAGATATCCTTATGAATATTGTTTATTTTAAGAATGTTTTTATTAACTTTTCAAAAAAACTCATTTTTTAATATTTAGATTTTTTTATTATTTATCATAAAACTTAGAGGATTAAATTGTTTTCTTCCATTTTACTCCATACAGACTTAGTTTTGGAATAAGAATAGTCATTGAAAAGTTTGTTCAAATAATTTCAACATAATACATTCCACTTCTACAAAAACAACCTATATTTTACATTATATTATAGGTTTACTCTCTATTGATAGTTTCAACCACTACTACATGGTGTGTAAGTAAAACCACCAATTGGGTCAATTTCACATCATTAGTTGATTTTTTTATTTTTTTTGCTTGAATGAAATTGTGACATTAAATATAGGAAAATGGTGACACAAATTGCACCAAGATTATGTCACCTATTTTTTTTTGAAATCCATGTCAGATACTTATTTATCACTTTCTAAGTGTCATTGTCGATATGCATGTGTCAATTTTAGTCTTAGAGATGAGAAAGAGATAAATATTGAGAATGTAAAAGACTAGAAACATGTCATTTTTGGTGAAAAGGAAGGAAAGTTTATAAAAAAACAATTAAACATTAATATAATTTGGTCTTATAATAAATTATTGCTTTTAATTTTTATTAAGACTAGAAATGTGTCATTTTTGGTAGAAAAGAAGTTAAGTTTTTTATTTTTTATTTTTTCTAATTAAACATTAACAAATGATTAATTTGCTCTTATAATAAATTATTATTGGTAGTGTCTTTATTAAGTGTGAATTAGGAGGGATTTCCTAATTAAAATTAATAATTAATATTTATTAAAATGACATGAAGAAGATTTAAAGAATAGCACACTCATAGGGTAAAGTGAAGACTCGATCAGGAGAAGCAGCACATAAAGTAGGGAAAAATAGGAGGTGGACTAAGTGAGACCTATCCAACACTATCAAGGAAGTGAAATATAGAAAGGATGATGTGGAGTGGCCAGACAATGAATAGGAGTAAGATAAGGGTAAGAAAATTAGGTATAATGGGTGAAACAAAGTGACATCCAGGGCTAACAATATTACCCTATGAAGGATAAACCAATTTTTAGAATGTGGCCTTGAGGTTGTGGGTAGAGCTGAAGAAACTAAGGAGATCCCTTCAAATTGAATATTGATTTTGGATGGTGGCACTGGTTTATATGGGAGGGATCCTCTAGCTTTTTATTTTAATGGAGTAGAGTTTGATGATAACCTAGCATAATTGAAGGAGAAGGGCCTAATTAGGAAGTTCATAGGTAAGTGGCTAGCCATTGGTGTTGTAGAATCATGGGTGTTGAAATATTAGGGTTCAAATGTCTTCCTTAAATTCCTTCTAAAGGATTTATTCATGATTGTTTGTCCCTTGATAAAAAAGAAATAATAAATGTTAGATGGAGGTTCGTGGATGATGGAAGATGTGGGGTTACAACCTTATGCCCAAACTTCAATCCTTTTTGGATGAATCAAGGCTATTTTCCTATTTGGATTCAATTGTATGGGCTCCCAATTTAATATTGGAAGGATAATTCCCTTACTAAAATTGCAGAGATGATTGGAAAATTTGTGGGTCTTGATCATGTTACCAGTGAAGGTGTTCTAGCTTCTTATGCTATAATTTGTGTGATAATGGTTATAGAAATAAAAATCCTTGAAATTATATTATTTCACACCCTTGGAGGGTGTTGGGAGTATCCCATTGATGTGTAAAATATACCATTTTGGTTTATTAAGTGTCAAAAACTTGGACATAATTACAGTCAATTTTTGGAAAAAAAATATTCTGCTAAGGACAACTACTTCTAGGTCTCTAAAATATAACTTAAGAATAAAATGGTGTATAAGGGGAAAAAACATCAAGAATAACCTTCTACGGATTATAGTGTATATAACCCTTGTGCACAAATTCTGAATGTTGATGCAACTATCAGTTTGAAATAAAAATTAGAATCAGGAGAGACTTTGTTTCCCAACACTCTTTGCATGAGAATATAATTCATCTCTTCAAAAGTGAATGAGCTAAATGAGTGCCTATAAAAATATATTGAAGGTGGGTCTATGGAATAACCTTTTAATATAGTAGGGTCAAAGGAGGGTGAAATATAGTAATTTTATATCAATTCAAGTAGAATAAGCAAGATGGGATGGAGATCTACAGCTATCCCCAATTATGATGAATTTAAGTGATGAAGAGGAACTAAATTCCAGGTAAGTTCTATGCATTTCACAAAAATATTTCCTAATTTCTCAATCAAACTTTGGGTCTAATATTAAAAGAGGAAGGAAAGCTAGCAAAGTCATCATCAATGAAGAAGTTGCCAAAGGTAAGCAATCTACTCTTGAGAAGTATTTATTTTATGATAAGCAGGGAGTGAAAGACCCCCTAACTGATCAATGGATATATTTCCTTGGAATGTTAGGGGCTTGAATTCCCCTAACAAGAGGCATCTATTAAGATTCTAGTTGAATAAACCTGGTTTTGATCTTTTTATGTTGTAAGAAACAAAATTGAAAATAATTTAGGTAGAAGCTCTTATGATCAAAAGTTAGAATAGATGGAAATCTCTCTTTATGGAATCTATTATGGCTTATGGTGGTTTGGTAATAATTTGGGCTCCACATAATATTTGAGTGGATAATTATGGCTCTAGGGCCAATTGGAAGATCTATAAAGTTTTGGATTATTCCTATGATATCTCTTTTTTTATTTAATGTGTATTGACCTAATTCAGTGCCCCTCAAAGCTTAGTGTTGGCAAGAGTTGCTACTTTTCTTTTATTCTTGGTGAATATTTCAATGCCATATTAGATGGTATGAAAAAAGGGGAGGGCAAGGGTGATGTACTCAGTCTTAGAGGGATTTTTCTTTTTATATTGAGTCAATAGAGATGGTGGATATGGTTCCAAAAAAATGGTTTCTTCTCTTGGACAAACTATCGAGAAGGTTTTTGTAACATTGTAGAATGGTTGGATAATTTTTTAATCTCCATAAAATGCTTTAAAAGGGATTGTATTTTATAAATTAATATTTTCCCTATTTCAGGTTTGGATCATGCTCCAATCAAATTTTGGATTGTAGAAGACAAAGCTACTTCATTTTTTCCCTTCAAATTTGAACTCATGTGGCTATGTGATATTGAAATACATGACTTGGTCTAATATTGGTGGAATAATGTACCCCCTATAGTAGTTACTACGATGTTTTTGATGAGTAAAAAACTTTATCACATTAAGTCATGTTTAAATAATTAGAATCAAGTGAGCTTCAAAAATATCTTCAAAGAAATGGATAAAGTGGAATCAGAATTAGAAGCCATCAACTATTGTAATGGTGTTGGATATGGATGTAAAATTATATAAAGTAGAGAAATCCCTTTTGGTATAACTTTCTGAGCTTCAAATATGAGAGGAAGTGTACTGGAAACAAAAGTCATGGGAGTTGTGTATTAAAGATTGGGATAAGAACACAAAGTTTTTCCATAATTCTACCTGAGTGAAGAGATCAGCCAACCATATTTTGAATATTTATTCAAGGGATGGGGTCTTGTTGGAATCTAATTTAGGGATAAAAAAGAGGTAGTGGGTTTCTTTGAATAACTATTTTGTTGCACTGAGCCCTCTTCATTGAGTGCACAGGCTAGCAGCTTGAACCACATCCCCAAGTTGGTTTTGAACCAAAAAAATTTGAAGTTGATGGCTTTTTTCTATAGTGAGGAGATCTAGTTGGTGGTTTTCTCCATGGGTAGAGACAAGTATTTGGGGCTTGATTATTTTTTATTGACATTTTTAAGGCTTTCTAGGACATTGTAGGGGATGATGTGGTGAGTATAGTGAATGAATCTAGGTGGAAACAAAAAGTGACACATGATATTAATAATACCTTTATCTCTCTAATTATGAAACGGGAGATGCAAGGCACTTTTAGTGGTTTCAAACCCATTTCCTTGTGTAACAGCATCTACAAAATCATCTCCAAATCCATTGCAATTAGAGTAAAACCCATTCTTGGTTCCCTAATTTCTAGTGAGCTGAGGGGCTTCATTCTAGGTAGACAAATCCAAGAAGGGATTATTATCATTCATGAATGGATACATTCCCTTCTTGGTTATCAAAAAAAAAGGTATGATTGTGAATTTTGATATCAACAAAGCTTATAATAGATGATTTGGATATCTTTTATCAAAGTTATAGAAAATTTTGGATTTCATAGACAATAGTGTAATTAGGTCTTTAACTGCATTTCTAGGCCTTGATTCTCAGTCCTAGTCAATGGTGAACCAACATGGTTTTTTGAAGCTTCAAGAGAGTTAAGGTAAGGGTACCCTTTGTCCCCTTTTCTAATTATCATTATTTCAAAAGCTCTTGGATGAGCCATCTCGGGGTAACTTAATGAAGGTAGATTGAAAGGTATTAAAGTAACAAATGGAGTGGATAGTATCACACCTCAAATATTTGTTGATGACATGATGCTCTTTGGATCTACCAATGTTTAGGAGGTAATTAGGATGAAACATATTTTGCTCAGTTATGAGGTGGCTTCGGGTCAGTTGGTAAGTGAAACCAAGTCATAAATTTATTTTTTGAATGTGGAAAGGGTAGTTCAAGTCTATATTACTAATATTATTAATATCAAGATTGGAAATCTCCAAACCAAGTATTTGGGGGTCCCTATCTTTGGTGGGAATGGTAATGTGAGACTGTGGGATAACCTTTTTTCCTAATTTTGTTCTATATTAGAGGCATGGAAGGGAATATGGTTATCTTTGGATGGAAGGAATAACCTTGATCAAATTGGTTCTTAGTTCCCTCCTAATCTATATAATGTTAGCTTTATCCCCCTATCAATGTGCTTAAACAAATCAATCAGATCATGAAAGATTTCTTATGGAAAGGAGTTGTGGAGAAAAATAAAGTTTCCCTTTTGAAATGGGATATAATATGTATGTCATAGGTTGGTGGAGGTCCAGGTATTAATAATTTATCTTTATAAAACCTAACTTTGGGGGTTAAGTGGGGATGGGGTAAGGTGTCTTAATCGTAGGCTTTATGGAATAAGCTACTAAAACACAAGTATTTTGGTAATTTTGATTTAAACAATATCATATATATGTGGAATCCTCCTAAGGGTTCAAATATATATAATTTCATATTAAAATTATGCCTTATCATTATAAATCATGTTTCCTAGATAATAAATAATGGGCACTTAGCTGAGTTTTAGGGATACTCATGGAATGGACACAATTTAATCTAGGAAGTGCCAAGTTTGGAAGATACAAAAGCTCTATTAACTAACATCTAGGGAATTTATGTGTTTTATTATTTGAAACCTCATCCTTGGGCTAGGATGATTAAGTGGATATGGAAAAAGTTGTAAGATATTCATATTCTAAATAGGCAAAAGGAAATTTTGTCTAGCATTTTGAAAAAAAGAAAAAAATCATTAATATAGATATGACTCTATACATTGGATTGGTGCTAAGTCTGGTAACTATTCTATGAACTTGGGATAGAAGATGTTTGCCTATGAGGATGCTTATTTTTATTGGGTGAAGATGATATGCTGGAACAAAGCTGGCTTACCCAAGGCCGGTGCCTTCACATGGTTAGCAATGCAAAATAAAATTCTAACCTTTGATAGACTTCATAAGATTGGGTTCAAAGGTCCATCTCATTGATACATGTATTTCATATATGAATAAGATGTTAATCTTCTCTTTTTTGGATGTCCTTTTGCTACTAATTGTTGAAACTAGATATGTACAATGCTTGGGTTGAGCTAATATAGTTTGAAATCTCTCTTGGAGACTTTTTATTCCTAGCCTACGGGTCATCTGAAGAGTGTCATCGCCAACCTTTGGATGGATTACCCAACCATACTAATTTGAACACTATGAAAAGAAATAAATCAAATAATTTTTTAAAACAAATCTTGTCAGTTAATATAAATCTTATGTAGAGTCAAGATAGTAATGTATGAAGTCAGTTCAACTCTCGCTAAAAAGAGTGGTGGCACTCTTTCTTGTTAGGACAAATAGATTATTTTTATTTGGATGATGATGAAAGCTCCCCCCGTTAATGGGTCAAGAGAATATAGTAAAAAAATTCATAGGGTAAACAACACAAATTAGATTTTGTTTCCCTTAGACCCTTCAAAATCAATTTTGATAGAGCATCCCAAGGCAATCCTAGAGCCTCAGGGGCAGGTTGTATCATACAAGATTGCACTAGATCTTTGATCTATGTATTAAATTTATTTCAAATTAATTAATGAAACCAAAAATGAATCGAAGGATCAAGTAATGTCATTGGGGATAAATATGGTGGTTTAATGTGGCATTTCTAAAGTGATCATCGAAGGAGACTCCATGGTTTTAATCCAGACACTTAGTAACATACATGCATGTGTATGGCACATAAAAAATATTTAAGGGCAGGCTTGCGATTATCTAAGTTATTTTTCACTTTGAGAAACTAATCATTGTTATCATGAAGCAAATTCTAAAGCATATTTTATGGTAAATCAAGGTATTGAGTAGGGTAATGATTATGTTAGTGACAGCTCTTGGGATGCATGGCCTATGCCCCCCACTTTACTTTTAGTTGATAGGCTCATGATCCTTTGATTTGAATGATCAGGGGATAGTTAGTTATTGTTTCAATTTGATAGCTCTAATTATTTATGATTATGATGCATTAATGACTATAATCTCATTGAGTTTTTGGCTCATGGTAAGTGGGGATTATGACTGTCATTTATTTCCCATTCACATTTATCATGTGTGGTACTTTTGGAATTTTTATAGCTATTTGAAAAGATCATTTTCTATCCTTTTGGTGCAATAGACCAGTTCATGCAGATAGCTATAAGTGAGCCTTTGGTAAGGGTGGTTGTGGAGCATCAAGATATCTCTTTTGAAGACTTTGTGAGTAATGTTAGAATTATGCATGTTTTTATGGTGCAATTAAGTCAAATATTGGACACCATCAAAACAATGGTGGGCTATGTTTTCCTAGAAATGCCACTCAAGGTGAAGGTGAATTTAGACCTAGTGTCACTCTTTCTTGTGAATTTATTGTTAGTGGTGGAAGATAAGAAAATTTTCAAGATAGTGGTATAAGGGCTTATTAGGCCTAGGTATAGAGTAAGGTTAGAAGAAGGTATTGCAGACTTCCCTCTCAAAATCTAAGTCAATATCTCACTTTTAGGTAAGGAAACAACTGGAATCTACCCCTCTATGTTAGGTAATTGGAGGTCCATTTATATAAATGCTTGGCCTTTGTGGAATAAATTTATGAGCTCTCTCAGGCACTAAATTAGTCAAAAAGGCATATCCCTATGGTGAACATCATGTCCATGAGGGCCCCCATACCATCATTGGAGATGGCATTAGCTCATCCCTCCTTACCTTAGGTGTGGAATGTATCTTGACTACTAACCAAGGTATTCAGGCATGGTGGTGATTTACCACCCCCTATGCAAGATTTGGTCAGGTAAATTTAGTTAGAGAATGTGGAAGCAGTGGTTGCTAAGATTGTTCTAGGTTCAAAATCAAGGAGAGTGTTGCAGTCCAGTGTAGAGGTGGTCTTAAGTGTGTTAGGAGTAGTGACACAAGACAGAGTGATAGTGCATGATGCTATTAGTGTCTTGATTGGTCCTATGGTGGCAGAAGAGAATTGGGAGGTCTCTCCTAAGGTGAAGTAGCTCAAAATTCATGTCTTTGCCTTCAGTTGGTATGGTTGATTTTTAAGGTTTTTGGGTAACTGTTGGATTGTTATGTATTAGTTTTTACATGGTTTATGCTAGTATACTTTAATCATAGTATGTATATAATTGGTATTGTTTTGGCTTTATCTTATGATGGTATTTTTGTAATTATTGTTCCCTTATGTAATTTCCCAAAGCAAATGAGGTATTTTTCTCAAAATTTATTACAAGTTAGGGTCCCTATTCAACCCTCATTTATCTATAAAAAATTGTAAATTAGGTTAAATTAGGCTAGTAAAAGTCCTCAAGTTGGATCCAAAACACTCTCTTAGTTTTAATAATGTGTTTGAAATGGACCATTCACTAATATTTGTCAATATTCTCTCTAATACAACTGGAACCTACACCTTGCATGAAGAACATCAATATTTGGAGATGTTGATACACTCAATTAGGATGGAAGGACAAGATCATTAAAATTTAATACTTAGTGGTTTGAGAAAGGCATACAAGGGTAAATAATTTTTAACATAAATATTAGGCAAAACTTTACTTGATGATTATGTATTTAATTCTCCAAGTGATACTCAAACTCTAAAGATGGTGAGTATCATCGAAATGCAAAGGAAGAAAAAATTAAAGATGGGGTCCTTATGGTTGTTGATGAGGAATTGGAATAATAAAATGTTATTATTTTATAATAAGATCCTCACTATTCTAAATTTTGGTATATATATGTATTTCAAGCTTTTTATTTTTAGGGGACACAATGTAATTGTCCCTCCCTAATAATACTCAAACTTGTTGAGATCAGTAGTTGGTTATAAATCTATTCTTCCTAGATGAACTTATGTCCTCATGTGTGTGTGTGGTTATGAAAACTTTACCACTCTATATATATTTCTTGAAGGATTATTCATGCGATATCTTAGTATTTTTGTTAACTATGTATCCTCCCTATGGGATGATTCATTTGTACACACTACATTTGGTTTTTTTATTTCCCCTAGGTGACCCTAGTTGGTTTGCTTCCTCCCCCACAACCTGAAGACATGTACTTGAAGGGTTTAAGGACTATTATGATTTAAGGAGTTAAAATAATTGAATTTGGTCTTGGATTATTAAATTTTGACTTTATGTCATTTTATACATATTAGGTCACTATGCACACATAGTATCCTTTGCATGTGTTTAACGCTAATTTGCATAAGAGGATTATCCTACCTAGGTAGATAAGGTTAAGGATATAGAAATGATAGGGAACAAGGGTGGATATCAGATCTATAGTAGGTCAATTAATGTGTGAAACTCAGATCTACCATATGCTAAATTTATAAAACTAAGATAGGTTTTTAATGGAAAGTATAGTTATGCTAGATATAAAAATGATATAAGAGAAATTACTTCATTTTTTTATGCTAATACAATGTTGGATATGGTATAGTAGAAACTAGGTAAGAAGATAGTTCTGGATCAATCATCAGATTTTAAAACCAGTGCCTCTATCTCTCTGGTCAGTTATGTCATCATGGGATAGTTGCATCAATGCTAGTGTCTAAGTTTGATGTTAGTGTCATGTATAATATATTCACTCAAATAGTATGAAACCACCTAGATTCATTTGGGTTTATATTCACCTTTGTTTTAGTGCATTCAAATCTTGGTCATGGACTATCATTCTTAGTGAAATGGAAAAACCCTAGCTTTACATATTCAATGTGAGCTTGGGGGAAAATGGGTTATTGGGCAAATGGTATCGAGCTGACCCATAATGACCCTATTGTCAAATGGTACTACCTACATAGTTAATACTTTATAAGAGGGCCTCAGACTTATGTAGTTCTCCCCTACATGTTGGATTTTATATGAATCATGTAATGTGTAAATTAAGTAAAATAATGACTTAGATTTTAACTTGTAAAATATGACCTTATGGCTTCTCCTTTAGTAATTCAAACCTATAGATTTGGTGTACCTATTATTGGTGTGTAAATAGGGAAGATTCGATTAATTGAGTTCTTGATAGAGTGATTTATGATAAGTACCTTGGTCTCTTTGGTATTTTCTAGGTGAGGAATGAGTGAGGGTTGATATTATATATATACCAATCTTATCGAGAGATAAATCGCATTAAAGAACTTATGTCGACCATTTAAATACACTTTATTTTAAAATTGGATGACTTTAGGTCACTGGATACTGTCATTAGGCTAGGACAATAACATCGATGTTACTATCTAATCCAGATGTTAGTGTCTAAGGAGGAGAACAGGCATAGGCTCAAAACTTGCATAGGTATAAAATAATTAAATTTAAGTATTTTGGGAAAGATGAGATATTTATGTCATCAACATAAGGCTATTCAAACTAAGAGATAGGCTAAGGGGCACAAGATATAGAAAATGTGAGGCTTATGGAAGCAAGGCATGTGTAGAACTAAGAGGAACAATGAGGGTCATGAGTTTTCCAGGTGTACAAGACTAAGGTGTTACATAATCATAAAATATCATCTACATTCACCCCACCCCCTTTAATCTAGTAATTAAACCACTAGTTTAAATTAAATGAATAAGTACTTGGGTGTGTATACACGCCTTATCTTTTCTTGAGTTGAATTTGAATGCTTTGTTGGAGCTAAGTTTTAATGATTTATTGTTGACTGACTTGTAACAAAGAGCATGTTATAGTGTATAATCAATGCATATAATCTAAGTCAAAATTACCTGAAATTTATTGAAATTGAAAGAGCAAGGATTAAAAGTATACATATGTGTCAATGTAACTACCTTGCCTATTGGCAAGTTATTTTTGTAAAAGATGTATCATTGTAAGGATCTAAAATTGAGATTAGGATAAATATAGATAATTATTTAAAGTACATATATCCAAGGAGATAGAGAGAGAAATATTATAAGGCACATGTCCCCAAATTTAGAGCAAAAGTGAGTTTTTGCTTAGCAGTCGAGATTAGCTCAATCGTGCAACCCAATGAGACTTGTAACTTGGGGAGTTTGGATGATCAAGTCCAAATTAAAAACTTGGTAAGATTGAGTGATTTAATCACCCCAACCATACTAAAAGGTGAAACAACTACTATAGTATATTAGCTCGTTAAAGTTTGTAAATTTTTTTGGGTATCATTATGTGAAATAATTTTGGAATCTAAATTTGATTTGGATTTTGAAATATTAGGCTCATGTTGCATAGCATGTGAACCTTACATTTGTCTCATGTGGAAATTGTGTGTAACAATGGTACCATACAAATGTGTATCGAAATTGTAATTGTGTGCTTTGGCCAATTTAAAAAATAATGTAAGTGTGGAGGACATGCTTCCAAAGTATGCCCCCATTATATAGGAGAAATTTGGAATTGATATAAGTACCAATGTGTAGGATATGTTTCCAAAATATTACCCCACTATAAAATAGAGATGCTAAAAAATGAGTAGGTGTGGAAAACATGCTTTGAAAGCATGTCCCCATTGAATCTAAAACTTTGAATGTGTGTGGAAGCCATGTCATCATGGCATGCCCTTACTAAATCTAAAAACTAGTGTAACATATAATTTGTTAATATGGATAACATTATTACAAAGCATGTCCCCACTATAATTCAAAAACTATGAAAAATATGGAAGCCATGTTACCATGACATGCCCCCACTAATATGCCCCCCTTTGAGGTGAGGGAAAAATAGTAATTGGTAGCTTTTTATGATCCTGATGTGTGTATTTCACTAACACCTTGAGGTTTTGGTGTAGTGGTTCATTACATTTAGTATCAAAGCCTCCACCCAGGTTTAAGTAATATAGGGAGTGGGTATGTCATCATTTCAATGTAATTATGGGGCTCATACATATGGGGAATCCTATTTTATGATTGTAAATCCAAGCTAGAATTTGGGCTTTGGAAACATGGTGAGATGTTATGATCATGATGTGTGTATTTCACTAATGCCTCAAGGTTTTGGTGTAATGATTTGTTTTATTTTTTATCAAATCCTCCACCTAAGTTCAATTCATAGAGTGGGTGGCTACACCAACATTTCAATGTTCATCTAAGGCTTGTACATGTGGGGATCCTAGTGTACAGGTGAAAATCCATCCCAGAGTCTAGGATTTGAAATCATGGTGGGATTTTACGATATTAATGTGTGTATTTCACTAAAAACTCAAGGTTTGGGTGTAATGGTTTATTAAATATTTATCTCACCTCAAAAAGGTAAGATAGTTGTAAATCTATGAATGTAACCATGTAACATATAGAAATAAATATATCTAAGTAGATGTAATACTAAAGATCATATAACCAATGTTATCACATGTAGGCCTAATATGTATGATAAAGATCATGTAAATATCTAGATAGTAATAGTATAGGCTTAATAAGCAAACAAGCACACACACAAGAGCACTCAAAAACAAGTCAAAAGTCAATGGTCTAAGGAGACGATAAACAAGGGGCATGTTCAAAAGCTACCAAATTAAAATGGACATGACTTATTAAAATGTCCATAAAATTAAGGAATGACATATTTAAATATCCAAGAAATAAATCATAGGCACAAGGGCCGCATATAATGGAGCATATTCAAATTCTCTAAAATGAAGGAAATAACAAGGCAAAACACTCAAGGAAGTGTGTAAAGGAAAAACATAAGCAACCAACATAAACATGTCATAGTGGCCCATGGATAAAATGTGTTAGTAAAAAATGTCAAGTACATATCATATCAAGGACCATGTGTAAGATATAAGCATAGATAATAGGCATTTGTAAGTACATATTTAAGCTCAAACATGATATTGTAGAGTGATCATCGAATCATATAACTTGTGTGTATCAAGATCGTAGAATATGAATGCCCACAATGTCTTGATGACATGAGTAGAGGGAAGGCCCAATAACATAAGTGTATCATGTATCCACGTATACTTATTTATGTGTGTGTAGGATTAAATGATATGCTAGTCCTCAACATGGAACTAACACATAAATGTCAAGGATACAATAGAACATGTATGTGTCGAAAGTGTTTTTGGATTTTTGAATGTTTTTTTTTTTTGGATTTTTTAAATTATAAAAGATCATCCTATGATCTTATAAAAATGATGACCATAGGTATCTCCCCATTTATAACCTAGTGTTATAAATTGTTGGTACTACCAAGGAGCATGTATAGGTGTAATATCTATCGTTGTAGTATTTGTGATTCTTGACATATGTATAATGGGACTCCAGGGTCATGAAGTACCAATAAAAGGAATAGGGATTATTAGAACCCATCTCTATGTATTATGTGGTTTATTTGTAATATCAATAGTAGGAACATGTTTAGGTGCTCTGGATATCTGAATATGGTACATAAAAGCTAAGGATTCTATGGAACCCACTATTTATTGTTGATGTAAAGTTCTCTCAAGTACCAGCCACCTAGTAAAAGGGATTACTTATTTCTTACACTATTACAGTGTATTAGCCTCAACATGATTGATAATTAACCATTTGGGTTTTAATTTATCTTATTTAATAGGATGCTCATATGGAATACTATAAACTATAATTACCTAATTGGCATGAATGTACATAACACACCCATGAATTATAAAAGGTACTTCTTGAAGAATGTCTATCTAATTTCATCCCAAAAACATGTCAAAAACACTTGTATAAGTTAGAATTGAGAAAATAGTAACTACATGTGTAGGACTAACCTGTAAAGGTAGATCAATCTCAACAAGAACCTTTTGTGAGGTCCCATCGAATGCTCTAAGGGATTTAGTAAAGGGGTGTAAATAGTAATGAGTATAACCCAAATGCGTAAGTAATGTCATGGTTCAAACATTTTCACTTTCACCATTATCAATCATAACATTTCATATGGGGTTTTTATGAAGGTATGCTCGAATAAATATAGAATGAAGATCAGAGTCATAATCCTTAATTTCATTATCACCAAAGGAAATAGTGGGTTTCTTAACCATAGGAGGTATATGTATCATGTAAGTACCAATGACCCCATATACTAAGTGTCCATAATATAATGTAGGAGGATGTGCATTATATGTCATTTGAACTTGTGGTTCCTTTTTGGAATGGTCTTACAAAAGATTATTAAATATTTTATGTTTATGGTGATCACCAAGTTGTAAACCTGATTCCTTTGGAGGATCATCAAATGTAATTTTTTGGTCATCAATGACATCCTATATCTTATGCTTTAGGTTAAAACATTTGTTCATAAAATTCCCAAGGCCTTTGTGATAGTCACAATAAGCATTTGCATCATATCCTTTGGGTGGAGGTTTATTTGCATCAACCTTTGTATTAGGAGGGAGAGATATAAGATGATACTCTAGTAACCGTGGGAGTAATTAATTGGTAGGCTTAGGTAAATGTGTAACCTGTCTCCTTGGTGTATTAGATAGGACAAGCCAATTAGGCTATTGTGAAATTGTATTAACTATGGTGGTTGTGTTTTTTTAAGGTTCAGGAGGTTTTACCTTATTACTTAGTTTAATTGTAATTTTTTTACTAGATATAGATGTAGCTAGTGTGTTTGCTACATAATTGATCTTATTCAATGACATAAGTTTCATTTCACAGTCCTGTACAATATGGCATAAGTCATACAAAGATTGAAACTTTTTAAAAATAATGGACTCATGTAAAGGACCAAGCAAACTTTGCTTAAATATGTCTTGTAACTCTTTATCTATGATAGGATTGGTAATTTTGGCTAGAATTGTCTTATATCTCAAGACATATCCATTGACTAATTCATTGGTTCTTCGTTTGATCTTTGTAGTTTAAGCATATAAAACCTTTTAAGTAATGTTAATATAAAATCATGCCAAAAATTGATCTACAATAGGTTTGAATGCTTTCATGGATTAGAGAGGTAAGTCATAAAACCACCTTAGAGCATAGTCCTTGAGGCTCCTTGGAAATAGTTTGGTCAAAATTTTATCATTTGAAGCATAATCAAGGCATGTTGCATAGAAGGTTCAAAGATATTGTTCAAGATCACCCTTTTCATGATTAAATGTGAAATTAAGTGAAATAAATCTAGTTGTAAAAGGGTGTAAATAGATGTCAAGTATAAGAGGTTTATATAACACATCTTTTGAATCTATAGCATGTGAAGAATTTGAAGCCTTTAATTTAATGTTTGTAACCTTATCATGCAAGGTCTTTATGACTTGAAGGAGTGATTTAACTATAGGCCTTGTGGGATTTTAATTAGCAATTTGATTTGTCACCATAAGGGCTGGAAACATGTTTTGAGTAGTAATAGGCATTGAAACCCATATTTATGTTGAAACAATATGTAAGTTCATAATAGATGTATTTATAGTAGTTTCATGAAACAAAGGTTAGGACACATAATCAATGCCCCCATTAGATGTATTAAGTTGTAATGTGTTCAAGGGGAAGGATGTATCAACTAATTTTTTTGAATTTTTAGCCTCAAGCATAGTTTTTAATATTTTATCAAGATATTTAGGCTTTTATCGAATACACTCATGAAACATTGAAATTGCATGCACTTGGTCTTGTCTACTTGGTCATTATCATTTGTTTCTAGATTCTCATTATCATAATCTTATTCTATGATAACCCTATCAGGATTTCTTCATTTTCAACATGAGTATCATCATGATCTAAGGTATGAGATCCCTCATTGGTTTGAGACATCTTGGATGGGTTGAGGGAAAGCTCAATATGTTCAATAGACACACACCCTAATCTATGGCTACACCTAGGCTGCATGTAAAATAATACCAATAGAAAATGAAAAAATACAACAATCTAAAACCCTACCTAGCTTAAAACCCTAAGAATTAGAAAAATGTCATTTACATGGATCACATTAACCAAATATTTGACCCTAATTTAGATAGGAGGATTATCCTACTTGGGTAAAAAGGGTTAAGGATGTAGAAATGATAAGGCGCAAGGGTGAATATTATATCTATAGTAGGCCAATTAATGTGAAAATATTAGATGTACCATATGATGAATTTATAAAATTGAGATAGGTTATTAATTTAAAGTACAACTATACTATATATAAATGACATAAGAGAAAGTACTTAGTTGTTTATGATGTTAATATAATGTTAGATCTGGTACAGGCAAAAATCAAGTAGGAAGATAATTCTTGATCAATCATCAGATTTTGGATCTAGTACCTCTGACTCTCTAGACAATTACGTCAACCTTGGACAATTATGTCAATGTTAATGTTTAGTTCAATGCATGTGTCTTATATGGAATATGTGCTTAAACAAGATTTGACCACTTGGATGCTTATGGGTTTGGCTTCACCTTTTTTATGGTGTATTCAAATCTAGGACATGGGCTATCACTCCTAGTGAAATGAAAAAACCCTAGCTTTGCATCTTCAATGTGACCTTGGGGAAAATGGGTTAATGGGAACATGGTGTCAAGCTAACCCATAATGACCCCATTATTAAAGGGCACTACCTGCATAACTAATACTCTAGAAGAGGGCCTCAAATTTATATAGTTTTCCCCTACGTGGTGGATTGTATGTGAATCACATAATGTGTAAGGTAAGTACAATAGTGACCTAGCTTGTAACTTATAAAATATGACCTTATAACTTCTCCTTTATTACTTTAGACCTATATCTATGTTGTACCTATGTATGGTGTAGAAATATGAAAGCTTTGATCAATTAAGTGCTTGACAGAGTGCTTTTTGATAAGTGCCTTAGTCTCTTTGATCTTTTCTAGGTGAGGAATGAGTGATGGTTGATATTGTATTTATACCAATCCTATCAGGAGATAAATCACATTAAATCACTTAGGCCAACCATTGTAATATGTTTCATTTGCAAATTGGAGGACTTTAGGGCACTAGATACTTTCATTGGGATAGGACAGTAACATCGATGTTATTATCTGACGCAGACATTAGTGTATAGGGAGAAGGAGAATATGCATAGATTTAAAACTTGCATAGGTATAAGATAAGTACATTTTAAGAATTATGGGAAAGATTGGATGTTTGTGTCACCAATATAAGGCTAGTCAGACTAAGAGATAGGCCAAGGGGCACAAGATAGAGTAGATGCAAGGCTTTTAGAAGCAAGGCATGTGTAGAACTAAGATAAATAGTTAGGGTCATGATTTTTCTAAGTGTATAAGATAGAGGTGATATATAATCACAAAATATTGTCTATAGCATGGTCATGAGAAAGATGAGTATTGATGCTAAAAGATTGAGAAAACATTTATTTGGGTTACTTTTGAAGTTTATAGTTCTCTCTGGTTATATGAGTTGGGTACTAATATTCTCTCTTTAGATGTCAATATCTTGGGCCTATACATAAATGAAATTCATTTTTTTGGCATTTTCCATACATCTTAGAAGTTGGTTAAAGATTTGGATTTCTTGTTTAGTCTCTTTGGGTTTGCCATAGATCTTCTCTCACATTGCACATATGGTTTACTTTTCATTCACAACTGAGAATCTTCCTAAATGAATTATCAATGGAAGGAAATATTTTTTAGTCTTTTGGAGTTATAATTTGGTGCATTGATTTGAACTAATGATCAGGTTAAGCTTCCAATGTTTGTTGGAATGTGCAAAGGGTATTTTTGGTTTACAAACCTTGTCATTAAGCTAAGAAAATCATATTCAATTTGGAAGGATGTTGGATCATGGTCATGATGTTTTAGCTTGTGGATGAATGTTATTTTATCCCTTTCTTTGAACATGGTGATCTACTTGATATTTAACCTATTTTTATCTATGTAGTTATATCCTTATTTCTTTTACTTGTACTTGTGTTCCCTTCACCTTCTACTCATTGTGAATTTTCCCTGGGTTTGTTCATAACTATATTTTTTTTTGGTCTAGGGCCTATCCCTAGTTATCTCTAGTTTAAAAAATTAGGGAAATTACATTTACAAATTGAAAATAAGAATAAAATAATAAACAATTGGGTAAAATTAGAGTCAACTAGAGAAATTGGTGGTAATTCATAAAATGAGATACATTAGTGAAAATGTCGACAAAAGTAAGAAATTAGAGAAAAATTAGTGAAACTTAGGGAAATTAGAGAAAAATTATGCTAAACTTGATAAAATTAGGGAAATTGTTAAAAAAATATGGAAAATAAGAGAAATTGAGAAAATTACATAAATTAGTGAAACTTTGAGAAATATGGATTAAATTAGAGTAAAAATCGAACAAACGTCATGAAATTATGGAAATTATTGAAAATTATGGAAAATTAGAGAAATTGGATAAATTATAGAAAAATATGGAAATTAATTGAACTTTGGGAAATTAGGGTAAACTTAGGCCAAACTTGGAAAAAATAGGGAAATTAATGAAAAATAGGGAAAATTAGAGAATTTAGAGAAATTGAGGAAATCAAAGTAAAATTAGGCCACATTTTAAAAAAAATAGAGAAATTATTAATAAATATGGAAAATTAGAATTTTTTTTGAAATTAGGTAAAATTACAAAAATAGTGAAACTTGGGAAAATTAACATAAATTTATATTTAAATTTAAGTTAAAATTTATGAAATTAGTGACAAATAGAAAAAATTAGAGAAACTGGAGAAATTAAGGAACATAACATAAATTAGTGAAACATAAGAAAATTATGAAAATTAGAGTAAAATTAGACTAACTTGAAAAAATTATAAGAAAATGAAAGAATTTAGGGAAAATATCTATATTAGTGAAATTTGGAGAAATCACCATAAAATTAGAGTAAAATTAAAGAAAGTGGGGAAGTTAGGAAAAAATTAATGTAAATAGATTAAAATTGATAAAATTGGGAAACATTCTGATAAATAAGGGAAATTAATGAAATTAGGGTAATTAGGATAAAATTAAAAATTTAGAGTAAAACTAGGGTAAATTTGATAAAATTAGAGTAAATTGATGAAAATAGGGTAAACTAGGGTAAAATTGACAAATTTTGGGGAAATTAGGAAAAATTATGAAAATTAAGGTGAAATTAGAGTAAATTAAAAAAATTAAGGTATATTTTGTGAAAGTATACATATTTTTTCATTATACATTTTATTAAAAATATTAAAATTATATAAATAATAAGTGAAATTTTTCATTTTTTATTTGATATAATTGTTTAATTTTAATTTTTCTCATCTTAATTTACATTTAAAAATCATCATCATCATTTAAACTTTTTTATTACATTTATGTCAAGCTATAAAAACTTAAGTTTTTTAGATCAAGGTAAGCCCACCTATAATAACTGGTGTGGGTACCAAACCCAAACACATCAAGAGATCTAAGTCTCCCCCTTGTTGGAAATAGATGACCATGATTACAAAAAGCACCCAACCAAAAGAAACCATAGGGGGACTAGGTCTCCTTGCCAAAAATGATTAGCCAAAAGTACAATGAGAACCCAGCTAAAAGAAGTAACCACTAATTTTGAATGGATTAGGAACCAACAGAGGAAGACCCAATACTACATTTGATTGGTATGACAACCAACCAATTTTGACTAGACTAAAAACCAACCTAGGCTAAAGGAGGCCCAAATATCAGTAAACCATCAAGGTCCCTAAGATCCTAAGAGGAACCTAGCATAATTTAGGTATCAATCCCATAAGAAACTAGTACAAGAGCCAGCCTAGATAGGAATATTTTAGACTCAAGACTTGAAAGTATCTAATTTTGATTGGATTGAGAACTAGCAGGGAACAACTAATTTTGATCGGTGTGTCAACTAGTCAATTTTTACTAGACTAAAAACCATCTTGGACTAAAAATGCCAGATGCTTAGGTTTCAAAAGAATAAGCAACCAATTTTAACTGGATCATGAACTAGCCTAGATATAGGAGGAGATCCAGGTCTCCAAGATCCAAAGGAGAAAACACCTACCAATTTTAGATAGACCAATAACCATTCTAGACTTGAAAGAGTGTGAGGCCTAGATCTCTAAAGTAACCATTATAAATATAATTATTTTGGCAAGATTGAGAACCATCCTAGACACAAATGGAGGTCTATATCTCCATTATACCATCAAGGTCCCAAAAGAACCTAAACTCCAACCTAGCCACTTGAAACTAAGATCCAGCAATTCCAAGGTATGAACTAGAGATGGAAACCATTAGGACTCTAAAAAATGTGTCACCACCATTATCATTTACATATTAATATGAAGATAATAAGGTAATGATAAAATATAATATGGACAAATGTGCTAAAGAGGAAGAGGTTGAAAATAGTTACACTTGTGCATAGATAAATAGTAAGATTTTAGCAATTTTGAATAATTATGTGCAAATAAATGGAAGATTAAGATTAAAATATATGGGTAAGAGTCCAAAGATGATTTGGAACTTCCTAATGAGGCATTTCCCATATTTAATTTTTAATTCTCCAAATGGAAATATTATTGGGTATGCCCAACTCATGAGCCACTCCAAACACCTTATAAGGTATTTACATTTTTGAGACAAATTTATTTTATATGACCATCAACTATCCCTAATGCATGTCTTTGGATTATCACATTCTTAGAAATTATTATTGGGTCTAATACTTGATGTGCATCAGGTGTGTTGATGTTACCTTTTTATGACCCAGTGTATAGATTCAAAGATTAAATTTCCATTATGAAATACAAGTTTAGTATGTCATATTATGGCATGTGTAATAATTAAAAGGTAATGGAAGAGTTAATTCATACATCCCTAAATCAAACCCAATGTATGTACTATCATCCCTACACTAATTAGCATACTTATACATTTAAAAATATCATTGGTTTCATCAATAATGGGTGTATGTGTCTTGTATGTCTCAATTTTCAATACGTAAAGTGTGTTAATGAGAAATCAGATGGCATGCCTACAATTTCACCTCATTATGCCATAGTATAAGTAACTTTAAATATAAAATATAATGAATAAATTATTATTTACTATCAGTTTAAAGAGAGAGTAACACTAGTAAATTGAGGAAAAATTGTAGTTGATAATGATGATTGATGAATGTGTGTGTGTGTGTGTGTGCATGCATACTCTGTGTGTGTGTGTGTGTGTGTGTGTGTGTGTGTGTGTGTGTGTGTGTGTGTGTGTGTGTGTGTGTGTGTGTGTGTGTGTGTGTGTGCGTGCGTGCGTGCGTGTGTGTGTGTGTGTGTGTGTGTGTGTGTGTGTGTGTGAGAGAGAGAGAGAGAGAGAGACCTAATTTTAAAAATAATCTAATTTATTATTGTATTTTGAACACAGTCTAAAGTTATGTTTTTTTTTATGCAGTGAAAAATGTAGTTTATTTTTTATCATTTTATTTTTTTGCTACAATTAAATATTTTTAAATTAATTTTATGAACGTGATGTTTTTTTATTTAAATTTAAAGACATATTTTTTTAATGGCACATCAATATTATATATTCATTAGTATGAGGATATTACATAGACTTCTATTTCCTCATCAACACTATCACCTCTATCATCCCATCCTCCTAATCTCCTAAAACCTCATAAAATATCCACTGAAATAAGAGATGAACATGTTTAACCATCCAATTTCTCTCCTTTCAAACATTCATTTTCAAGCCATCCATTAACATCACTTACACCATCTTTTCATATTGAAAATCTTATTTTTCAATTTATCTGCAGACCAAGACAATGATGGGATGTGTTCCTTCAAAAACAACATGAAGGAATAAAACTGATTACCTCCATCTTAGTTGCATGAATACCCCCATATTTTATTTTTATGAAACATTTGAATTAATCAAATGTTCCCTTAAGTTAAAAATGTGTTTTATAAATGTTTGAATTTTTATTTGAGCCCTTTATTTTTATATGAATATCAATATCATATTATGTATTTAAACATGTTTATTAATTTAATTTATTAATTAGCATGTATATTATTTATTATCTCACCTTTATTCTGAATTAAAATAATAATTTAAACATCATTATTTACTTTTAAAAAAATAGTCAAGATTGATGCAAATTTGGATCAAATTGCACCACCTTTGCATACCCTTCACTTTAAAATAAAAAATAAAAAATGGGAGGGCCCATCTTCCCTCCACTCTTTTATTTATTTATTTTATTAGATGAACAAACAACAAAAAAGATAGTGCGATAGATAAAGAACATGGTGAGAAATAAATAAGGCTAATAATATATAAAAAATATTAAGGTTCAAATAAAAAGGAGGGTCATCAAATATATACAATGGGAAATAGAAGAATTTATTTTAGTATGAAGAATATGGAAAACAAAGAATGGTACAGAGAGAAAAACTATGTATAACTAACTAGGAGGAGGAGGAAGAACACTTTAGATACAGAAGGAGACAGGTATGCAAATGGTTTTCATAGCAATTTTTTTCATTAATAAAAAGATTTATTTCATATCAAAAACTTAGGAAACCCTAAAAAAAATCTTGCATAGAACAATTTATTTACTATCCTAAAAACAATAAGTATAAACAAAAGAAAAATAATAGGTAGAAACCATAGAATAACCCTAGGAAAAATAATAAGAAAAATCCAATAAAAATAAGGCAAAAACCCCAAGGAAAATAATAGGTAGAAATCCAAAACCGTTAAACCCTAAAAAAATAACAAGCACAAACCCTAAGTAAATGCTACAAAAATAACACAAAAAAACAATTTTCTCGATGCTAAAATAATAAGCAATAACCTTAACAAAAATAATAAGCATAAACCCTAGGAAAAAAAGTATGTAGAAACCTTAAACACTAACTCTAGAAAAAAAAAAAAAAAAAAATTGATACTCTAGGAAAACTCTATAAAAAACAACACCATGTGTAGACATAATTTTGGTACAATCCTTAGTATTACAATGTTTTAGTGTTGATTTGTACATATGGATCAATGGTTTGGATTAGGCTCATATTTGTGATATTTGTTCTTCTTCTTCATACCTTTCTTCTTCTTTGTCTTGTCATGTGTCCCTATTCTTATTTTTTTTCTACTTATCTATATTATGTTTTGTGCTTGGAAGCATCCTTTCTCATTATACTCTTCACATTTTTTTGGTTCCTCTACCAGGATGAAGATGGTAATCTTTTTTCCTATCCTAGGTGGGATCAACAGACCTATTGATCATGTCCATTTCTATTTTGTAGGCCCCTCTGCTTTTTTTTGCATTCTATTAATGTTTGGACCCATTATTTTTTATAATATCTTATTTATTGGTTGGATTTTGTGAGCCAATATGATCCTAATTATAAATATGAAAATCTATATGAACAAA
Source organism: Torreya grandis (assembly GCA_037957365.1). NCBI lineage: Eukaryota > Viridiplantae > Streptophyta > Pinopsida > Cupressales > Taxaceae > Torreya > Torreya grandis. Next base: position 1,216,313 of record JARHVA010003079.1, read on the forward strand.
CCACATTAGTGCATTTTAATAAGAATCGAGAAAATCTATTTGATGTGGATTTTGGATGTGTGATCAATCTGTCTTGAGTATGAACAATGCTTAAAAATTGGGCTGTGTGTTCATCCATGATGATTATGTGCATAAGCTCTATTTTTGATTTGTTTGAGCATACACAAAGGTGAACTATGTTGATTATGATCATTTGAGGATGTCCTAGGGGACATAAGGAGTGGACCTATGTAATTAGAAGTGGTCATATGTTCATGTTTTGTTCAAGGGTGAGCTATATAGGTGAATAGATCTCCATGAGACCTATAAGAGCTACAAGTGCCTTATTTAAAAGGTGTGGCTACTTAAGGGTGACCCATAGATGTTATGGCCGACCTATGTAGATTTTAATGAGCCTTATTTTCATTTAATAGATGTCTTAAATATTAAGACATGCCTAATGGCTGACCAATATGGTGTTAATCAATATTTCTCTATAAATAGTAGAACCAAAGTTGATGGGTTCTAGACTTGAAAAAAAGAGAGACTAAGGAATGAAAAAAGAGAGACTCGTGTGTGTTTTGGGGATTGAAGGAAGGGTAGAGTACCCTAAGGATGAGCTGAAGTGTAGAACAAGATTGAGGACTGTTGGGATGACTTGTTATTCATAATTTTGTTGGTATAATAGAGAGATTTATATTTGAGTGTGAGCAAAGGTGAAGTGAGATAAACTAAGGTCCAACATCAGTTCAAAGGTGGAAGTGTTTTAGGTGTTGTTATGGTATTTCAGCATCTAAGGTGTTTGTAGCCTCTTTGTAAGGTAAAAATTTATAAAAGGTTTGGTTGTTATTGTAGCTCAGCTAGACAGGTATAGTTGCACCTTATGGGATTGGTGTCTCGCTAAACAAGGATTGTAGTTCCTTGATCAGTTATAGTTGGTCTAAATTGGATCTTGTTTTATAGGATTATAGTCTAGAGCTTGTTCTAGTGGGTTTTATTCCCCAAGATGGTTTCCCACGTATGTTATGTGTTTTTTTATTGATCTTGCATAGTCTCTCTTGATCATTGCTATGAATGTTGTTTATGCTTCATGAATGCTTTTGTTAGCTAATTAAGTATTTTTAAAGATCATAATTGAAGTTGGATTATTTGGGCTCACTAATTGACTCCCCCCTCTTATTGATTATACCTTTAACACCAAACCACTATCATACTAGTCCAATATACTACCTCTATCTTGAATATTGAATCAAGTATTAAAACTTGATATGAATCCTATTACTGAAAGTGCCCAAAGAACCAATGGATCAGAACCAAGGTCAAAATGGTGGGAAGGGAGGGTAAAAACAACATTGGTCAATAGTAAATGTAAGGTATAAATGGTATATGGTATGATACAAATAAAATGTCAATATGGTATAATGTAAATGAGCCTCATAGAGAATACTTTGGGTTTTTCAAGTGAAATAACATTTAAGGTGTATGATGTTTATAGGCTCATCAAGTTCATCTCCATCGGGTGTAGTGATCATGTATGCTTCAAAACACTAATTTCCAACAATGATATAATGGCCTATCTAATTAGATTTGAACTTTCCCTTTTTTTTCTTGGTTGTGGTGTTCTTCTAGTTTTATTTGAAAACAAGATAACCAAGTTTAAATTCTCTATGTTTGACCCACCATTTATATTGGCCATGAAGTCAATTTTGGTATGCTTTAAGGTGTTGACATCTACCATGCACTTTTCATCCAATAACTCTATCTATTATAGGTGAGATACTTTGTAGTCTTTGTCATCTAGGATATGTTTCAATGAGATACGTAAGGTATAGACATCTAATTCCTAACACCATTTGTGTTGAAATTGTCAATCTTACTCGAATTGCACTCAAATGCACATTTTAGGTCAAAATCCATAAAACACCCTAAATGGTTCAAACTTGTCACTTACAAGTGCCAATTTAGGTCAAAGTATCCCTAAATAGGGAAATGCATTTTATGATCCAACTAACTTTGATCAGATCATTTCGAGTCAAAATGACAAATTCACCATTTAGTGCTCTGGATCACTCTTTTCTTCTAATTCATTGGTATACGTCATGTACCTTTGTTATTTTGTATTAGCACCATCCTAAATGGGAATATAGTTCCAAAACATCTAACATCATCTTCCAGTTCCTCTCTAGTCAAATTATGATCCAGTAATATAACTTTCTAACCTTTTTGATTAATTGTGCACCAATTTCCAAAGAATTGCACTAAACTTGATTAAACTTACTTAAGCTAATTAATCTAATTTAAGAGCTTAAGTAATAATTCCATAGATATTTTTGAACATCTCATTATTGGAAATTGACTTTGAATATATGCATCACCTAGTGAGATCATCTATGGGTTGGCATCCATCAAGCCATAAGTGCATAAAATAGCAAGATTATGGGTCACCCATGCCTAGTTAATGCCTCCCACGCCTCTTCAATACCCCTTCTTCCAAGGTCATGATGAAGATAATTATGGATTTAATTCCAAATATTAGGATTATCCATGGCCACACATCTCAATTTTCATATGGACGATCATGGTTGATCCTGATCAATCTCAAAAATTTATACATAGAGAGGCCATGGACATGAATTTTAAGCTTGATTTATGCAAAGTTAGTATGTAGAATTGTCTCTACAATCCCTTGAAATAAACCATTAAAATTAGTTACAAGCTTCATTGATAGGCTAGTCTAGTGATTTGGAATCATGAGCCTAGGTTTTATGGAGTGTTCTTGAGACATTGGAGGAGTTTCCCACCTTTGTTGACAAAGAAAAGGATGCTTGATCAAGGGAGAACATGATTTTGAGCCACATGGGTATTGTGAATCCATTTGGGAAGGTAATATAATGTTTCTTTCTTTCATTTGTTTTTCGTTATCCTTGGTAATTCCCACATGAATAGATAGGCTAAGTTTTTTTTTGTTTTTAATGCCTTTTTCATGATATATGGACTAATGTTTGACTAACTTGCTTTGTAATCCTCTCTACATCTTGTCACACCCGATGGGACTAGATGCATCCCACACATGAAGAAGATCATTTTGTAGCTTTAAAATATTCATTTGGACCATTAAAACTCTTGCAGATTGATTTTCTAACTTTATTTTGCCATTTTTGTTTGCCATGGGTTTACACAATAACCAAAATTGGCTAGTAAGACCAACATCAGTCGGATAGCTTAACTGACATTGGTTAGTAAAACTGACATCAGTTGGATAGTTGTCATTGGTCACATTGGTATAACTAATGTCGGTTAGATAACCATCATCAATTAGAAAATGTAACCATCATCGGTTATATAACCGATGTCAGTGACTGTGTTTTTCTTAAAACATAGACTCGAGAGCTCTTTTTTTTAAAATTCATTATTTCAAACCCAAAAGAGCTTCAAGGCTAAAGGACATGCTAGCATTTTTTTTATAGGACCAAACTTGACATTTGCTAAAAACATGTTTAGATCACCTTTTGCATCCTTAAAATGAATTAGGAACATTATTTTGGGTGATTAAAGTAATATTTAAGTGCTTAAGTGAGTTTTTAGTATGTTTTCAAAGTTTGCAACTAAGACCAAGGGGTCAAATGAACACCAACTTATTTTCCATTTGGGTTTAAAAATGAACTCACCTTTCCAAGTTTTTGTATTTACTTAGTTGTTTAAGTTAAATATTTATTTGGCAAAAAGAGGGGTGCCACGTGTATGCTCTTCCATTTGTCCCCTTTAGGGAACCCTTAGAATCAAAACCAACATTCTTATTTCCAAAATCCTAGTCCAAGGCTTAGAAAGAATGTCATCTAAAGTTTTCCCCAAAAAATCATTAAAGTTTGGGTGATCTTGAAAATAATCCTAAAGTTTTTCTATTTTATGATTTCTTTATTTTTATGCAAACTTGGCTTAAGAGGGGGACGTCATTACCTCCCATGAGTTTTTTAGGTAAGCTTTGACTTGGGGTTACATCTCCCAGCATTGACTTCACTTAATCCTTCTGAGTTGCACATGGGATGTATCTACATTTGGACATCGCACTACATTGAGCGAATGGTAAGATGTAGTGGTTGTAAAAAGGACTAGAACTTTTTACAACTAGCCAATGCCATGATCACCCAATTTCCATGCTTGTATTTTGCATCATTTGACGTGAAAGTAATTATACAATTGATTCCCCTATAATGATTGAAAACTACTTAATTTTAGTCAACCCCATTTTACCATACCCTTGTTAGGATTTGGACAATTATACTTAGTGTATTTTGGTCATTATTTTCTTGGTATGCTTTGAGGCTAAAACTTGTTTATTTGTTCATAATCAATGTCAAAATCATGTATTTGAGTTAAGAATGGTAGCTTTATACTGCTCAAATCATGTCAAATCTTTTTTTACCTTTGAGTCTTTAAAACATAACAATTGACCACATCATTCGAGCATGCTTATGTTGTTAGGCTGCTCAATTTGTTTCAATAACTTGTTTACCATTGTATCAAAAAACATTTTTTTCAAACCATGTCATGTATACCATTTAGACCTTGTTTATGCATCATTATGATGTCCGCTCTTGTTTAGCTTGTTTGGTCCAATCCTAGTCTTCAACACTACATTTTCAATTAACCTTGTCAAGTTTGGATTCAAACATTGATTGATTTATGTTTAGGCCTCAATTCATGGGGTTGGTACATAGATTTTTTCTTTTGGGTTACATAGCTTCAGTTAAATGATTACCCAATTTTGAACACTATTGATTGTTTTTTTGTTTAAGTGCCTATTTTCATCATTTTTTGTGACTTTGTTTGGGAAAACACAACCTTTCTTCAAAAACCTTTGATTTTAGACATTTGACGTTAGGTTATTTTATGTGAAATCTTGGCACAAACTACTTTTGAGATGTAGCTTCACCCTTTCAACCAAGGTTGAACCTTTTGTCTTTTAAGTATCACTTTTTAGAGTTTGTAGAACTTTAAGTCTTTCTATTTTTAGAGTTTTCTTCATTAAATGCAGATACATCTAACTATATTTATGGTGCAATCATGGATAATCCAAATTATGATAGAATGGCCACATAAAATGAATTTTATGACTTTTGTCAAGGCCCCTATGGTGACAATATGGTTTTTGAGAAAGATTTCTATCAACCTCACAAAAATCAGTCATGGGAATACAGTCAAGATCCAACTTATGATCCAACTCATGATTGAAATGATTGGGTTTATCAAGAAGACTTGGATGCTTTGGCTTGTGTAAGTAATCAAACTCCAAAACGTACCAAGATCACCATTTTAAGATCTCCTTTGGTTTGCACAAATAACCAAACTAAGAAGCGTCCAGTTGTTACCATTATTGGCCCATCAGTAGTTTTTGATGAACCTATTGTTGAAGAACCTCCATTTGATGAACCAATTGTTTTTTATCCCTTCTTCAATAGTCTAATCTTTGGAGAGTCCATTATTGAACAACAAACCATTATTCCTGCTAAACTAAATGTTCCCCACTTTAGAAATTTTGTGTTGATCTTAGAGCCTAAACAAGAAATATTACCTCTTCAAAATCCATCTTATGAGGATCAAAATGTGTTCAAAATTGATCTTTTGCAACTAATTGTGAGCCAAAACCAACATGTTATTGTTGAAACACCCATTTTTGACAAGATAAACTATGATAAGTTACCTATTCATATGTTACCTATTTTTAAAGAGCCTCATCTCCTTGACAAGTTAGTCTCAGTAGAGTTGTCTCTTGATCTTTTCCCACTCGTTGAGGAGTCTCACTTTGATAGACATGATTTTGTCGAGACCTCCCTTGAGCAGTTACCTCTTTTTGAGGGAATTCACTTAGATGAGTCAATCTATGTTGAACCCTTCCAAGATGAATCAATTTTTATTGAGCCCATTATGCCATCATAGGCCATTACTTGTCAAAAATTCAGCATTCAACTTAACATTATCAAAATAACCATATCAGATGAAGAATCAATATTAGAGTTAGGTTCCATTTTTGAACTGACATTGGATTTAGCATCAAAAAAAAATCAACATTAGTTACGACATTAGATTTTGAGTCCCTTGCTTTAGAATCAGATTTTAAAATAGATTATAGTATTGGTTTTTACAACATTGGTTACAATTGCCTTGCAGATCAATTTGAATATATTTGTGATCCTTGTATGGTTTTTGAGGATGATTACTTCAGCATCAACACAAGTTCTCCAAGTATCTTCTATTAGGATTATGTTTCCTTTCACCAACCCATTATTATCACCCAACATAGCCATTATATTAACATTCCACCTCCCATAAGTGTCAATCAGGACTGACAAAATCACACTTTATTAAACCACATCCATGGTGACATATCATTTATAGAATATCAGGGGAGCCAAGACCACATTCATTCAGCAGAAGAATAATCTCCAAGTGAAACCTTTTTGGAGGTGCTAGGGGATAAGCAAAGATCAAACTTAGTATCTTTTAGTGACACCTTTTTGAAGGCATTAGAAGACAATCAAATTGTTAACATCTCTTTATGAAACCTTCTCAGAGGTGCTATGGGATGATCAGAACAAATTCATTGGTGAAAACCTCATTGAGGCACCAATAGCTAAGCATAAAATTTCTTCATTATTTATTGAATATAATATCAAAGATCAAATCAAAATATCTTCTAATCTACAACATAATCAAATGGTAGCTATGCTCAAGATCAAGCAACAGAATAATCTGATGGTCTTATCGAGTGCATCTTCAAAGGTCTTTGGCCTCACCACAACTAAAATTTTGTTGAATCCAGCATCAAAAAAATTACATGTGACTGAAAGTCTTGATCTTGATTTATTTCCCATTCATTATACATTCTATTATCACCCACCTATTTATAACCCACTTATCTCATTTATCCTACCATTATCTACCATCACTGGCAGCACTTTCCTTTATCAAGGTTATAAGGATATCTTGTCTCAACATTTGAAGGAAGGAGAATCAATGATCTATGAAGATCATGAACACATTATTGAGATCCAAATCAACAATAAGTTCTTAACAAAGTAGTTGTTCTGAAAGGGTGTTGGATAGCAACTTATATAACTAATCATCTTTGTTGTCTCACATATTGACTAGGACATGTATCTTCCTATTAGCAAGAGCAACAATACCATTTTTCATCTGCCATTCACCCATTTTCCATTACCATGCCTTGTCTCTTTGGGATAACCCTATAGACCCTTTTTTTAGGCATTATTATACCATTGAGATCCATGAACCATGCCTCATCTCTTGGGGACAACCCTATAGACCCTTTTTTTAGGCATTATTATACCATTCAGATCCATGAACCATGCCATTTGAACTACATTGACTTGAGGTCCTTTAGAACTATGTAGGTATCACTCAATTTTTATTAAGGTCAGCTTAGTCACCCCTTTCCTTTTCTCTCACTAATTTATGAACATGGGCCATTGCTGCTAGATTAGTTATCTTATTATAACCTCTACTTTGAAGACGTGCATCTCCTCAACTAGATGGTCCCACCTTGTGAATATTTTATCCCAAAAACACCAAAAACATTATAAATACTTTGAAAATACCAAAAATATTAAAACATGATCTACAAAAGAACAAAAACATTGTCTCACGCTTCTATACATTTTTACATTCCCGTTCCACCATGCTATGCTCTTGCCATTTTGCAATCATAGAAACACCAGTTCATTTCATCTTATCCCATGCACTTGCCATTTTTTAATATCATTATTTCTCATCCCATCAGTTTCTTGTTTGCCAAATCATTCTCCTTTTTTTATCAAATCTTCTATTTCTTATATAACATTAATCATGTTGGTCTGATCACCATTTTTCTTCTATCCTATTTCTTAGGAGAACTACATTTGGCCTAAAGTTCATGTTGAAACATACATCCATGGAAGTTCTTATACATCTGGAGTCAGCTCGGCCAACCCCTTCCTTTTCTTCTCTTCCCCCATTTCTTCTGCCATTATTCCTCTTTAATTAGGGGAAAATTATCGTGTCATTACTTTTTTTTATAATGTGGTGGAAAGTAACACCTCTACTACACATACATAAACATTTGCTTTAAACTTCACTAACTTGGATTTTTTTGTGTGTGTTTATTTGAGATTTATTGGTGTTGTGTTGTTCTTTCACACCTCTCCTTTTATCTCTTCTTCTTTTTCTTACTTCTTGTCTCATCTTGGTCTTGTGTTTCCTTATTTATTTTTGCTTATCTCTTTGTGTTTCAAAACATCATGATGATTCACATGGATCTTGATTGTTTATATCATGATCCTATGTTATTACGTTGCTCTTGGACCATTTTTTTTATTTGATTATTGTCGGTGTCTTGTTTTCCTGTTTGATTTTGCTTTTCTCTTTTGTGTTCAAGAATGCTTTGATGGTCCACATGGATCTTGATTATTCATATCTTGGTCTCATGTCGTTAAGATGTTCTTGAATTTATTTTTTAAACATTTTTGTTCATACTTAAGTCTTGATTGATCATATCTTGATTTCAACTTAGGTTCATTTATGTTTACCTTTTTCTTTGTCTTTGCTTTTTTGTTTAAATGTAAATTGTTGTAACTCTAGTTTTGGTCATTGTTTCACCATTATCCTTAGTTATAGATATTCACATTTGAACTGGCTCAGCATAATTGGAATCTTATTTCATTCTAATTTATTCATACTTATGATGCCTAATTTCTTTTTCTATAGTAATCACTTTGTGCTCAAGTCTCAAAGTTTTAAACTTCAACATTAGCTCTGATGAACGATTCTCAAAAACACTTTGCAACACCTAGGCTCATGGTATGGAATTAGGCTTCTAGGTATCATGCATTTTAGGCTTATTTATCTATGCTTAGACATGAATCTCTTTGATTAAATTGTAAGTCTAATCGATTATTGGTCATTTTTCATCATTCCTCATTCCATTCTCTCCCAAACATGGGTGAACTACATTGGCCTAAAGTTCATGTTGACACATGAGTCCATGGAACTATGTAGACAGTGCTCAATTTATATTGAGGTTAGCTCAACTATCTCCATTCTTATTTTCATGTCTCTCATCACTTTTTGCATTCTCATATGCTTAGTTTTATATGACTTTCTAAACCATTACACCATCGCATGTCTGCTTGCACCCACTCACTTTAACCTATCTTTTAGGTTATATCCTTGATCTATTTTTCTTGCAAAATTACCCATGCTGGGGCACAATATCTGAACAACATCCAAATCAAATCAGATCTACAAGGGTAAATCATTATTTATTCTTTATCAATTATCAAAATTAGCCCTACTAGGGCCAAACTATTTTATCACGATCCAATCTGCTCTATTAGAGTACTTATTACATTCTCTTTGGAGACCTCATTCTAGTGGTGCTTCCCTTCTTGAAGTAAAATGTTTTCTCTTTTCCTCTAATTCCAAGCTCTCCACATTAAATCCCATGATGGAAATATTTTAGTGTGGAACTTGTCTCAAGATTGATCAATGTCATAAGTGTGTAGCTTTTACTCTTAAATTGGGTACATTTAAAGTGTGTCCCTTACATTTATGGATTGTATCTTTCCCATTCCCCCCATATCTGGGGCCTATTATACCTCTCATTATATTTTGATCATTAATGGTAATCATTTTTGAAATCATTAGCTCATTTGAATGTGATCTATTCCATAGGTTCATCTCTCACTTTCTCTCTCTTTTTGAGAGTCCATCCTTTTCATCCATCCTAGTATGTCCTCTCGAGGGGGCATCATGGGTCTATTCCAATTTCTTCTTGATAACTCTTTTCTTTGAAAATTTGTCACTTCACCTAAATGTCTCACTACGCCTTCTCAAATAGGGTAAAAATGTATACATCCAATTCCTAACACCATTTATGTTGAAATTATCAATCTTACTCGAATTGCACTCAAATGCACATTTTAGGTCAAAATCCATAAAATGCTCTAAATGGTTCAAACTTGTCACTTACAAGTGCCAGTTTAGGTCAAATTATCCTTAAATATGGCAATGGATTTTGTGGGCCATCTAACTTTGATTATATCATTTCAATTCAAAATGATAAATTTGTCATTTAGTGCTCTGGATCATTCTTTTCTTCTAATTCATTGGTACACATCACATACCTTTATTATTTGGTGTTGGCAACATCATAAATGGGAATACATCTCCAACACATCTAACATTGCCTTCCAATTCCTCTCTAATCAAATTATGATCCAGTAATATGACTTTCTGACCATTTTGATTAATTGTGCACCAATTTCTAAAGAATTGCACTAAGATTAAACTTACTTAAGCTAATTAATGAAATTTAAGAGCTTAAGTAAGAATTCCATAGATATTTTTGAATATCTCATTATTGGAAATTGATTTTGAATATCTGCATCACCTAATGAGATCATCTATGGGGTGGCATCCATCAAGCCATAAGTGCATAAAATATCAGGATTATGGGTCACCCATGTCTAGTTAATGCCTCTCATGCCTCTTCAATGCCCCTTCTTCCAAGGTCATGATGAAGATAATCATTGATTTAATTCTAAATATTAGGATTATCCATGGCCACACATCTTAATTTTGAGATGGACGGTCATGGTTGATCCTGACCAATCTCAAAAATATATAAATAAAGAGGCCATGGACATGAATTTTAAGCTTGAATATTGCAAAGTTATAATGTTAAATTGTTCCCACAATCCTTTGCATTTGATCATTGATTTTGTTTGCAAGCTTCATTGATAGGCTAGTTTAGTGATTTGGAATCATGAGCCTAGGTTTTATGGATTGCTCTTGAGACACTGGAGGAGTTTGCCACCTTTATTGACAAAGAAAAGGATGCTTGATCAAGGGAGAACATGATTTTGAGCCACATGGGTATGGTGAATCCATTTTGGAAGGTAATATGATGTTGTTTTCTTTCATTTTTTTCTCACTATCCTTTGTAATTCCCACATGAATAGATAGGCTAATTTTTGTTGTCTTTAATGCATTTTTCATGATTTATGGACTAATGTTTGACTAACTTGCTTTGTAATCCTCTCTACACAAGGATGGTAACTCGACCTTGATGGAAATAATGGCCTCAATATCATAGACTAGGGAGTATGGTGTGGCTCTAATTAGAGTATAATAATTAGTATGGTATGCCCAAAGGGCACAAAATATTTGCAAGTGTCAATCACAACCAGCATCATTGACAAACTTTTTAAAGATGTTGAGAATGGTTTTATTAGATACCTATGCTTGGCCATTACCTTGTGGGTAATATGCGATGGAAAAATTTTGGTTGATGTTGTATTTATTATAAATTGTAGTGGCATCCTTATTCTTAAATGATCTTCCATTATCATAGATAATTTCAGATGGGATGCCATAGTGGATTATGAGAAGGTTAAAGATGAATTTGGAAATCTATTTTCCTGTCACATGAGGGGTATAGCTTCAACCCACATAGTGTCTATGGCCATTAGATGATGTTGGTTTAACCTTCCCAATTATACCGAGTCTTCATGTTATAAATGACCATGGTGTAAGCATCAGTTTTCATGTTTTGACTGGGGCATGAATTAGATTTCCATGCCTTTGACATTTATCACACCTTTTGCCATAAGTAGTTGCATCTGATTCCATAGTTGGCCAATAGTAACTAGTACATAGTATCATTTTGGCAAGGATGGCCCCATTGGTTTGGGCTCCACATACTCCTTTGTGAACTTCCCTTAATGTTAATGTGGCTTCTATCGAATTTAAACATTGAATCAAATTTCCATCAAAGCTTGGGCAATAAAGGGTTGGGTCAAGCAAGGTAAAGCGAGAGGCTTGGTGGATAAATGATTTTTATTGTTTGCATGATAGGTCTAGTGTAAGGATGTGATTTTTAAGTTATTTATATAGCTTTGAGTACCAAATAGAGTTGGGAATAATAATATCATAGATCATTACGATGGTCAAAGGTTCATGAGCAGGTGCTAGGATATTTTTAATGAGGAATTGATATTATTTTGCCTTGTCAGTGTGGTGAATCAAATATCCAATGATGGCCATAGAATTTATTATTCTATTATTATCCCTAGGTATGTGTTCAAACTATATGTTGGTAATCTACTATTTGAGAGTGGCCATCATGGCCTTGTATGGCACTCATTTGTCATCTTTGGTCTAAAAGTGATCTATAACCTAATTGATGATTAACTGAGAATCACCATAAACCATAAGATGTTGAATATTCTATTTTAATGCTTAATAAATCCCTATAATGAGTGTTTCATATTTATCCATGTTGTTAGTACAAATAAAGTTGATATAGAATGATTTAGGGATAAGATTCTTCTATGGTGTAATAAACAATAGGCCTACCCCTGATCCATGTGATGTGAATGATCTATAAAAATAAAACTACCAACACTACTCTTCAAAGGGTGTTTCTATGATGGTGATGATGGATTCATCTAAGAATTGAAAAGTGAGTGGTTTGGTATCTGCAAGGGGAGATTCAAAAATTTGATCTATTTATTCATGAAAACCTATAAAGTTGCCTTGGATAGTAGATACTTGAGTGGATCTACTTTAGCAATTAATATGGTCTTGTTTTTAAGCATGTAATGATGTAAATTCTAGGCTGCAAAGGCCATAGTTAAATAACCTTGTTTTATTAGTGTATAGTTGTGTTCATATGTGACCAGTGTATAGATTAAATAGTACATAGCATGTTCTTTCCCTTTCTCATCATGTTGAGCTAGAAGTGCCCCCAAGGCTTTGTTTTGGTAGATAGGTATAATAAAAATGGATTTCCTGGCATTGGTGGTAAAAAAATAGGTGGATTAGCAAGATAGTCCTTTAGGTGTTGAAAGGCTTTCTGACATTCTTCATCCCAATGCAATGTGACACCCTTCTTCATTAAGTGAGTGAAAGGATGGCATTTATCAGCCAACTACAAAATGAATCATCTGATAGAATTAATTTTCCCCTGTAAACTATAAAGTTGCTTCAAATTAAAAGGTGGTGGCATCTCAATAATGGCTTATACTTTGGTAGGATCAACTTCAAGGCCTCAATGAGAGATGATAAAGCCTAAAATTTTGCCTAGATTGACACCAAAGATGTACTTATTAGGATTAAGTCTGACCTTATATTCATAAAGCCCCTCAAACATTCTTTGTAGTGCGGCTTGCAAGCCAAAATGCTTTCTTCCTTTCTTTCAAAATGTTCTGAGTAGTTGAGTTTTTCAAATATTCAAGCCTTTTTAGCTAAAAAAGCCGCATGTTCAACAAGCGGGCTTTCTTCAAAGGAAGTTCAAAACACTTAAGGCTTTTCCTTAGTGTTTTGAAAATGGTTCAACACCAAAATTCAATCAAAAGACTTAGCGGTGGGCTTCAAACAATTGGAATAAACCATTGAACCATTGAACCCCACCTCCAAAAAGGTTCATTGGTTCAATAAGTTCAAAGGTTCAACGACTTCAGTGCACTTAGAAAATAAAAATATTCAAAAGAGTTGGTGGCTTCAACAGATTCAAAATGAATTGATTGAATCGTTGAACCATTGAACCTTGAACCAAAACAATTCAAGTGGTTCAAAGGTTTGACGAGTTCAATGGACTTAAAGAAAAGAAGGATTCAAAGAGATAAGGTTGAACCATTGAACCGATGAACCTTGAACCAAGATGGTTCATTGGTTCAAGGTTCAATGAGTTCAATAAAGTTTGGAGGACTTAGAGAATAAAGAGGATTCAAAGAGTTGAACCATTGAACCTTAAACCATTGAACCCCGACTCCCAAAAAGGTTCAAAGGTTCAATGGTTCAACGGGGTCAAAAGAGTTCAACCATATGGAACGAATCACCGAACCAATGAACCATTGAACTGATGAACTTCAGTGAGTTCAAAGTTCAATGGATTCAATAGTTCAAAGTTCAATCTAGAGAAAGCCGAAGGAGTTCAAAGAAGCGGCAAAGGGTCTGAAGGCGTCAACAATGAACCGATTGAACCAATGAACCAGATGGTTCAAAGTGGTTCAAAGGTTCAAAGCTTCGAGCAAATGAATGAAGCAGAATATTCTAGAAAGAGGTTCAAATTAATGGTTCGACCGAAAGGTTCAAAGAATTGGTTCAATAACGCCTTGAGCGCATAAAAGAAAACATTGAACCGATGAATGATTGAACCATTGAACCTCTGAACCAAAAGAGTTCAAAGGTTCAAGGTTCAAAAGGTTTAAGCAACCACCGGTGACGTTCCCACGGATGTCAAATTTAGGGTGATGGAATAACCATTAATATTCAAAAAAGGGTGCAAACTTGAGAACAAACTCAGTGATTAGCAAAGAAAGAAGCCAAAGGCACCAACAGAAAGCAAGAAGATAGCCCTGAGAGCTCAAATCACCAGGAAAAGACAAAATGACTGCAGGAAAACTAGAAATATATACAGAGGAGTTATTTCCAGTAGGTGGAACAGTCCACCAACTAGACATCAGAGAAACACAAATATTCAATGGTGCGGCCTGTTTTTCTTCATAGCGTAAAAGTGAATGGACAGCCGTGTAAACATCATAAAGAAGACTAGGCAACCCATGCTTAAGAAGAGACATTTGAGATGATTTAGAATTCCAAAAGTCAAGGCCGATAACCTATTCTAGCATGGCCCTCTCATAGAATTTTTAATGCATTCAATACAGCATGGGCCGTTTCATGAAAACAAGTGCCCAAGTCTTTCTTTGAAGGCTATATATTGTAATTTTTGATGTATCTTAAGGGATCTCTAAGTTATTAGAAGTGAAGCTTTGCCCAAATTGAAAGGCATTCCTGAGACTTTGAGCTCAGACTGTTAATCATATTTTGTTAAGTGAATGAGAAAACAAGTGAATTTTCAAACTTTGTGTTGGAATAAGCCTATGTCTTTTAGGAAATTGTTCTTATGTCTATTTCCTAAATACAGTCTTGTCCATTTAATTAAACAAGTAGAACAAGTAGAAGTAAGCTGGAAGATGTCTTGAAGTCAACTGTGGGAGACTTTGTGCTGCCATAATTGCCTTCAGTCTGTGTTTTGTAAAAAGGATACTGGAGAGACTCTAAGCTCCCCTTATCCTTCGTAACCTTGTATATATATGTATATATATGTATATATGTATATATGTATATATGTATATATGTATATATATATATATATGTATATATAATGTATATATATGTATATATGTATATATGTGTGTGTGTGTGTGTGTAAATTATAGGGAACCTTCCCTTGCTGAGAGGAGAGATTTATCTCATTCTGGCTGTGGTCACCACACCCATTTTGCCACATAAATCTCCTTACGTTGTGGTTGATGTAACCATTTTGCCATCAGTTAGTTGGTGACAAAATATTCACCCAACAATTACTGATGACTCCGCTGGGGAATATCGTGCAGTTTAAAACCTCAAGCTTCAAATTGAAGCATTTTCAGTTATTTTCCATTAGCATTTCACACTCTGGCAGATCCATGGTATACACGAAGCCAAAGAGCTCAAGGTATTGTTGACCTGATATTTGAGTTGGTGCAGCTAAGTAATTTTGATCTTTTTCCTCCATAATCTTGTCTTCAGCGAACTAGGAGTTTTCCTCCTACAAACATCAAGTCCCCAATACCAGGCAAAGTTACTCTTTCCTCTGTTAGCAGAGCTTTGTCTATACATATCCCACAGAGATTTATTATCCCTCCTTTCAATAGCCATATCATGGCAGCTCAAGGCCCCTGGGGTAATACTTTTGGTCCTCTGAATTTAACCCCACCTCTACATGAACTACCCCATAGTTCAAGAAAAAAATTTCCCAAGTTATATGGTGATGGGAAGGTTCATCTTGATGAACATATTGTATCCTTTTGCATCACCTGTGGTGTGATAGGCATTGAATATGAAGACATTGCAGTCAGGTTATTTGTGGAAACATGGCAAGGCACTACAACAGACTAGTTTTATCATCTACAAGCACAAATAGTGACTAAATGGAACACTCTCAAAGCCAAATTCGAGGCCAAGTTCAAACTTGCAAAAGATGCACATGCCCTATTAGCTCAGCTTACACAAATGAAGAAGGAGCCTCATGAACCCATGAGAGACTTCATTACTAAATTCAACAAGCTAAGGAACAAGATTCCCACAATTGCTCAGCTGGCATCTGAGAATCTCAAATGCTTCTTCATCAATTCTCAGCTTCGTAAAGTGAGTTTCTTGTTGAGGTGGGTTAGCCTCATAGACCTTGCTATAGCTCAAATTTTGGTGACTGAGGTTGAAGATGACCTTATCTTAACAATAAATATAAGAAGAGATCCTAACAGAGGTAAATCTTCTTCATCTTCTAATTATTCTTCTATAGGCACCACGGATCCTATGGTGCAAAAGCTAGCAAATGAATTGCTAGATCTAAAAAATAAATGGTGCAAGGGATGTCTACTCTTCCTTCTTATCAAGATATACCAAGGAGGACATTTCCCAACCAGTCATATCAGGGCAATGCTACCAAAAATCAAGGGCAACCAAATTGCCTTCCTCCCTCACTAGGGAAGCTTGTTATTAAAGCAGCACCAGCTAACTCAGTAATTCATTATCTTGAAACTAAATCTAATTTTTATTTCCAACCTAAGTTGAACCAAGAAGATGACATTGATCTCTTTGTAGAAGGCAAAGAAAAATCAGCTGGTGACTCCAACATTAGTTTCCTGAATTACCAGGATGAACCCAAAAGTAAGGGAGAAGAATTTGATGGATCATATGTTGTATTTACCAGGTCCCAGAACTAGTCAACTCAACAAGCAGACAAAGAAAAAATAGGGGAAGAATCTTGACCAGCAATTTTAATTTCTAAATGAGGAACTTCGTTGCCTTTCCAATCAAAGGACTCGGTGAGCAGTAAAAAAGTAAATACCTCAAATATTCCCTCACCTTCTACTTAAAATTTGTAGACCCGTTCCACACCCAGTAAAACCCAGATTGGTGGAATGCCTTCCTCTATTTTTAATTCATTTTAGTCATTTGAAATAATTGACCATGCTAAGAAAACTAAAATTTAAATGTCTGAGTTTGAATTCTTGCAATCCAACCCTGAGCAGTTGGATAGGTTAGTGTAATGCGTTAAAAATAAAACCATCCCTGCAGGATAAGAAATTATAAAAGTAACTCTTGGTCCCCCAAAGGACATGTCTACCCAAAATAATCTTGTTATCACTCCTCTAGCTACCCCTGGGAAGACTGAACCATTTTATTTTTCCCTATTGATAAACAGTCATCAGCTGAACAATTACATTATAGATTCTGGCACTTTTAACAATTCCATGCCCACCAAAGTGGTAGAATATCTTGGTTTCATGCTAACTAAGACCTTTAGGATATGTTTCTCCATGGAAAATAAACAAGTACCTCTATTGGGACAAATCAAAGATGCCTAATTTGCATTTATGGCTTTCCCAGATAAGATAATCAAAATGACAGTCCTGGTGGCTGATGTCCCAGCCTCCTACAGCATTCTTCTTGGGCAAATTTTTTGTAAGGATGTTGGTGGAGAATTGAGCATGGACCTGTTTGAAGTGAGGATCCATATCAAGGGCATCATGCAAAGGTTTCTTCCTGAGAAGGAGGCAAAGTACATTATCACTCAAACATCAGCCCCTGAAGCTCAAATTCTACTTGAATCTTCCGGTATAGGTAATTACTTTTTGTCTACTAAAGACCTTCCTATTTCAGCAAATGAAAGCTTACTGACAATCTAAAAAATTTAGGTAAGACATCAAAAGAATTGGTAGGGTGTAGTACACATGAAAAATGATCTTCCCTTCCTGATGAAGAAAAATTTGAAAGAAGATCAAATTATGATGATGTCTGGATTCTAGAATTCCATGGCAGTAATTCTTCTACTGGTTATGGAGTTGGACATGTTTTAATACATCCTCAAGGAGATATTTTTTCATATGCATATAAGTTTCAGTTTAGCAACACTAAAAACACTACTGAGTATGAATCTCTGCTACTTGGGTCAAAGGCTGCTCAGGACAAAGGAGTTAAACTTCTTCATGCCAAAGGAGATGCTGAACTGGTGGTTTGTCAGGTGAAGAACTTGTATCAAACTAAGAATAAGAGATTGTGACATTATCACAATCTAGTGTGGGATTGCATTGAAAATTTTGATGCTTTAAGTATTTTTGTCGTGCCCAGAGAGTTTAACAGTCATGCAGATTCATTGGTCATCTCTGCAACTCTCTTGGTCCCTCACCAAGATTTCAAAGAAGATAGGTACACTATCAAGTTGGTCTTTCGACCAAGTGAACCTGATAATGCTGACTATTGGTAGGTGTTCAATGGTGACAACTAAATCATTGCTTTTTTAGAACAAATAGACAGCTTTGAAAAGCTTCATTTTGAAGGCAGTGAACCTCCACCACAGGAATCGGCTCTGGAAACAAAGTCAAATGTTGGTGCAGAGTTCCTTCAGCTCAGAGGGAATAAAATTCCAAAGGATTAGTTTCTCTTGAGAAAATTTTTGACAAACATGATAGGTTCATCAAGGAATAGCAAATGGATTCAAAATCCTCCAAGGATTTTGATCAAATCAATTTGAGTACAGATATAATCCCAAAATAGTCAACATTGGGAATTGTTGTACCCCTGATGAAAAACTCAAAATTAGTACTCTGCTTCACCATTACATTGATGTTTTGGCATACTCTTATGGTGATCTGAAGTCTCTCAGGCTTGAAGAAATTTAGCACAAAATTCCTCTCAAGATTGGGTCATTGCCCCACAAGTAGAAATAAAGGAAGTACAACCCCAGGATATCAGGCACTATTCTTTTTTAGATACAAAAAATATTGAATGGAAGGATTATTTTCCCAATCCATCATTCAACCTAGATTACAAACATAGTCCCTGTGAGAAAGAAGAATGGAGAATTTTCCTGTGTGTTGATTTCAGAAATTTGAATCAATCATCTTTAAAGGACAACTATCCCCTGCCCATCATGGATCAACTATTGTAGATAGTGACTGGTGCTAAGATGTTAACAATGTTAGATGGTTTTTTAGGATATAATCAAGTGGAAGTTAGTGAAGCAGACCAACATAAGACGACTTTCAAAACACCATGGGGCACTTTTGCATATCACAGAATGCCTTTTGGTTTGATCAATGTTGGTGTTACCTTCCAAAGAGTGATGGATCTTACTTTCAGAAGTGAAATGGGGAAGTTCATTATCGTATACCTTGATGACTTGACATTCTTTTTTGAACATCGTTTTGATCATGTGCATCATCTACAATAGGTGCTAGAATGATGTAGGCAAAATGGTATTTCTCTTAATCCCAAGAAGTTAATTTTTGGGGTTATAGAAGGTAGGCTTCTCAATCACACTGTATCATGAGAAGGCATAAAGATCGACCCAAAAAGGTTCAAATCTATTCAAGAGCTTGCTCTTCCTGCCAATAAGACCATAGTCCACTCTTTCTTTGGAAAGGTGAATTTTTCTACAAAGGTTCATTCCTGAATTCACAGAGAAGACTCGCCACATTATCAATATGATGAAGGGCAAAGCCAATTTCAGCTAGACTGAAGAAGGCAAATCAGCATTTAAAGACATCAAGGAAGCTATCACCCACGACCCAATTTTCGTTTGTCCTGATTACACCAAATAATTTGTGATATATAGTTATGATTCTGAACATACGCTTTCAGCCATCTTGGTTCAATAGAATAAAGGTGTGGAATCTCCCATATCTTTCATGAGTTGTCCTCTTAAAGCCCATGAGCTGAAGTATTCAAACATGGAGAAGCATGCTTATGTTGTGGTAAAGGTGGTAAATCACTTCCATTTTTACATCTTAAACTCACACACTGTTGCTTTGGTTCCTAATAAAACAGTCAAGTCCAGACTAACTCAACAAGAGTTTGGAACTAAAAGGGGCAATTGGATTGCCAAAATCTAGGAGTTTGATCTTATTATCAAACCAATGAAGCTTGTGTGGGGAAGGGGTCTCTGCCAATTGATTGATGATAACATCCAAAAGAAGTAGAGCATGAAAAAATAGAAGTTGATGACATACCAATAGTTCTCTTTGTCACCACTATGAATGAGTGGTATTTGAATATTGGTCATTTCTTTACTTACGAAGTATGAGTGTCTTGCTCACCTGTCTCGTAAATAAAAGAGGATTGTTAAGTTGAAATATACTAACTTTATCTTGTGGGACAACGGTCTGTATAAGAGGAACCTTGATGGGGTGTTCCTTTGTTGTGTGGATAAAGCACAGCAAAACAAACTTTTAGAGTCCTTCCATAATTTAGCTTGTGGAGGACATTTTTCTATGCCTGTAACTACCCATAAGATTCTATGAGCCAGGTACTACTGGTCTACTCTATTTTAAAATTCATATGCTTGGGTGCGTAGATGCGAGTTGTGTCAACAATTCATTGGCAAACCTAAGTTGGTTGTGTTACCTCTCAAGCCTATGATGATAGAAGAGTTGTTTCAGTAAAAGAGAATTGATTTCATTGGCACTGTAAATCCATCCTCAAGTGTTGGACATGACTATGTTCTCACAGCTACAGACTACTTTACCAAGTGGGTGGAAGCCATTCCAGTCAAGCATGTTACTTCAGAAGTAATATGTAATTTTCTCAAGGAAAACATCATTTCCAGGTTTGGAGTCCCAACTAAGATTGTAACAGACAATGCAGCCTATTTCTCTTCTCATGAGATTACCCAATTCTATTACTATTATGGGATTATTCTCTCCCACTCTTCTGACTATTATCCGTAAGGAAATGGTCAAGCAGAATCAAGCAACAAGAACTTGGTGACCATTATCAGGAAGCTGGTAGACAACAATCAAAGAACTTGGCATTGGCATAAGGCATTACTTGATGCTTTATGGGTAGATAGAATTACACCCAAGAGGGAAATTGGTATGTCCCCATTCCAAATTCTGTATGGTCTGAATGTAGAGATACCAATCACCCTAGAATTACTAGCATCAAAGTTAGCAAAGGTAGTGAAAGATTGAACTTTTTAAACTTCCATTGACAAAAGGATCATGTGCTTGACTAAGCTAAATGAGTAATGAACTATGGTGGTGGACCGAATTGTCATGCATCAAAGTCTGGTAAAGAGACTCTTCAACCAGAAAGCCAAGATCCATAATTTTCAGATTGGAGATCAAGTCTTATTGTGGGACAAGAGGACATAACCAAAAGGAATGCATGGAAAATTGGATTCTTTGTGGAGAGGTCCATTTTCCATTCATCGTTTAAATGGTGAAAATAGTTTCTTACTAAAATATCAAGATGAAACACCATTGACTCTGCCTCACAGTGGGCAGCATCTGAAGCACTTTAATCCTTGAAGTATCAGATAAGTCCATTTGTATATATGTACATCTTTCTTTGTTTTGTGTTTTTCATTTGTTTTTGGCACCATTTGGTTTTTGGCACCTTTCTTTTTGGGTAAGCATGACTCCATAGCCCAATGGCATAAATGAAGGCACTGAGATTCTAGTTTCTACTCCCATCGATTGCTTCAGTTTTCAATTGATAGAAGTTCTCCAACTGGAGCCAACTATTGTTCCCAAAATCCATCACTTGCTTTTGTGGACAACATGTTGACCTTTTTGGCCCTGTAGGCCAAAATGCTTTCTTCTTTTCTTTCAAAATGTTCTAAAAATTTGAGTTTTTAAGATATTCAAGCCTTTTAAATGAAAGAAGCTACAGGTTCAACAGGTAGGCTTTCTTCAAAGGAAGTTCAAAACACTTAAGGCTTTTCCTTAGTGTTTTGAGAGTGGTTTAACACCGAAGTTCAATCAAAAGACTTAACAGCGGGCTTCAAAAAATAAGAATGAACCATTGAACCATTGAACCCCACCTGCTAAAGGTTCAAAGGTTCAACGACTTCAACGCACTTAGAAAATAAAAAGATTTAAAAGAGTTCATGACTTCAACAGATTCAAAGAGTTAGATTGAATCGTTGAACCATTGAACCTTGAACCTCGATGGTTCAACGATTTCAAAGGTTCAACGATTTTAACGAGCTTAAAGAAAAGAAGGATTCGAAGAGATAAGGTTGAACCGTTGAACTGATGAACCTTGAACCAAAATGGTTCAATGGTTCAAGGTTTAATGAGTTTAATAAAGTTTGGAAGACTTAGAGAATAAAGAGGATTCAAAGAGTTGAGTTGAACCATTGAACCCTGACTCTAAAAGTTCAAAGTTTCAATGGTTCAATGGGGTCAAAAGAGTTCAACCATATGGAATGAATCACCGAACCAATGAACCATTAAACCATTGAACTGATGAACCAAAAGAGTTCAAGGTTCAAAGGTTCAAAGTTCAAAGTTCAATCTAGAGAAAGCTGAAGGAGTTCAAAGAAGTGGCAAAAGGTCCAAAGGTGTCAACAATGAACCATTAAACCAATGAACCAAAAGAGTTCAAAGTGGTTCAAAGCTTCAAGGTTCAAAGCTTTGAGAAAATGGATGAAGTGGAAGATTCTAGAAAGAAGTTCAACCAAATAGTTCAACCAAAATGGTTCAAAGAATTGGTTCAATGATGCCTGGAGTGCACCAAAAGAAAACATCAAACTGTTGAACCATTGAACCTCTGAACCAAAAGAGTTCAAGGTTCAAGGTTCAAAGAGGTTCAAGTGACTGCCAGTGATGTCCCTGTGGACATCAAATTTAGGGTGATGGAATAACCATTGATATTCAAAAAAGGGCACAAACTTGAGAACAAACTCAGTGATTAGCAAATAAACAAGCCAAAGGCACCAGCAGGAAGTGAGAAAATAGCCCAAAAAGGAGCTTAGATCACCAGGAAAAGACAAAATGTGGAAAAGGAAAGAGGGAACGACTGTAGGAAAGCCAAAAATATCTACAAAGGAGTTATTTCTAGTAGGTGGAATAGTCCACCAGATAACAATCAGAGAACACAAATATTCAATGGCACAACCTATTTTTCTTCATTAAGTAAATGTGAATGGACAGCCATGTAAGCATCATAAAGAATACTAGGTAACCCATGCTTAAGAGGAGACATTTGAGATGATTTATAATGCCAAAAGTCAAGGTTGATAACTTGTTCCAGCGTGGCCCTCTCATAGAATTTTGACTACATTCAATACAGCATGGGTCGTTTCATAAAAACAAGCACCCAAGTCTTTCTTTGAAGGCTATATATTGTAATTTCTCATGTATCTTAAAGGGGGATCTCTCGGTTATCAGAATTAAAGCTCTACCCAAATTGAAAGGCATTCCTGAGACTTTGAGCTCAAACTGTTAATCATATTTTGTTAAGTGAATGAGAAATAAGTGACTTTTTAGACTTTGTGTTGGAATAAGCTTGTGTCTTCTAGGAAATTGTTATTATGTCTATTTCCTAAATACAGTCTTGTCTATTTAATTAAATAATTAGAACAAGTGGAAGTAAGCTATAAAATGTCCTGAATCCAACTGTGGGAGACTTTGTGATGCCATAATTGCCTTCAGTTTGTGTTTTGTGTAAAGGATACTGGAGAGACTTTGAGCTCCCCTTATCCTTCGTAACCTTTTACTCTATTGTAGTTGAATTTGAGACTTTGGGCTATGCTTCAAACTACTATGTTCCTTTGTCCAAATCAGTGGAAGGAATAATGAAAGACTTTGTGCTTTTGTGGGTTTCTTGTGGTTTTTGTTACTACCTAGGAAGAATCATGTTGGCTAAATATCACTTCTAAAAGAAGAAAAGTGCCTTTAGTAATTACACCAAAATTCTCCTCTATTCTATTATGTGAACCTCATCTCTAAAAAAAGAGAGATGAATGGTATGATTTCACCCCTGTGTCTATTTTCAGCTTATATATATATATATTATAGGGAACCTCCCCTTGCTGAGAGGAGAGATTTATCTCATTCTAGCTGTGGTCACCACACCCATTTTGCCACATAAATCTCTTTATTTTGTGGTTGATGTAACCATTTTTCCATCGATCAGCTGGTGACAAAATATTCACCCAACATCATCAACATAGTCTTCTACAATATCATGCATCATATCATGAAATATGATGGTCATGGCTCTTTGGTATGTGGCCCTGCATTCTTAAGGCTGAATGGCATAACTTGATAACAAAACATTCCCTAAGGAGTGGTGAACTTTATCTTGTGTTGGTCTTCTAGTGTGATCCCGATCTAATTGTACCCTGAAAATATGTCCATAAGTGAAAGAATTTCATATCTTATTGTGGATTAAACTATCATGTCAGTATTCAACAAAATAAAGTCATCTTTTGGGTAGGCCTTGTTAATGTCTCTAAAATAAGTTCATATTTTGATCACTTCCAAGAGTTTTTTCAACTCTTTCTTTACTAATATGGCAATACAAGGTTTCATCATATGCAATTTCTATGTCATAGGTTTGGCATCATGATGTACAACAAGATGGTATACAACAAAGGTGGGATCCAAACTTGGTATGTCTAAATATGCCCATGTAAAAATGTCAACAAACTCCCTCAAAAGGGATGAAAAGATTTCATGCTCCTCTTTAGTCAGGCATGTGCCTAATTTAATCCATTTTTGATCGTTTGGAGTCTCAATGTTGAATTTTATAGTATCTTCTATGAGGAGAGTTGAGATATCTTCTAGAATGGTTGGCAATGATGGTAATTATCCTAGAATGACAAATTTCTCTGGTTGGACTAGTTCTTAAAGATCTCTTAAACAAGATGAATCTAAGTCTTCAAATGGTAATGATGTCCATGTTACAAATACTATAGGAAATTATTGGGAAATCTTATCAAAAGCATGTTATTATGTTGAACTAAATTTGGACCCAAAATGAATTTCATCATTGGTGGTCTTCTGAGCTTCACTCGAGTAAAAGTGAACACCCCCATCTAATGGCACCTAAAATAGATTTTCACCAAAAGACTGGCCTTTCTCTTTACTTTTACCCCAGTCCAAAAGTTCCTCAGAGAGGTTTCCACTTTGGGACCTCAATGTTTTATATTTTTTATTTTTGGCTAAGGGTGTTCACCTACTCTCCAAAATAAGCTAAGAGATCCATCTTGATAAAGAACCTTTGTTTGTGGTCTTCCAACATAACATTGTCTCTTAGTCCTAGAAAACTATAAAATGCCTCATCATTCTCAAACTCATCTACAGGCACTAGGGATTCTTATTAGTCCCAGCTTATTAGTTCAGGATGATATATGGGAAGTGGATTATGTTAGATTATGGGGGTAATGGTACAAATGGTATGTGGGTCAAATAGGTTGGTATTGGCAAGGTATTCATAAATGATATGATCAAACTCTGCTTCATTGTCAGCATCATCATCATTATACATTGGTGTTAGCACATGAATAAGATATATGGGGTCACCCCCAGGTGGTTTAAATTTAATACCATAAGTTATTTAATACCTAGTCATATAAATTGGCTCCATAGTACCTTTTTGATTTGTCCCTAGGACTCCACTTTCATAGGCTAGGTTCTTCATGATCTTGTTAGGGATGGGATATTTTTCATTTTTTTTGTAATTAGCCAACATGTCATTGTACAACCAAGATTCATCATTGGCAAGTGGGTCCTTTTCTTGGCTAGTGGCCAGTGTGAAAGTAACAACTAATAGACTATGAAGCTTGCCTTTTCCTTTTCGTTGCCATTCCATTCAAGGTAGCCTAGATTTAGGTCTTCCATAGGACTTGGGGTTCTCTGGAAGCTTAGAAATATGGAATGTGTCATGGGTGAAATACTCTCCTGGACCATTATTTGAGATGGTAAAATGATTGGACATTTCAAGAGGAGGATTATGTGAAGATGAAGCAAGGCTATTTAGGTTTATGCAATTTGAAAATTATCTCTTTATCTTTATCCTTCTTGAGTACTGGGTCTAGGCTAAAATGATAGTTGTAACTTTCATATTAAGCCTCCAAATGTTTATAGTGTTCATAAGGATACAAATCTCCATTGATAGTGACCTCCATACCTGAGTGCAAGAACTTAAGGCACTAGTGCAATTTTGAAGGTATTGCATGAAATTCATGTATACACGGTCTACCCAAAATTCAATTTTAGGATAGGTCTCGATCTAACACATGGCAGAGTGTATCATGGGTCAAAGGCCCAATGATCAATGGCAAGCTTATAATTCCTTGTGATTCCCATTCTTCATTATCTAGGCTTTGATAGTAATTATTTCTAGTTATAGATCAACTGATGTATATCTTAGATGCTTGATGAGCTTTAGATACATAATATTTAGGCCTGGTACATTGTTTATAAGGACATGTTTGACTTTGTGTCACATTATGGCAATTTCAATATACATAGGGTTGTTATGGGGAGGGCTAAGGGATGACATCACTTTAGTCAAAGGTCAACTATTGGCCTGGATCTAAATGTCCAACCAAGCTTAGAATTTATCTGGGGTTATGTCATTTGGAACTTGGGATTGGTCTAAGAGTTCTATTAGGATACTCTTTTGGATAGTAGATGTATGCAACAAATCTAAGATGGAAATTTGTGTGGGTGTCTTTTGAATTTGTTCCATAATATCATACAAATTTTCTTTAGTAGTGGTAATGGATTAATCCTAGGCAACACAATGGGTTGGATAAGGTCATTAGAATGAGGTTGTGGGCCCATTATGGTAATCTTAGACTTTCAAGTTATGATTACACAATCTGGATTGGATACAAGACCCTTATAACTTGATGATGATGGAGATGGGCTAGATAGGATAAGTCCCAATTGTTGGTGTACTTGGTTGTGGTCATGGGGAAATGATGAGTTATCATTATAAGGTCTTGAAATAGTAATCTCTAGTTGTTTTTCTACTTGGCTATAGTCCCAAGCTAAGGAAGGATTAATAGCATAGGTAGATTTATTATAATTGTTAGGCAATGGTCCTAGTCCATTATCACTTGGTCTAGGATTAATGGTGATGGTAGAAACATGACCTCCCACAATATGACCTACAAATTTGTTATAGTCATGTACGACTGCATGGTAAGTATTTTGGTTGTTGGGATCATTTTGGGCTTAGTTCCTCCCATTTGATTGATGTTATTATTATTGTTGTTGATATTGATTTTCTATCATCGTGGTTGTTGATACTATTGTTGTTGTTGTCCTGGTCTTCATTGTTATTATTGTTGATTATTATTGTTATGATATGAAAAAGGGTTTTATTAGATACCTAGGTTTTGATTAGACATAGATACTCTATTAACTAATGTAATTTCCCCATTTTCTACCAGAATTTATGAGGTGCTTCAACTGCACACAACAATGTATGGAATGTTCATGAACATGATGGTATTCATAGAACTCATTCTATTTATACCAATCTGGATATAGAATACCCTTAGGATAGTGCTTTGGAATTAGACAACTAATAATATTAGTCATGGCTAGCTTGTAAAACACTAATTCGATATGTTCACCAAGGTTGCTAAAGACTCTAGGAGTGGGTCTTCTTCTTAGAGGATGGGTTTGTAAAGGTGTGGGTTGTTGCATTTGAGGAGTTGGTCTAGGTTACTATGTAGGTTGCACTTGTTGAATAGGCTATTAATGTGGAGTAAGTTGTATTTGTGATGTAAGTTGAGTAGATGATGTTTGTACCATTTGGACATGGCATGATTCAGTTAGTCCATTTCCAAAAATGTTATTCTTGTGATTGTATTACTTGTATTTCTCATAGTTTTTATCTTGAGTTGGTGCTGACGCTTGTACTTAGACTTGGTTAGGGTTCTGACTTAGGCCTGCACTTTGGTTTTAGTTTATATTCTAGTTTGACATTTTAACTTGATAATCCCTTTATTAGTAAGGGATTTTTCAATTTGTAAACCTTTATCTATGATCTCTTTAACAGTATGCAAACATTGAAGCTCTAGATGATGGTTATCTCATTATGCAAATTTTTACTAAACACAGTGGCCAATTATTTATCTAATAAGTTATGGTTAAAGTGACTAGCAAGCACTCTCCATCTCTATAGGTAACTTTAAAAGCTCTCACCAATTTTCTACTTGGCTTGAGTAAAATCTACTAATGAAATTTCATGCTCGAGATTATAAGAGAAATATTTCATAAATTTATCTGAGAGGTCATCAAAATCAGATACAAAATTCTTTGTAAATTTGTGGAACCACTCCAAATCATGTCCTACTAGATTTAGAAGAAATAAAAGGAGTAGATAAATGTCACTATAAGCTACTAGATGGAAAGCAACAAAGAAATTTGTTAAATGTACTTTAGGGTCTCCTTTACCCTTCTATTTATCAAATTTTTATG
Organism: Torreya grandis; assembly: GCA_037957365.1. Classification (NCBI taxonomy): domain Eukaryota; kingdom Viridiplantae; phylum Streptophyta; class Pinopsida; order Cupressales; family Taxaceae; genus Torreya; species Torreya grandis. The sequence goes on from JARHVA010003079.1 coordinate 1,244,626, forward strand.
GTTCATAACCTAGAGGAAATTATTTATAAAGATACTCCATGTTGAATGGGTATGAATTCACATCATCTAAATTGAATTTCTTGGTCTACTTCCCTACTTGAATGGCAACAATCACATACTTCATTTATTTTAGTTCTTGGGCCAAGAAACTAGATGGTACATTTGGTTGAGGTGATGGTTGGGTGGTCAAAGGTGGATTACCTTGACCAGGGTATAATGGAGGTATGGTTTGTTGCAGAATATTGGATTGATGGATGAACCAACCAAGAATATGCTTCCACAAATTAGGATGTGATTTTTGAAATTGCACATGTTGTTAGGCTATATTCTAATTTAGATTCAGCATATGGATTTATTTTTGATGGAATTGTGGCTAGGATGGAAGGATATGGCTTTGGGTAAATTATTGTGCATGTTGAGGTTAAGTAGGGACTTACTTTTGACTAGTCAAACCTGGTTAAATAAAGGGAACTTACTAACCAAGGCCCTGTCTTTCGATTTGCAGTGTGTGTAGAGTAAAAGGTAATTACTACCAAATGGGTAATTGTTGGATGTTAGCACCTCATTATTTTGAAAACACTTAATGTGAACTAGACACTTATTGGGTGTTTGGCATTTATCTTTGACCTATATACATAGGTTGTTGATTCAATAATGTTCATGATTGTAATGGTATATTGTTCTATGACTATTGAGTTACATTTTAACAACCTATTGAGGTGGAACATTTTTTGCCCCTATTGAGGTGGCTTAGTGTTCTACCTTTGTTGTGGTGGTATATTAGATTGTGTATGTTGTTTTGGAATGTTATTCACCACCTATTGAGGTGGGATATAATTCATCACTTGTTATTGAGGTAAAGCCCTATCCAATGCTTGATTACTCAATATTTATTATTGCATGCTCGAATGATCCATTGGTTAAGGATTGGGAGTAACTTGTTATGGTTGAGATGTAAGAGTTCCTACCCCTTGATGTTGTGAACCATTTATGTTATTAACTTAAGGCACTTATTGTTGCAGACTATTTTCTTGTGTATTTTAACCACTTTGTCCTAGATTGGAATACACTTGTGTGTTATCCACTGTGTCTGGAACATTGTTCTATGTAGAAGTCATAATCACATCTTTAATAGATGGGACATTGGACATGTCACCGACTGAAGTGATTTGTGTAAATGGGTCTATAGCCTAATTATCTTGACCTATCAACTTAATTAACACTCCCATTAAGGGAGCTAGCTCTATGAGTGGAGCATTTGGCATGGCCATGGCATCAAAATTATGCACTATATTCAAATAGGTCTGATATGCTTTTTGTATTTGTATAAAGTGGTCCTCCATGAGTCCCTTTCATTTTATAATCATATTTGGGTCTTAATCCGACATCGACATGAGTGCTTGAGGATAGCTAGTAGAGGTATGTTGAATGGTTTGAATATAAGGCATGTTTAAAGGCACTCTAACTATACTAGGTAGGTTTTCATGGGGGAAGTCTTATATAAACTTGGCCCCTACATCTATGGATCTAAATAAAACCTCATCCTTATTTTCAATCAAGTGATGATCAAATAAATATGTATCATATGTCGATGGCATAATAACGTAATATGATTATTATTGAACTTGTTTTATAACTGATGATACACTAGAGACATATTACATTGTTTACTCTTGGTCTTGTTCTGAATATGGAGGTGTGTTAACCAAATAATGGGCTAATAGATCTTGACTTTATTCCCTAGATTGAGCAGTGAAAGGAGGATAAGGATTTGTCTCACAAACTACATTATCATTTTATGGGTCTTAAATAAAGTTATCATTCATTAATACATTATCATAGCCTATATTTTACATGGATCCACTATGAGTGTAATGATACATATCCAAATCAATGACTAAACTTTCATTAATATAAAGGTATAGAGTTCTATAAATTCTTAAAATGAGATCGAAAGGGCAAATGGCCAAAACTTTGGAATGTTTAGGAACTTGGTCTAAAAACTTGATCTATTAATGGAGTTATTTTTCCAAAATAGTCAATGATAGATTCAATCTAAAATGTCCTCAAGGTCTAACTTCAAATACTTCACATAAATGGTCAAGTGAAAATATAAATCTGAAGGCCAAACTTAGTAAAAAAGAGTGCTTCAAACAACTCTAATCTAGGTCTAAAAATAGAAAAGGTTGCTAGGTTTTTGGGAACAAGGCATAAATTTGGGCTAAAAAACACTAGGTCTAAAATGGAAGGTAAAATTCTAGGTCTTTTGTAAACACAACACAAAATCTATACTTGGAACAACACTAGGTCTAAACAAAAGGGTATAGCTAGGTCTTTTGGAAACACAACACAAAAGCTAGACTTTAAAACATAGTAAGTCTAAGACAAATGGGAATTGTTAGGTCTTTTGAAAACATGACATAAAAGTTATACTAAAAAAAATAGGTTCAAGAAGGAAAATGGCAAAGTTTTATGTCTTTTGGAAACAAGACATAAAAGATAGACTTGGAACAAACTACGTCTAAAAGTCAATATAATTAATCTAAAAAATTGAAACACTTGGACTCAAACTTGTAATACATATTTAAGCACAAAATTGATCCTTGGTAAAAGACATTGAACTTTAGGCATATGCATAAAACTAATTGGTAAAATCAATTCTAAGTAGGAAAAAATAAGGATGAGGAGTTAAACATTCAAGCCCAAGTGATAGGCAAGACTCAAATGCAAACTAATTACGCCTAAGGTTTTACTTGGAGAGATCATTTTGAACTTAGTTTTAATCCATAAAAGAGACATGTGGCACATGGATGATAGACCACTTCCAAAATATAGGCAAAAAATATCACTAAAGCATGCAAGGAATTAGTCCAAGTTTCACAATCCAAAAGTGAGAGGTAAATGTCTAAGCTAAAATTACGTGAGGCATAGGCATAAACCAATCAACATTTGAATCTGAACTTCATAAGACCAATTTATAAATTGGTTTAGAAGGATTAGTTTCCTCAGATGGATGACATTCTAGGAAAAATTAATGACATAACGGTACTAGGCATAGACCAAAAAGGCACACATGGTTTTGAAATTGACTAGACACAAGGCAAAGGTCTTTGAAACAATGTGAGTAGTGTAACGATGTTATTTTGCTCAAAATAATGACAATTGGTTTTGTTTCAAAAAAATTAAGGTGAAGAATTGTAATTAAATGAGTAGCGTAATGATGCCCCTTGAAAACAAGTGACACACACACAAAAGGTTTGTAAAATGACTAAGGCAAAGTGTGGTGTCAACCAAACAGCACTACACCTCTTTAGGTAAAAAGTGTGTATTAACATGACTTGTTTTGAATGTAGTATGACAAACAAGTAGTTTTGATGTAAAAAAAAAGTAAAAATTAAAAACAATAAAAACACCTAAGTGTATTGTCCTAATCCTAAATACTGACAAGGTGGATTTATACTATCAAATTCTATCTATATACATGCTCTTGAAAAGAAAATAACATAAATAACTAAAATGATAAACAAGTAAGCTCTTAAGAGCATTTAATCTAAGTTTGAGTTCATTTTTATATCACCAATAAAAATATGATGTGAAGTTTATCCCCTTGGCGTTGTTTGAGTTGTAAATTTTGAAAAATGAAAAGAAATCAAGTAAATTATTTTTAAACACTAAAAGTAAATGTGATTTGAATCTCAAAGTGTTAAAAATGTCTTTCCTTGGTATTTGGGTCCTATAAAAAAATTTATAGGGTCCTTGTGCTTAGAAGCTAAAATCAAGTGAGCAAATGACAATTAAAATTTAGCTCTCATGTTTCTTATTTTTTGCACATAGTGCAATACTACAAATACATAGAGCACAACTACCACTTTTCTGTAAAATAGCAACTGGTTAGTTAAAACTACATTTACCTACAAAACAAATTATTAGTGTAAAAAAACAACTATATAATGCAATTGGGAATGAAAAAATGTAACTTGTCAATCTAAAATTGCAACTGACTTTGTAAAAACACAACTACCTTTGCAAAAACATAACTAACTTTGTAAAATTGCAACTAGCTTTGCAAAATCACAACTAGTTTTGTAAAAATGCAATTGCCTTGAAAAAATGCAACTACCTTTGAAAAAACACAATTGCGGTGAAAAAATGCAATTGGCTAAGGAAAAACCACATATTTCAAGGTAAAACTACATTTTATGATGTCAATATCTTAAGTCACCTATAAAACCACAACTGGTTAGTTAAAACTGCATTTACCTACAAAACAAATTATTAGTGTAAAACCACAACTATAAAATGCAATAACATAATTGGGAATGCAAAAACATATCTTGTTAATGAAAAAATGCAATTGAATTTGAAAAAATTTAACTACCTTTGCAAAAACATTACAATTGACTTCATAAAAATGCAACTAGCTTTGCAAAATCATAATTGGCTTTGTAAAACTGCAATTGCCTTTGAAAAAATGCAACTATCTTTGAAAAAATGCAATTAGGGTGAAAAAATTCAATTGGCTAAGGCAAAACCATAGATTTCAAGGCAAAACTACATTTCATGGGGTCAATATTGTAAGTTGCTTACAAAACACATTTTGGTTCATGTAATAATGCTTATCCTAAGGTAAAACCATAACTACGTAGTATAATATCTCAACTTCAATATCATAAATTCACAGTGCAATATCACTTTTACCAGGTGCAAATATGTAACTTCATAGACCAATACCATAACTTCTCGTGTAACATTCATGAGCTTCAACTTCTCAATTTTTTGGTCAACAAGTTAACATTTTAACTTGAAAAATGTTAGAAAGAGGCCCTAAATGCCATGGGAAGAACTTTGTAGGGTACGGGTCACACCAGGCATGCCGTCGTGTGAACAAGGAATCCATAGAATGGATATTAGTATAGTATTAGTCAAGAAAATCAAAACAAACATAGTAAATACTAAAACCTCTAGCCTAGACGCTAAGGATAGCATATGTAACAAACACATAATGAAAACACAACTAGAAAACAAAAAAAATCTTCATTTTACCTTCCGTATATCTCCAAAACCTCTTGTTGAGTTGGCTTACTTGACTATGTGCTCAAGAATCTTTATCAATAAAGCTCCATTGATCCACCTCTCCTTTGCACCTTGGTAATGTTTGTTAGCTTATCTTGGCTTGGCTTATGAAATTGTCATGGTAACACTACAATGAATCTTTTTGAAGGTATTTTGGCATGATACTATTGCAATATAAAAGCTTGAGGATCAATAAGTGAGGTATTTTATTTATAACCTATAAAGTTAACTCTCACCCAAGTTGATTTAGGTTAGGATTAAGCATGGTTGAGTTCAAACCGATGCTAGGTACATGTAATTATGATTTTCAATTAATAGGCATGCCTCACAAATTCAAATATTTGTTAGATATTTTGTAAAATCTTGACAACTCACAAAAGCAATGATGGAGAAGCTTGATATTTTGAATTTTTTAATTTCCATATTTATCTATTCATTAATTACAAATACATTATTTATTTAATCTAATTTAATTAGTTTATTTATTTTGATTAGCATTTTACTCTTTTAGGAATTGTTCAAGTGCCCTGCTTAATGGGTCCATAGGCCAAACTGCCAATTGTTAGGTCATCAGGTGACTGGGGATGAATTCGTGAGAGGTTATTATTGTGTACAGGATAATACCCCAAATAGGGATGCCTTAACACAATTTTTAGCACTAATCTTTGATATATAGATGAAATTAGGAAGTTCACTAATTTCTAAGCTTAAATTATAATGTTTGGTAGAAATCAATCTGAAGCTTTGTTGGAAGCTAGTTGTGGCCAGAATGGGGTGTTTATAGAAACTAATTTAAAATAATGAGTAGACAAATTAACTAAGGACAATATTCAACTTCAATGGAAATTTGATAACTCAAAATTGTCTGACTAATTAATAAAAATAGAAGTTAATCACTCAAAATTGGAAGGAGCAGTTGTAAAATTATAACTAAGAGTTGACTATTTGAAGAACAAGGTCAAACAGTTGTGTTGAAAAATATTATGAAGTTTCCTAAGATGACAGATTAACAACTATCAAGGAGTAATGAGCGAGGAGACAAAATTGAATTTAATCATAGGTGTTAGTGTAGGATATTATTTTTCTTGTATTTATTATTACGGATTATTTCTACACATGTATTTAGCTTGCTTAGGTGTTATTTTGAGGTCATTTAGGTGTCATAAATGAGGTAATTAAGAACATGCACATGTGAATATTGTATTCAAATTGGTGGGTAAGGATACCCTTACCCATCAATATTGACATATGGAGCACACATCACATTGCCAAATGTCTTGACTCTATGCCTCCATTGTACCTATAAATACGCCTCTCATCTAAGCTATTTATTAATGAGTTATGAATGCAATATTATTATAATTCTACTTTATTTTGATTTCAATTTTGACAACGAAGTTCTGCTTCTATTTGCTTTGCATTTGCAGTTCACGTATTTGATTCTATCAGTTGAATCTTGGATAATTTCATCATGGTATCAGATCTCTTTTCGGGTAACGAACATCATTTTATTATTAGTTTATTGAAATTTTGAGTAATTTTTGATTTTGTATTCTAACTGAGATTGTAAAGGAGAAACTATAGATCTATGTGTATCATCTACAGTTATTTCTTCTCTAATTGATGAAATTCATCATTATTTTCAATTATTTTAATTGAATTGGACATATAAGTAACCTTTTGTAGATATGAAAGGAGCATTCAAGCTAGTTGGATAGCAGACTAAATCTTTTTTTGATAAGGAGGCAAAGATTTACAAGTTGTTTTGCAAATCCATTTTTTTATTAAAAACAACTATTATTTTTCTAACTGAGAAAAAAATGGTAAATAAACACTCAAAAAAATTGGGTTTTATGCACCTTGGTTTCTTCTTTCTGGATCATTTTTAAATTCATAATTTCATTAAGAATTTTGAAATTTATCATAGTTTTACTGATTGTGGTACTATTCAGAAAATTACAAAAAAAAATACATTTTTTATGATGGAGAAAATTTGAGTTTTTTTTAATTGTTTATTATAAAAATAATATTATTGTGGGAAATCATATTGTAAATATTTATTTATTATTATTTTGTAACATTTTATTCTATTTCATGAAGACGAAGGGTGAGGTCCGATTTTGGCAGGCGGTTAAACCCCCTCACAAGCAAAACAAAATTTATCCTCTCCTTTGCTTCACTCACAATTTCACACACTTTTTTTTCTCTCCTCATGGACACATTTTTAGCCGAGTCCAATGTCCACTTTTGTGATCTTACACAGTCACTTATGTAATTATTGCACAAATTGCTCATTTGTGGATGCATTCTCAACTAAGTTGGACATCCATTTTTTATTAGCATGCATTGTTATTTGTGTCTTTAATAAAAATATTTTACTCATCTCTGTGTTATCCACTTTGTTGTTGTGTGTATTGTGTGATAGTAAATACTACATTGTATTATGCATTCAACAACCTCATATAGTCATCTTGTTGTTGTGTGTATTGTGCGATGGTGAATACTACACCAAATCATGCACTTTGACAACATCGGCCATATCTTTGTAGTTTATTGTGCAGATATGTAACTACAATTCATTGTATGTGAGTGTAAAACTACTATGTAGTATCTTATTTGCACTGTATGCATTATTTGTCCTTGTTACATGAGTTGAAGCTTTTAAGAGTCAACTCTATACTCATGTTTATGGTTGTCTTTGTCCCTACACGCTATCTTAAGAATTGATGGCCTTTATTGTGTAAAAAATTTGGTGCCCATTATATATGCACTAAAGTGCTGATTGTATACGCACTAAAACATAAAGTGCCAATTGTATGTGCACTAAAGTGTCGATTGTATATGCACTAAAACATAAAGTGCCAAACCTCTATAACTAGGGGTCTTTTTGATAGTTTTAGGAAGGGTTGTTTTGTGCAATTATTTTCTACTTACACTGCATCGTGGATCACAATTTGGTTCCACTTCTCACTCCATTTAATTATCATGATTGGAAATCTAAAGTGCAAAATTTTTTTAAGAAGTAAAGGTTTACACAGGATAACCATGAATATAGAAACTAAACTAAAACTTGGTACAGATAAAATTAAGTGGTATAATAGGTGTAATGAAGCATATGGTCTTTTATGTTTGTCTATTTCTCCTTACTTACTCTTTCACATTAATCTACTAAATCACCACATGAGATTTGAAACACTTTAGAACAATTATTTGGGAAGTAGCATGTAATGAGGGGTCATGAGCTAGAGAATGAGCTCATTCGTTTGAGTCCAAGAAGTTTTGACTCTATAGAAGAATTTTTCACCAAACTTAAATCACTTAGGTTACAATTAAAATTATGTGGCATAGATAAAAATGATGAACAATTGATCCTCTCTATGATTTCCAAGTTAGATCTTGACTGATCAATTTTTGTCTCTACCTTTTAAGCTACAAAACGTACCCTAGGAACTACATAGAGTATTCCATCCTTAGATGATTTTTCCAAAGAATTAACTAGGGATCAAGAAATGCTCATCCAAATGGGTACATTGAAGTCCTCCAAATCACATGCTTTGTTGAGTCATGATAAACCGAAGACTTCAATTAATAAAGAGAAGAAAAAAAACAAGGACCAAGAACAATGAGGGGTCAAAAATTAGATACTAAGCTAAAAGTATCTATGAGTCCTCCTCTTTAGGTGAGATACCTAAGAAAGAGAGGATCACATGTGCCTATTGTAAGAGAACTGGGCATGATGAAACAAAATGTATGAAGAAACAAATTGATCAACTAACAAAGATGCTTGAGAAAAACAACATCAATGTCTCGATACATTTAAATCAAGTTCATCAACATAGGAGTCTTTTAATGCAAAAGATAGTAGTAAGGGCAAGGGTAAAGGAAAGGCCCTTGTTGTAGTATCATCTCGGCCATCTACATGGGAGATTGATTCTGGTGCCTCACATCACATGGCTTCTTCACAAGACTTGTTCTCATCCTTAGAGCTATGTTCTATGACATCTATTGTAATAGGTGATGACACTTATGTTGAATTTTGTGGGAGAGTATCTATTTAAATTAATGAAGAAACATTTGAAAATGTCTTATGTGTTCCATCACTATCAACTAATCTCTTATTTGTTTATCAAATCACCCACATTAGATCAGGCAACAAAGTTGAGTTTATTCCAGATTTTATTGTCATTAAGGAGTTACATAGTAATACTATAGTGGCCATTGGGAAAGTAAATCATGAATCAAGGTTGTACCCCTAAAATTTTGCTATTGATTACCCTTATACTTCATTACTCACTCATTATGATGGGGTGAATAAATGCATGAGCGATTTGGCCATCTAAACTATCACTACTTGGAACAACTCAATCAACAAGATATGGTAATAGGGTTGCCTCATGTTCATTTTTTTAATGGTGTTTGTGAAGGTTGCATGCTTGGTAAACATTCTGAAGAGAAATATGACAAAGGCAAATCATGGAGAGCCACTCAAATTTTGGAGCTAATTCACAGTGATGCTTTTGGGCTATTTCTAAAGCCTTCATTCAATAAGGCTAGGTACATGCTTACCTTCATATATGACTTCTCTAGGTATACTTGGGTGTATTTTATTCAATAAAAGTTTGAGGTATTTGACCATTTTAAGGATTTCAAGGTTCTTATTGAGAAACAATTAGGGAAAACCATTAGGATTTTGCACACTAATAATGGTGGTGAGTATGTTAGTCATTGCTTTAAGCAATTTTTTACTTCAAAAGAGATTGATCTACAGTGAACAATTTCATACAATCCTTAGTAGAATGGTGTTGTAGAACATAAGAAAATATCTTTGAAGAAAATGATAAACTGTATGATACACTCTAAATCACTTACACCACAATATTGAGCAGAAGCCATTAATTATGCTTGTTATATCCAAAATCATTTTCCTCACAAAGCATTGAAATGGATCAGTCCTTTTGAATCTTGGAACAATAAAAAACTTGAAGTTAATCACTTTAGGTTATTTGGATCTCAATCTATGGCTCACATTCCTAAAAAGAAACGTAAATCCATAGAACGTCAGAGTAAGATGTACATATTTATTGGGTATGCATAAGGTGTTAAGGGGTATAGGCTTCTTCATCCTACCACACGATTTGTTCATTGAGAAGAGTGTATTCTTTCAAGAGGGTCCATTAGACTCCACACTCGACACTTCTCCCTCATCTTTGGAATCTCTAATATATGAAGATAGTTCAAATGATTCAGATCATCTAGGTCAGATACCTATTGATGAAGATTCTTCTTCCAGTTCAAAGGATGAGGATAGTGATAGAGATTCACTTCATTCCATTCATAGTCATATTTTTGAAGTTGAAAAATCTCCTCCTAATTCTTCAACTTCAAGTCCTCTTTGGGCTAGACAGACTCTATAGAGTGCAAGTGATTGGGTTGGGGATCCATCAGATATCAGATGGACTCATTCATAATTTCAGGGTGTTTCACATGTTTTTATTACTTGTGCTTCTGATCCCTAATCCTTTCATGAGGCATCTAGCATTCCTGAGTGGGATATAGATATGCATACAGAGTATAGTTACTTAATTAGGAACCACACTTGGCATCTAGTACCCCTTCCTAAGGGAAGGAAACTTTTTCAATGTAGGTGGATCTATCAAACAAAATTTTCAGCAAATGGGTTAGTGGATAAGTTTAAGGCACAATTGGTAGCAAAAATATTTTCACAAGTTCTTGGCATAGACTATACTAAAACATTTTCTCTAGTTACTAAAATGAATTCTATTCGATTGACTATTTCCATTGCCATAACTTATCATTGGGATGTTCATCAGATGGATGTGAAGAGTGTCTTTCTTCATGGAGACCTTGAGGAGAAGATATATATGGAGCAACCACAAGGTTTTGTGGAAGATTCTTCCTTAGTGTGTAAACTTTAGAAATCTATTTATGGCCTCAAATAGGCCCCTCAAGCTTGGTATGCCAAGATGGATTAATTTCTTCTCACAGTTGGTTTTACTAGATGTAATTCTGATCCAAATGTCTATATCTTACAGTAGGATAATTCACTCTTGATTTTGGTTCTATATGTGGATGACTTATTGATCACATGAAGTTATTCATCCTCCATTGCAGCAGTGAAAACTACTTTGCATGATATATTCTCCATGATTTACTTATTTTTATTGTATTACTTCCTTGGTATTTATATTTCACAATCTGACTCAGGGATTACCATTGCACAATCCAAGTATGCTCTTTGTTTTCTTGCACGGTTCCATATAGATGCTTGTAAGCCAGCTCTGACTCCCTTTATTTTTAGATTCAAACTTGATACTGAGTTTTCTTCTCCATTGGTTGATGCTACCTTGTATCGACAACTAGTTGGCAGCCTCATCTAACTCACACTAGACCTGATATTTCATATGCAGTGGATATGCTCTCTAGGTTTATGCAAACACTACATGAGTTGCATTGGAAAGTAGCCAAATTGATTCTCCACTACATTCAAGGTACTCATAGTTTTGGGATTCACTATGGATCAGGCATTTATATTAAATTGATTGGGTACACAAATTCAGACAGGGCTAGTGATATTCAGCATCACAAGTCTACTTTAAGATATAGTTTCTCACTTAGTTTAGGACCAATTAGTTGGTCTAGGAAGAATCAAAATGCTAGTGCTTTATCATCTACTAAGGTTGAATACAAAGGGGATATCAATGTTGCTACTGAAGCTATTAGGCTTTAGGGGATTCTTATTGAGTTTGGTATATAGTTCAAGCAACCCATAATCATCTTTTATGATAACCAAAGTACCATCCAAATCTACAGGAATCCAGTCCAACATCAACAAACTAAGCACACTGAGATTCATATGCACTTCATTCAGGAGCTCATTCATGGATAGGTCATTGATCTCATATTTTACTAGACTATAGAGAAGATCGTTGATATCTTCACCAAGACCTTCACTGAGAGCAAGTATCTTCACTTGGTTCTCTTCTTAGGGTATGAGCTACATCAACATCATCTTTAGGGGGGATTTCTAGTCCTCTTCTTCTTTTCTCTCTTTTGAGGGGGAGTTTTTTTCCTATGGGTTTTCTCCTTTTCCTCCACTTTGTGAGAGTTGCTTTGTACTTGGGTACCTCATCAGGCATGTTGTCAGGATCCAATTTTGTTTACCCACCTAATCTATGGTTAAGGGAGGGTGTTAGTGTAGGATATTATTTTCCTTGTATTTATTATTATGGATTATTCCTACACATGTATTTATCTTACTTAGGTCTTATTTTGAGGTCACTTAGGTGTCATAAATGAGGTAATTAAGGAAAACATGCACATGTGAACATTATAGTCAAATTGGTGGGTAAGGATACCCTTAGCCACAAATATTGACATATGGAGCACACATCACATTGCCAAATGTCTTGACTCTATTCCTCCATTGTACCTATAAATACGCCTCTCATCTAAGATATTTTTTAATGAGTTATGAATGCAATATTATTATAATTATGCTATATTTTGATTTAAGTCTCAACAATGGAGTTCTACTTTTATTTGCTTTGCATTTGCAGTTCATGTGCTCAATTCTATCAGTTGGATCTTGAAAAATTTTGTCAACAGGCACACAATGAAAGTGAACAAAACCATGGATGGCATCAGGTCTTTGATGGTTGGAAATAGATAACACATTACGCTAGTATGTGGCAAAAAATATTATACTAGTTCTGATTTAATTTGATTTTAATTTCTTAACTTCCACTATCAATAAAAATTTTGATACTTTATCTATATTTGGTTTTAAGTTGATGATAATTAATTATTATGAAAGGGTGTATCCAAAGAATTTCAACATGGTTTGAATCCATACGCTACTCTTGGATACAACCCTTGTGATGATGTTGCTTGATTGTGGGTTGTTTTTTTTTGGATGGTCATGGGTTGATTATTGGTTAGGGATTGGGTATCATTGGTTGTGAGTTGGTTGATGCTTAGTTTTTTTGGTTGTAGATTGGCTATATTTGATTGTGGGTTATGGTTGGTTGGTTATTTGAATACACTTTCACTGTTTTGTTACTTTTATGCTTGATACTTACATAATATTCATGAAAATGTGCCTCCAAGGGGTTTTTTTTAATAAGATGCTCTTGGAGACAACCCTTGTGATGTTATTTATCATGTACTTATCACTTTTTAATGTTTTAATTATGTTGTAGGTTAATATATTTTACTATTTTTATATAATTGATGTATAATTTGTACTATGTTATTAATGTTTGTTATTGGATGTATGCACCTAATTTTGGTACAAGAAGTTTTTCCATTATATTTTTCCCTTGTTTTATCACACTTGGTTCATGTGCACACATTTGGATATTTTAAGTAGATTTTCTCCTTGTGTTTTGCCCCATATCATCATCCCCTAACTTAGATTTTACTTATAACTTGAAATTTTGTTCACTTTTACCATATGATTATATGTCCATTCAATTCATAATGTCTAAAAACCTACAAATTAAATATTTATCTTCTTTTATATGGCCCTGAATGTTCCCAAAATATCCAAAATACTAGTTTCAAAACCTTTTCCTAAGTCCTAATCAGCCAATTTGATTGTCTCCTAAACTTTAAAATCACTTATGCCTTTATTATTTCCTTATCCTATATTTTAGGTTCATCCCATGTGTTGATGTGCCCCTAAAGAGAATATGAAATACTCAACTTATAATATGTATGTATGAGAATTATAGATGATCATTTGATCATCTATAATTCTCATACATACCTATTATAAGTTGAGTTTGTCATGCCTATATTATTGTCTTATCAAGAGGACATAACATCAAGGATTGTGCACATTAAATTAATTTTTCCCTCATCTATCTAGTGCCCAGGTCTTGTGTCAAAATAAGGTGTTTAGCAAAGAGCATGCGGTTGCATTTAATTATCTATGACGACACTCACATGCACAAGAGAACTATATTGGCTATAATTCTAGGCATGTGGGATATGTAGTTATAACTTTTAACTAGGTTTTCTGAGCCACCTAAAATACACACACTCTTTATTGCATCATTTTTGAAGAATAAGTCAAGATCACAAGAGAATCAAAAACAAAAGTTCATACTCCACAATTTTTTAAAATAAATATATAGGTTTGGATGACATAAGACTTTGAAACTATCTCAGGAAAATTAGGTCTTGAAGTGAACAGAGAATACATTTGATGTTGAAAGACACTTTATACTTGTCAAATCTATCTCTTTCTAAATTTGTCTCGGTATTGATTTTTTGGGCTGCCAAATCTAAAACACTATTTTAATTTCTTAGATCAAAAACTTATTTATGGGTTTTGTTCATCTTGTTATTTGGATTGACTTTTATAACTGCAACATCCTCTGAAACTTCACATGTATGTCATAGTTTAGGTATATATTTAAGCTATTTATTTATCATCCCTCTTGGTCAAATTTTAAAATTTATGTTATCTATTTTATCCTATTTCATATCTGCATATATGAGTGTATTTACCATATCTAATATATATAAAAATGTCTGATGATTTTAATATTTGTGCATAGTGTAAACATCATTGTGTGTTAAATAGTTAAAACATTATAGTGAATCCCTCCATTTAGGAACTAATCAACCTTAGGGTTTTATACTATTTTTCCATCTAGGGTTTGATTTCAGATCTATTTTATATAGGATTTTCTTTCTAATAGAAAATATTTTTAGCCTTAGTCTTTTGTGTGTATCTTTCAAACCCTAGCTTGCATATGATGGATTGGACCATGTGAAAATTCAATGATAAAAACGTTTTGGGTGTTAGTTGTTTTTCATTGATCCCTAATGAGTATGGAATGCCAAATCTTAGGACAAAAATCAATCACTAAGGAAATAAATGTTAATCTTAAGCAAAGTAGCATGTATAAATTTGGCTTCAAACCTCCATGAGTGCAACACAATGTCGAATCTTGTGTGAATGAAAATTTTAAAAATGTTGAAATTTATTGTCTCCCTAATCTCTTCTTGAATTAAAATGTGGAAAATGATACAAATTTTTTAAAAAATTATGTTTCTACTCTCTTCTTGAATGAAAATTTATAAAATGATACAAATGTTAAAAATGATTGTCTTCTTATTGTTCCTTTCAAAGCAAACTTTGAAAAATATTCCCTGAACACAAATATTTGACTTTCAACTCCTTCCTTGGGTACTCATAATGATGAGTTTTTATAATATATTAAACATATCTCGCACAATCCTTATTTCCTTGCTAAAATTATGAAAGGGGTTAATGAGGTGGGTAGTGCTAATTATTCTTCTATGATCAATGATTATTCTATGAGTAGTAGTAATTATTCTTCTTATACCATTAGTGCTCCTATGTTTAAAATCAATAATCAAATCAGAACCTTGAATGATCCTCTTCATTCTATATCTATACTAACACAGAGATTATTATTATGATGCATGTAATAGGAAAATTACAAATAAAATTACAAGTTTTATCTATAAATTCTTTTGCATCCAATTACTAGGATGATTCTGCTGCTAGATATGGCCAACCTATAATAAGTAATATTTATGGTTCTCCTCTCCCACATTATTTTACAATGCCTAAATTTACTTATTTTATGGGTGTGGGGATCCTTACTTAAATCTTAAGTAATTTATGCTTCTCTTCAAAAATATGGTGTTAATGATCCAAATATTGCTTAATGTCAGGGGATCTAGCTCTACTAATTAGAGCACATATGATTACTTCTCGTATTAGCAATTAAACACCGAATTATACCAGAATGATAAAGCAACTAGAAACATGAGACAGCAAAGAATTTGAGAGACAATACACACTCTTGTATTAAATATTACTAGAAGAAAATACAATAAGGAAGATGCCACTTCTTCCTCCACCTCAAAGGCTTGCCACACCTCAAGACCTTCTTCCCTCTCTCTCTTGCTCAACACAACAACTCTAAAGCCTGAGTTATTATCCCTCCTTGAATGCTTCAGCTGATCTCCTTGACCTTACACCTGTAGATCTCCTTGACCTTGCTAGCTTCAATGCTTTTACTTGCCTTAGAATAATTACAATACATGCCTCATGGGTCTATAAATAAGATCCCATGCTTACAAAAATAGAACTCTAGTTACAATAATTAGACACGCAGCTCGTGACTATAATTAGTCATTTAACATGCAAACACTCGCTTCACTTAACTGATTGTTTGTCAACAGCAGTTCTAAAAATACACAGGCGACTGACGCCAGTCCCTGCTAGTCTGGTGCTGTCGACGTTGGCCGACTCCCTGCCGTCGCCAGTCTCCTTCTCCACTGCATCTAACTAACGTCGGTCATACTACCGACACCGGTGGCTCTGGTTCTTCAGCATCCTTCCTTGTGTCTGCAAACAGTTGAAGCTTTTAGCTCCACACCATAACAATCTCCCACTTGGAGATAAATAGCTGCAACTTGTACATGTACCTGTACACCATCTATTTTGTTCCTTAGGCTCTATATCCCTCTTCAAAGTCACTCTTGAAGACCAACCACCACGCAAACCTGTGATGCAATACCTGTATCTTATGCCACAAGAATTTTGCTGCTCCCAAATTCTCCATGACATACTTCTGAACCAACTCTACCCTTAGCTCAAAAAACTCCCTGTATATGAAACCCTGCAACAAGTAACACAATATAGTAATAGGATAATGTAGCTAATATTATCCAACCTGATAAAGATAAAATACAATGGTCAAACCTCCATTACCTGCAGCCTAAACAAGACCATATACCATAGCCTTTTGTCTCATGTGTCCATCCACTCTCCTCTCTAAAACGGGAATCCATCCCTCTATCTAGTGCTTTCTTCCAGCTGACAACACTACCAACAAATACCTGTTTGGTTCTCCAAGGACTTACACTCCTCATCCATGCCAAGCTCCCACTATTTCTAGATTCTACCTGCATTGCTTCTTCCATCTTCCTAGTTCATGACTATCAGTGAGCAATATAAAGAAGGTGAACAATGAATATGAGGTTCACATACCTTTCCTGACCTCCACATGGGTGTTTGAGACTTATTGATCCACCCAACATCCGTTCCAGTGACCGATCTCGGCCATCTCCCAGTCTGCTCCCGATCGATGTCGATTCCCTACACTGACCCTGACTGCCGACGTCATTTCCCTGGCTGACGCCAGTGTCCCTCCTGCTGACGTTGGTCCTTCTGACCAACATCAGACTTCTCCTGCTTGACCTACTAACCCTGCTGGTCTGCACATGACCGATGTCGATAACTGGATGACTGACGTCGGTGCCAAGCGATCGACATCAGTGTCTGTGTGTTCCTGTAAGTGATGAAATTTTCATCCGCGAGATCTTCTTGGATCAAACCTCTATCCATGCTGCCCTGCTCAAATTTATTCAACCCCTGTGACTGATCTCTGTCCTTCATCTCCTCCGTAAACACCAAGGCTTCTTTGTTCCTATCAAAAGCATTGGATTTCCTTTTTCTGCAATGAACTCTATCTATGCTTTCTGAATTTGAACACATACCTTTTGAATCAAGAACTTCCATTCCCTTCTTATTCATGTGACCAAGCCTATTAGGCCACATCTTCGAATCTACACCAGAAGTAGAATCAGTAATACAAGTAGACAGATAAAGAGTATCTACTTTCTTACCTCTTGCTAGAACAAGTGCTCCCTTGGTAACCTTCCAAGAATCTGCTGTGAGGGTTATTGTGCATCCCTCATCTCCCAACCTTCCTACAGAAATCAGACTCTACTTCAGAATTGGAACATGCATGACTTCTTTCAACACCCATGTATTGTCAATCTGCAATCTCAGCTACACTTTCCCTTTGCCAACTATCTGACAAGGCGTACCATCCCCTAAATAGAGCACTCCAAAATCTCCCTGTTCATACTCATAGAACAAATCTCTGTTTGGGGATGCATGAAAAGATGAACCAGAATCTAAAATCCATGATCCTACCTGACTATCTGAAGAAAGTATGAGAGCATCCTGCATCACAATATTTGCATCCTTTGCTTCTTCCATACCTGCATGTTGATTCTCTTTATCTCTCAACCAACACTCCTTTGTATGTCCTTTCTTTCCACAAAACCAGCAGGTAATACCTTTGGACTCAGATCTCCTTCCCGACCTTGATTTCCCTTGCTCAACCTTTTCCCTTTGCCATCCCCTACTTTTTGCACTTAGAGTATTCCCTGATGATTCACCTATGCTTCTCCTACGTATTTCCTCATTCAAGATCACACTCACAACATCATCAAATTTTAAGATTTTAGAATCAGATGCAGAATTACTTACTGCCATAACCATACCGTCCCAACTTTAAGGCAAAGAACATAAAATCAAGAGAGCCTTTACCTCATCATCAAAAACAATATTGACTGAAGCTAGTTGGTTTACCAAACCATGGAAATCACTGAGATGAGTATGTACCAATCCACCTTCCTGCATTTGCAAAGTAAATAGCTGCTTCATAAGATATACCTTATTAGAAGCCGAGGGCTTTTCGTATAAATTTGCCAAGGACTTTATCAACTCTTTCGTTGTCTTGCACTGTGATAAGTTGGAAATCACAGATGATGCAAGGCTCAACCTTATGGAACCGAGAGCCTTTCGATCAAGAACGTTCCATTCTTCATCATTCATATCTGTGGGCTTGCATGCAACCCCACCCAATGGTAAGTACAAATCCTTCTGATACAAATAGTCCTCAATCTGCATCCTCCAATGTTGATAATTCTTGCCGTTAAACTTCTCCATTCGTAGTCTACTTTCTTCTGCCATTGCTGAACTCCCACTCAATCAGAAAACCTTGTGAATGACCTGTAATCAAAAACAATACCCTGCTTCCTGCAAACCGTAGCTCTGATACCACTTGTCAGGGGATTTAGCTCTACCAATTAGAGCACATATGATTACTTCTCGTATTAGCAATTAAACACCAAATTATACCAGAATTATAAAGCAACTAGAAACATGAGACAGCAAAGAATTTGAGAGACAATACACACTCTTGTATTAAATATTACTAGAAGAAAATACAATAAGGAAGATGTTACTTCTTCCTCCACCTCAAAGGCTTGCCACACCTCAAGACCTTCTTCCCTCTCTCTCTTGCTCAACACAACAACTCTAAAGCCTGAGTTATTATCCCTCCTTGAATGCTTCAGCTGATCTCCTTGACCTTACACCTGTAGATCTCCTTGACCTTGCTAGCTTCAATGCTTTTACTTGCCTTAGAATAATTACAATACATGCCTCATGGGTCTATAAATAAGATCCCATGCTTACAAAAATAGAACTCTAGTTACAATAATTAGACACGCAGCTCGTGACTATAGTTAGTCATTTAACATGCAAACACTCACTTCACTTAACTGACTGTTTGTCAATAGCAGTTTTGGAAATACACATGCGACCGACGTTGGTCCCTGCTAGTCTGGTGCTGCCAACGTCGGCCGACTCCCTGCCGTCACCGGTCTCCTTCTCCACTGCATCTAACCGACGTCGGTCATACTGCCGACACCGATGGCTCTGGTTCTTCAGCATCCTTCCTTGTGTCTGCAAACAGTTGAAGCTTTTAGCTCCACACCATAACACTTAAGACATTTAATGGGAGCTTAACAAGTCATGCTTTAGATCTGTTTCATATTTTACCTAGTGGTTACCTACACACCTTTTTTAAACTCAAATAGGCTTTCCTATCATGATTTTTCACTAATAAGTGACCTCTTTCTACATTTGAGTGTATTCCATCTCTTTGCCAAGGAAAATCTAAGCCTATTTTTTTATTACAATCTAAGATTCAAGGATATTATGCATTATTTTGTTTATCAACCAATGAATCTAGAGAAATAATATACTTTTAGTATAATTACTTGTCCTCCTCTCAAATATAAACTTCTTTATCATGATTTAAAATATTTTAAACACATTTTCCATGAGATCATGTCACTTGAGAATGATCTTTTACAATCACATATACTTTGTATGAGACTCATGCTTCACATTGTCCTTATATTTATATTAGTCCTAACAATACTCATGCTACATTCAAGACAAATATTGAACCATTAGCTAATCATAAAAAGACACATGCAACAAGTCTTATGCCTTCTCTTAGTGGATTGTTGTAATTTTTTTTAAAAAAAATCAAGGTACAATATTGAAAAGGTTACTTGATAAGAACATGATTGTCTTACCTTTAATTAAATGTTACAGTTGGGTTTATGTACCACAAACATTTATTTCAATATTATTTTATGAATAACATCAAACCAATGGTCATATAAGGGATAGGTGTCATGATTTGAAATTTAAAATATAATATATTATTGATATTGGTTGCCTTAAATTGAATACATTTGTTATGAAACCATAAGATTCAAGTGTGTCCTCCAATAAATAAAAATATTTACAACATGATGTTTTATATTGTAAAATATAAATCCCAACTCCTAATATTGAGGCACCTAAGCATGATAATGTTCCACTCACATTTCCCAATGATCTTATAAAGATTCATCCTTTGCATGTAAAACCTTTCGTCATTAGCATTTATATGATATCGAAAAGAATAATATGAAGGAAATATAATTAACAATCAAAGAGATTGAACCTATGAAAATAAATACCTAAATAATCCCAAGGTGGACCTTGATACATATCAAAAACAATTAGAATGGGTTCCTAAGAAACAAATTCAACAAAATCAAGTTCAACCATAAATGGAATAACCATCTAGTAGTAAATATTCAAGACAAAATCAATTCAAGTATACATATCCTTGCAATGGAGAAATTAGCTCAAAAACATCATGATTTTATAGCACCATCTTCTACTTTTATGATATGAGCATCAACATATTATCCATTTCAAATATTTATTTATTAATGATATTTTGTGTAGCAATAATAATTTTCATTGTGAATCAAAACTTTATCCTTTATTCCCACTTATCATGTGAGCCCCACACACACACACACAGGATTTGGGGTAATTTTACCCACACGTCCTTCATGATATTTATTGATATGTGTCTTATACATATCATGCCAAATCATCCACATCCCAATATTGATTACATCCTCTTATAGTGGTTCATATCAAAACACCTATGCCAAACTTAGTTCCACCATGATATATCCAAACTAATGGGTGTGATTTTTAAGAGGTTGTAGAGACTTCTTGAGCCCACTATTTATATATATCTCTTTATTATGATGATTCAAATTACTACATTACTCATTATTATCTTTTTTATACTTTTAGTGATGCATCTGACTCCCTTAAACTGAGACTTCACATTATAGATGAGATTATTAATTAACCATGCTCGTATATTATTTTTTGATTCATCGATATGTCACTATTGTATTATATTTTTTGTTTTACATAGCTTATTTTTATTTTATGTCATACCTTTTTTGTGCCTTTTATGTAATTGTGATTAGGGGATCCAATTAATAACAAATTTAGACCACACAACTCATAAAACAAACACAAGAAAATGAATTAATCGTATTCTTATGTACATGAACATAATGAAACAAAAAATATGTATCTTTTATTGATTTCAATGGATGAAATCACATTCAACGTACACTACACTCTTGTTATGGAAATCACAAAAAAATGCAATCCTGCAACAATCTTGAATGAGATGCTTTACAATATTTTACTTTTAGATCTAACTCTCTTAGCTTATTTATTTTATATATCTCACTCAGTGTAGGGATGTGTTTATATAGACACATAATCCATCTACTTACATTAATGTTCTCTCAACTACCCACTAATGCCACAATCATTAAATAATTATAACATATCATTATGTTCCACAATAAGTAAATTAAAAATGCATTCTTAATGTGCATAACATACCAAATACCTCATAACACATCACAGGTTCCATAACATTTCGTCATGTTTCACTATGAATTCTAGATTTAATATTGAACAAGTCACATCCCATTGAAAATTAGCCATACGGTTGTTTCAAGGTTGAAGGAGCTTCTACAAAAAACCATAACCTTGTGCCACAATCTAATTTGACAGATGGGCTTGGAATTTCTTTTTAATATAATGCCTACAAAACTATGAGTTACCACAAATAGTATAACATATTTTACAATATTTGCTAAACCCCATAATAGTGTGGTATGATTTGTTTTGGCAGAGGACTTTATAATGCTCATAAGATGTTCCTAGTAAATCCATGAGTTACCATTAAGCCTATAGAATTTTTTTTTTTTCACACAAAACCATAACTATGTTGTAAAATATGATTTGAGAAATGAATTCTTGAGTTTATTTCAATTCTTCTTGCAAACATGATGTGTTTTGGAATTTTTTTAGCTATTTAAAAAAAAATTGTTGAATTATATCTTTGGATCAAATTTTTAGGTGTTTTGGTAGAAAATAAGAGTGTGTGGAAAACTTTATCAATGATTTAATGATCTAGAGGCCTCTTGAAGTATTTCCATAACGCTACAATTATTATATCAACAAATACTTGCAACACTTTTTATTTATAATTACAACTCATGTTTTTGTTTAATTCAATATTGTTTGTGAACTTAGATGCTCCTACATCATACACCCCAAGTACTGAAAATAAACATTAGCCCCTGCTTATATGTATTTCATGAGCTCCTCAAGTGATAATCCATACTTATAAATTTATAATATGCTCATCCAAGTTACATCTTCAACTTCTTATCCCTTCCACTTGACCAAATATTTTTCATATTCCTTTCTGCATGATGTTTTTCACTCTTGTATCAATAACCTTTTCCACCTCTTTGCATTTTTTCTCAAGCATTTGCATTATCCAATAAACTTTTTCAAATTATATGTTTGTTTTGTCTCCAATCCCTTTTCCTTCATGATAAGGATACAAGTCTTCCACATTGAAAATAGGGAAAAAAAAATCCTTTAGGAAACTCAATCTCATATGCATCATATGCAAACTTTTACAACCTTCTTCCACATCAACTTATCTATGTTCCTTTTGTAAATATTTCTTTTCTTAAATGTGTTAATACCATGTCTCCCACTTTGTATTTCAGTTCTCTCATTTTCAAATATGCATGCTACTTTTATTGTCAATGTTTCTATAATTGCTTGTCCACATGTTATAAATGACACAAATATTTATAATAATATTTTAATTCAACACATTTCCTCTATCATCTCTAATGTCACATACTTTTAAAACACCTATGAGAATTGACCCATAAAATATATAGAATGGTGTCTTTCCAATACCCCTATTAATTAAATCATTATAATCAATATCAGTGTATGCTATAATTGAATCCCATGGTCTTGGCTTACCTTCAATCAAACATCACAATAGGTTACCAATAATTTTGTTGTTTACCTCTATTTATCTATATGTATGATGATTTAATGTTGAACTAAACTATAGTTTTTTATTCAGCTTCTTCCACAATGTCCTTTGTAAATATCCAAAAAACTTTACATCTCTATTTGATCCTATTTTGCATGACAATCCATGCAACATTTCAACTTCCTTGAAAATAAATTCAGCAATGTACATAGCCACACTAGTCTTATTATAAGAAAAAAAATGTCATCTTCGAAAAAATATCCACAATCACAAATATGGAAGAATTTTTTGTTTATGTTTTAGGCAATCTTAAAAAAATATATATAATGTTATCTTCTCTTGGTCTCTCTGGAATAGGCAATGGTTAATATAACATGAATTATGACTTCTTCCTTTTGCTAATCAGAAAACTCTACATTCATGAACATGTTTACACACATCTCCACCCATATCTGGCCAAAATTAATTCTCAACTAAATGTGCATATATTTTTTCATAAAAAAAATGACATGCTAAACCTCCACTAGGTTTATTTTAAGTCAATTTTTTGTGCATCGGACCTCTAGGTATGCATAAATATGCTCCTTAAAATGACAATATTTCTTTCATGAAATAAGCAAACCATGGTGTTATATCCACCCTCACTATTTGTTCACATGTTTTCCATGCATCTCTTGAATATTTATCTTTTACATACAACTCCTTCATTGAATCAAACCCCATGACTTCCACTCGCATCTTACTCAACAAGAGACACCTCCTACTCAACGTATTTGTAAATCTAATTGACTAAACATTCCTATATTTCAATACAAATGAGTAAATGTGTAAAAACTCAACCAAATTCATATGTATTTGGTTTAAATTACCTTGAATTTTTTAATCATTTTAGTGCTTGATGATTGTATACAACATAAATTCTTTGGGAAAAAATTATGCCTCTACTTCTTGACTGATTTCACTATGGCATAGAACTCTTGATCATAGACTAAATACAAGTATTTTTCACATCATTTAAGTTATTTATAATTTAATCAATGTGCTTACCTTATTAACTATCACAACTCCTATTGTTACACCAATAACATCATAATCAACCTAAAATACTTTGTTAAAATTAGGAAATACCAACACTAGTTTATTCACTTTATTTTTTATCTAAGAAAACTATTTTCTACTTAAATTATTTAGACAAATTTTTTTATATCACCTCATATTACTTATATGATAGGCGCACATATATTAGATGAAGTTTCTACTAAAATTCTTATAAAAACTTTCCAATCTATGAAAACTATATGCTTCAAACATACTCCTACGTGATGACTACTCAAGGATAGCTCTCACATTTTTTGGATCCATATTTAAACCTTCACAATAAATTACAAACCCCAATTATACCATCTCATCTTTTATAAACCTCTATTTCTTCAAGTTTACTATCAACTTCTCATCTCAAGATTGTTTGAAGACTTGTCCCAAATGCACTAAGTGTTATTCCTTCATCCTATTGAAAATCATGATGTCATCCAAATACAAAATGAAAAACTTACCAAGAAATAGTTTTAATACTTCATTCATGTGTCTCATAAATTTACTCATTGCATTAGTCAACTAAAATGACATGACCAACCACTCATACAATCCATCTCATGTTTTGAATGCAGTCTTCTACTCATCACCTTCCCTTATGCATATTTTATGATATCCACTCTTCAATTCAATTTTTGTGAAGTATTACACTCCACTCAAACAATCCATGCATGGTCATCAAAACCTATAATTAATAATAATTTTATTAATGGTCATAGAATCAATACACATCCTCCATTCTCCCTTTTTCCCTAACACTACAAGGATTGAGCTCAGGTTTAATCTTTCTTATCGACCCTTTTTATCATAGTTCATGTACTAGTATTTGCACCTATGCATTATTCTTAGGTGTTAATCTATATGTTTCTTTGTTTGGTAAAATATATCTTTAAATCAAATTCATGCACTGACTTATACCTATCACGAGTGGCAACCCATTGGGTAGATCATTTGAAACAATCTCTACAAACTATCTTAACAAGTCTTTCACTTCATGTGAAAGTGCTTCTTCTTCTCTTGTGCTCTTAACTTACACAGGCTTAGACTTCATTGTAAATCATGGTTTTTGCTTGCTTACATATATTATTGATTGTCTTCATGACACTGTAGACACATAAAATTAATCATTAAGTGTTTGACAATGTTTAATTTTGGCATCTATACCTCATTTGCCCTATCCATCATTCTACTAACTTATAAGCTCTAGGGAGAATAGACTACTATGAAAAATATCTTGAAAATACTTAGAACATCATTTATACATCCTTATTTATCTTTTAGGCACCTGTCATACCTTTTCCAATAGTCTTTGTCCTTCTGGAATAGGACTGCACTTGGTCAAACAGAGCTACACAACAACCTTGCCCACTAGCATAGACTTGTCCCCCACATTCCAATGATGAATTTTTAAATTTCAAACAGACTATTTTCCCCCTCCCATAGCAAAAATATTCAAAATATTATCTTATGTAAGCACATCAAGGCTTCTCTAAACACATCTATCAATCACTTGTTAATTCTACTACACACTAAGCAAAATAACACTATTTCTTCAAATTTCAATTATGTTGCATCCTAAAAATCATAATCCAAGTCTATGTATATTTTATTGTAGGTCAATGGAATCCATTTCCAAGCTTTTCAATCAATTTCTTAGATACATTCATACAATTACATAATCACTAATCACACACTTACCCTAGAAGAGAGAATGATATCGGCTTGAGACCCATTTGGGATATGTAGGTAACACTCACATTATGTAAGTTTTTTATAAGGTAGCTCGTCTATTCCCATAACCCTATTCCCCATTTTTAGAATTTGATCTCTATTAAGTTTATTTTCCAAGAGCTAAGTTTTTCTTTTGCAGATCTTTCATGAGGCAAATCAAGACAGTATTAACCAATAAACCCTCATAGACAATCACATAAACCCAGATCAAAAAATCAGGTGCACACCCAACTAAGATGCAACCATAACAATAGACAAGGCCATAATGCAATGTTGTACTCATTTTTTGGGCTTATCTTGGTCCGATTTAAATTTCTATTTTCAAACACATCATAGTTTGCAGGTCTTTTTAGCTAGTTTCTAGTCACAGTCAGCATAATAAGTTGGCTCAATATTACTCATAACTTGGGTTTCATGTAATGCTTCATATAGGATATCTCTATAGATAATAATTTTCTTTATAAATCCAAGGATGAAAAACTTAGCATGTGTTTTGCATAATTTTTCAACAAGGTCATATCCCTTAGATTTGATCACAAGCTTTGGCTTAGGAAGCACCTGTTATTTATTAACAGGTGGTAAATTAGGTTGAACACCTTTACCTTTTCGAGTAGTGGTGACATGGACCAAATAATCTAATATAATTTACATGTGAATAATGGGTGTGGGATGGTAGTCCTCTCTCAAATAAGATATATGTGGAAAAAATGGTTGAGAGTATGCATGCTGACGTCTGGATACCGATTCTATAACATTGCAAAAGAAATTATTAAGAGAGATAAGCTATTGCTTTTGTTTTAAAACCTTTTCATGATATTGATAGCCTTGTTTATTTTGTTGAAGCAAATATCTTTTTAAGAAATCATAGTAACAAACCACATCTACAATTACAAATTGGAGCCCAAAATAGACTATAGGTGCATCCATATTACACATATTGATAGGAAAGGAAATCTGATTTTTAACTTGTAAAATATTATTAAATAAAAAATTAGAAACAAAGAAACAGGAAAGCCTAGATCAATATCTAGGGTTTTATGGATGAAAGGTTGGGTTCAAATATTTAAACCTAAAATATAGATTAGGGGGATCTAGGGTTAAATGGGTATAGATAACCTAGGGCATAAGGGTGATAAATTATCTCTATAGCAGGCCAATTAATTATAAAACTCAAATGAAACATATACTAAATTTATTATGTTAAAATATGTGAAAGATAGAAAATACAATTATGCTAAATATTGCAATGATAATAAAAATAAGATACTTATCTAGTTTGATGCTAATGTGGATCTAGATCTGGAACTAGAAGGGAATAGACTAGATCTAGATTTTAGATTAGTCATCTAATTCTAAAAATTATACCACTATTGTTGCGGACACTTGTGTCGAACTGGAATGGTTGCATCGATGCTTTTGTCTAACTTGGACGTAGGTGTCTAGTACATAATATCTATTGAAATTGGATGCAATAACCTAGATGCTTATGGGTTCTATGTCATTTTTGCTCTGGTGCATTCATATCTAGGTCATGGACTGTAGCTCTTTATCAAATAAAAAAACCCTAGTTATTTATCATCATATTAGTTGTGAAAAAAATGGGTTAGTGGGCACATGATGTAGAGCTACCCCAAAGGCCTCGTTGTCAATGAATATTGTCTATATAGCCAATACTTTGAAGAGGGACTCAAACTTATGTAGCTCTCTCATATCTATTGGCTTGTGTGTATCATGCAATGTGTGATAAGCAAGTACATAAAATGGCATAAATTGTAACATAGAAAATATGTCTCATGGAATGCTCTTTCAATGCTTCAAACATGTATATGTGTTGTCCCTATGACTAAGATGGAAATAGGATAAAATAGGGAAGCTTTGCTCACTTGAATGCTCATTTGAATGCTTTTGGTTTTTTGCTTTGTGAGTTGTTAGGTCTTTTTACTAGGTGAGAAATGAATGAGGATTGATCATGTATTTATATCAATCCCTTTAGATAATATCTCGCATTAAAACACTTAGGCTGACCATAGGTCGACATTTTATCTGTAAATTAGATGACTTTAGGGCATGAACACTTGTGTTATAGTAGGAAACTTGTGTCTACGTATGTGTCTAACTGGGATGTAAGTGTCTAGATGGTTGGAAAATATGTACATGTCTATAACTTATAGAGATGGAAGATACGCATGTTCATAATATTTTAAGCATGATAGAAGGTCTGAGTCATTCGAATAACACCAGTCAAACTAAGAGATAAACAATCAAGCATAGAGAGATAGTGCATATGAGCCTTTTGGTAGCAGGAAAGGTCTAGAAGATGAAGGTACATCCATGATATGTATTTACCAAGTGTATAAGACTGAGGTGTTATATAATTCAAAAATAGTGTCTACACTTCCTTATCGGTTTGGCATCCTCTCATGTTTGGGTTTTTCTTTTGACAACCTCTTCCTTGATCCATTTTAACTCTCTGAATGTCCTAGGGAATAAGTCTATTCTTATAATAACTCTACTATTTTGTGTACTTCCTCCTCTCCCTAGTGTTCTCTTATCTTTGTTATTTTTTAGTCCCCTACGAACACTACTTTTTCTTCCATTATCTTCAAGGGTTGGTAAAACTACTAGGTTTTATCACCATATGTTTCAATCAACTCCCTTTCTTCTACCTTTATATCTAAGTTTGTAAATTTATTTCTTCCTCTTTTGAATCCTCTTCTCCATTGGTTATATTTATACATTGTGGGATCTTTTATAAAATCATTTTGTCATATTTCTTCAAACTCTCTCTACCTTGTGATGTACCTAATGGGTTCCCATTCATCATTATTACCTAATTCCACTCCTTCCTCTTTTATTCTTGTGAATTGATTTCTTGCTTTATATCCATGCATAAGTAAGAATGAAAGCATTTTTTGAAGGTGCATACCCTTTTACCTGGATCCCAAAAATTAAGGGCTCTACACAAGTTCTCTTTCAATTCCTCCTAGCCTTTGGTTCCTTTTCTCATTCCCTAATGCATGTACCATGCCCTGGGTGATGGTTCTAACTCATATCGATCTCCCTTATTTTCTTCCAATGGGCATCACATTTCAAGATATGGTGTTTTGGTTTGAATGTACCACATAATTTTCCATAAGTACCTATTGTAGCTTGGAATTTCACCCTTTGTGGGAGAGTTTTCAGGCTCTCTCACTTCTAGATACAAGCATGGGAACAACCTCAGGATGTGGGTATCCTATGTTGAGGTTGAACCTCTAGGCTTTTTAATGAGGCTAGTTTCTCATATGCTTCACTTCAGCTCTTGATTCCCACACTAATATCTATTGTTGGCTAAAGAAAAAGGATAGAAAGATAACATGAAAGGAAATCTAAGCTAAGGGAGGTGATGCACCAAAATAAAGGATCCACTTAGTATGGGAATCAACACTAATTCAGCATAAGATAAATTTTTCTTACACAACCTCACAACCAATTAGTTTGCATAAGTATTTTGTAAACTAGGTTCACTGGACCATACATGAAGCAAAGAGGAATTTTGAAATCCACACCAAGCATCCATTAATGGTAGAAATAACTCAAGTCCAAACCTGCAATTAACTTGAAAACACCTAAAAATAGGCAAGAAAGAAGGATAATGGGCATGGAAGAACACGTATTCACAAAGCCATCGTGCACAAGCTTGCTCAACGTAATTTTTTCAAACAAGAGATGGGTAAAAATTAATCTTTATTGCTTCAAAAGGTCTTTTACAAAGTGATTTTGGCAGAGTAACTTTATCACCAATCCTGAGATAATTTTTTGGCTCCAAGGCCTCTATTTATAATAGAAAAGGGGGAAGAGAAGATGAGAATACATGAGAAACTAGGAATAGAAACCATAAATTCTTGTAACCACCACCATCATCCTCTTTTTGACATGAAATATTTCATTCTAGGTTCACCACAAAATCTCCTTGAGCCATTCCCGTATTCAAGTCGCTCTCTAGGTGGATTTTGAGAAGCCATGTCATGGGCAACTGGAACATCGCTTCTTAGCATGATTGCATTGATCTTTGTATTAAAGATGGTATGGTGACCTTCCCCTTTATGTGTCTTGTTGAAAAGGGACGTAGGTCTCCATGTGTTGAAAAATTTCGCTGAACCATGCCACTTTTACGTTGGACATTCATTTTTTAAGAGCCAACCATATTGAAGGATGAGAACCTTCATTATTCCCAGCTACCAGTCGCTTGGACTCCCCTTTGCGCTGATTGGTCATTGGACTCTACCTTGAATCCTTGACCTATGCCATGAATTTTTCTATCATGGATGCCTATGGATCATCGATCTCCCTTCCAATTGGATGCCTTTTTTCCACTTGGTAAACTCTCATTTATCCGATCATGACTCTCGTGCAATGTCGATCCTTAGAAAATGCCATTGGATCGAGCTTATTAAGTCAAGCAGCGTTGGAAACTTGATCTACTCTTTGTTGTGTAATTTGGGTTTTCAAAGCGACTTGACTTATAAAGCTTTTCAAGCTAAGTCATTGAAGAATATCGATTTACTCTATGCAGAGTAACTCAGGCTTTTTGATCTCTCCAACTTCAAAATCTGTATGCTCCTTCACTTATAAAACTTTTTAAGTAAAGTACTTGGAAAATCCCAATCTACTCTATGCAAAGTAATTTAGGTTCTCTGAGCTTACTTGCTATTCAGACTTTTGCTATTTGAAGTCTTCAAACTTTTCTGCAGGCTCCTTTCTTCTTCGGGATCTATTTGTCTCAAGCAAATCTCCCAAAGGAATTCTTTGGGATAATTTGTCCAAAGGAATTCCTTCAGACCTTTTTTTTGTTCCTTCCCTTGAAGGATCTTTCTTTTTCGATAGCCTTTCGTATTTTTCAAAATGGACTTTTTCGAAGGGTGAGAGACCTTTTGGGCTTCTTGTATGTCCCTTCGGACTTCTGCAAATGGTCTTCCCACTGAGAAAAGTGCCCTTCATCCTTTGAAAATGATTCCCCTGAATGGAAAGATACCCTTTAAGAATTTTGATTTGAAATGGTCATCTTTCTTTGGAAATTGTCCTTCAGAACAATTTAAAATGGCCCCTTGAAACTTTGTCAATGGCACTTCCTGAAGGGTAACATACCCTTCAGACTTTTGTTTTTTGTTCCTTTCCTTCAGAATTATTTTCCGTGGGATTTTTTAAGGACTCTCCCGAAGGGTAAGGGACCCTTCGGGTTTCTACAAATGGTCTTTTTTGAATGGAAATATACCCTTCAAAATTTTTGAAATGGTCCTCCCAAAGCTCAAAAGAGCCTTCGGCAAACTTGCAACTGTCCACTTGGAGAAGGAAATGCCCTTCGGATTTGTCAATGACCCTTGGAGTATTCTTTGGAGAAGACTTGTCCTTTTTAGAACCTGAGAAGCACCTTTAAAGACCAAATTGGGCTTTTGATGTCTCATTACTTGCAACTTAGGAAGTCACTCACTTCCGAAATCTTGATTTAGACTGTCCACGACCAATTCGGGGCTTTTGAATCTTCTTACTTTGGGCTTCTCATTACTGATTACTCATAAAGTTAAAATATTCAGTTTCCCCAAAAACCTAAATTTGTCCCCTTTGGAAAACCCAAAGACTTATGTTTAAGAACATTTCGGGTCCTTAACACCTTGTTACTTACTACTTCAAAGTTTTGTAACTTTATAACTTATAAATCCATTTAATTCATGCACTATCAAGATCCAAAGTCTTCTAAAGACTCGCCATTTCCTGCTTGAAAGTCTATCTTCTCATACTTAGGCAAAAATTGTTATGTGAGCCAAAAAATGGCCAACATTTATGGTGACTCATAGGGAAGCATGCATGTTATGCTTGAGAACCCAGCTCATGTTGCCTTGTCTAATCCATTGGGCATGGAGTCTCTGATATGGTTTAACAAGGCTGGCCCCGTCCTAGAACCTCCTTTTGAAGCAACAAGGACAACAAGAGTGAAATAAAACAACATAAACAAAGTGCCCAAGGCACTTGGGGAAAGGAAATGTGCACAAAGCACTTGGAAGAAAGCATGAAAAGCTATACAAAATGTACAATCACATATATAATGACTGCAAACTCTTAATAGTAGGGCTTCAGATGAATCCCATTTACTGGGATGGGTAATATCTCTCCATCTAATTAGGTGAGCTAGAAGGTGTTATGTTGTTTGCATTTGTGGATCAAATAAGGGCCACTCCACAAGCTATCAAACTTGGTATGGTTACCTGGTTTGGCCCTATTTGAATCCCATTTGAGGACTAGGTCTCCCTCCTTGAATTCCCTTGTCATGGCTCTCTTGTCAAAAGCTTTCTTGACCTGATCCTGATGTAACTATAGCGTCTTCATTGCAAGGTCTCTTGTCTCTCAAGTTTTGTGAGTTTTACCAATCTCACATTCATGGGTTCATCTTCCAATAGCTCCCACTGATGGACTAGTTCTAATGTAGGAAGCTCAAGAGAAATGGGTAACTTGGCCACCCTTCCATATACTAGAACATATAGAGAATTTCCAAAAATAGCTTTAGGAGTTACCTTGTCAGCGCACAAGGTTGTTTTTAAATTAGTGTGCCACGTCCTCTAGTTCTCCTCCATAGTCTTCCTGATGATCCTCAAAAAAAAATTATTTATGGACTCAGCTAGCCCATTTCCTTGAGGATAATAATTGGAGGAAGTGTTAAGGTAGATGCCCATCTCAAAATCCCATTCACTTGTTTTTAAATCGAGAAAAACTAATGCATTATTAGAGATGATAGTGGATGAAACACTAAACCTGGTCATGATGTTGTCATAGAAATCTAAGACTGAACTTTCATTGGCTTCATTCAATGCAATGGCTTCCACCCATCTGGTGAAGTAATCAATTGTGGTAAGCACCCACTTATGCCCCATACTTCATGCAGGGTTGATCACTCTAATGAAATCCAAACCCCACTGCATGAATGGTTGCTCTACCTGAATTGGGTTGAGAGGAAAAGTTGCTAGTCTTTGCTTACTCATAAAGAGAGCACATTTCTGACACTTCCTCACCCATGCATAAGTATATTTGAAGAGGTTGGGTCAGTAATAACCAGCCCTCATTATATTTGTTGTTGTAGTCATAGGTGCAAAATGACCTCTTGCAGGTCCATCATGGAAATGCTCCAAAAGCTTGGCTACTTGGTCATTATCTATGCACCTTAGGAGCACTCCATTGAGGTCCTTTATAAATAAAATCCCATCAACCAATGCATAAGGTATAGACTAAAGTCTAAAAGACCTTCTTTTTTCTTTGTCCATACCTTGAGGGCACTCACCTGTTAGTAGAAAATGCATCATATCATGGAGCCAACTAATGTGAGGTGGAGGTGCATCTGTTTGTGAGTTATCTTGTGTTACCAAGATGACCTCTTTGTCTTCATAAATGTCATCAATAATATGTTGACACAAGCATTTACCTATTACTAGCTTAGTGACCTTGATCTCCATGTCGTACTCCATGACCTTGGTAATCCAACCAGCTCTTTTTTCATTCAAGTCTTTGTTAAGAAGGAAGTCTCTCACTCTAGGATGAGATACCATAAGATAGATTTTACTATTGGAGAGCATTGGCATGAACCTTTTGAGGCTTCTTACTACTGCAAGGACTTGTTTTTCTATAAAATTATACCTCACCTCATACCCCTCAAGCCCCTGACTGAAAAATGTTATTGGGTGCTCAAGTCTTTTACCATTCTTTTGCATCAGCATAGCTGATATATTATCAATATTGGCAAAATCATACAATATGAAATCCCTTGAGAAATCAAGATTCATGAGTGTTGGTGCTTGAGAAATGGTTTGCTTGATAGCCTCAAATGCTGGTTTACCTTCATTTGAATAAGTGAACACTTGGTTCTTCAGCATAGCAGTGATGGGTTTGACCAAGTTTGCAAAACTAGGTATAAATCTCCTCACAAAGTTTATTTTTCTAAAAAAGCTTTGGAGTCCCTTCTTATGCTTGGGTAAGGATAAGCACAAGATGGCACTTAGTATATCAGGATCAATAGATAGCCCTTATTTTGAAATGATGTGGCCCAATAGTTTGCCTTCATGGATGGAAAACATGCACTTCTTGAGATTCAATGAGATCCCATACTCCCTGCATCTCTCAAAAATCATCATCAGGTGGTCCATGTGTTCATTGGCATTCTTGGAGAAAATTGTGATTTCATCCAAGTATACCAACACCATTTAATTTAGCAGCCCTTGGAAATCCATGTCCATGGCTCTTTGTAAAGTTGTGCCAGCGTTTGACAAACCAAAAGGCATCTTTTGGTATGCATATGTGCCACATTTAGTGGTGAAGGCAGTCTTATATCGATCCTCCTCTTTTATCCATACTTGGTTGTAGCCTGCATATCCATCCAATAGAGAAAAACATTATGAACCTGTAACTACTTGGAGAAGTTGTTACATGGATGGTAGAGGGTACTGATCCTTCAAGGAGACTTTGTTCAAATCTCTGAAGTCAACACACAACCTAATCTCCCCACTCTTCTTCCTTATAAGCACCAAGTTGGCTACCCATGATGAGTGTTTGATGGGAAAAGTGATCTTGGATTCGATCAACTTGGTTAGCTCTTTCCTCATAAACTCTTCTATCTTGGGGTTGATGGCCTTTGCTTTTGCCTTACATGCTTAGCATCAGCCTCCAAATTTATGGTATGATGGGATAACTTCATATCAAAACCTTTCAGGTCACTATACTCCCAAGAAAAAATGTTTATGTATTCCTAGCAAATTGATATGAAAGTGTGCCTCAGCCTTAATGCTTACCTTCTCAAGCTTGAGAAGTTTATCCTTGAAGATGAGGACTCTCTCATAATTTTCTTCATTGGTAGACATTACTGCCTTTTCTTTTCTCATATGGTCCCCCTCACAAAAAAGGCCATCAAGTGTAACCAACCCCTTAGGAAGTGTGTTTGACCTTAGTTGAACAATTTGAACCTTGTATTGATGATACAATTTACCTTGATTGGCAGAGGAAAACTCAGCTTCCTATTGTAAGAAACAAGCAATTTGCTTGTCACTTTTGAAAACTTGCCAGTGGGCTTCATTATTCAGTACTGATGGCCTCACCACCATCTTGACATGTGGTTGAAGCTTGGCTTCTTTCAGCTCACTTGGAATGTCAAACTGAGCTCCCACAGCTGCCAACATGTCAGCATGTTGGTTCTGATTTCTTGGGATAGCTTGAATGTCAAAGGCTTCAAAATCTTCAATTAGGTCCCACACTCTATTTCTGTAGGACCTCATCAAAGGATTCTTTGTAACGTTCAAGCCTCTGACTTGGTTCACTACAAGCTCATTGTCCCCATATGCTTGCAGCATTTTGATTCCTCTTTTATTAGCCCATTGAAGGCCACAGATCAAGACTTCGTATTCTACTGTATTTGAAGAGCAACTAAACTGGAACCTATAGGAAGCGAAAAGATTATTACTTGAAGGGGAAACCAACATTGCCTCAGCACTTACACCATTTTTTCTCCTTGAGCCATCAAAGAACAACTTCCACATACCATTGGGGTCTTCTTTAGGTCCAATAAGGGAAGGCATGAGTTGATTCTCTTCATGTAGCAAATAGACACCCATGTATCTTTCCTCAACACCTTCCAAAGGGTTAAGAAATTGATTATCTCCCCATAGCTCATCTAAGAACAAGTTTTAAACCTCTTCAGGATGAGTGTTCAGCTCCTGACCAATTATAAACTTATCCTCATCAAGGATAGTACAATTGAGGTTTATGTTATCTCGTTGATGGAGTTGAATGTGGAATTATGCCATGGGTTCATCCTTGATTGAGACTTTAGTCCCGTACCTTGTTCTAAATGCCATGTAAGACCAATCTATTACAAGATAACCCCCAATTTTGGTTGTAAATTCTCTAGAAAGACACAACGCAAAATGGGGAGTGACATCAAGGATCAGCATGTTCTGCACCACTGAAACTCTAAGACAAGCATGCAAGGTTAAGCTCAAATCCTTGATGATACCTGATGGCTTTGTGGAAGAACCATCAAGATATAGGACTCCCTTGGTATGCGGCTCATATTTAAGATGTAGTTGATCAACTATAGACTTTGGCATGACTAAGGTGCTAGCCCCACTATGTACCAAGCAATTTTGCACCAAAGAATTGCCAATGATTAATGAAATGTAGAATGGAGGGGGTTTGGTCACACTACTTGACCTTTCTCCCAAAGGACCCTTCGATGCATTAGTGAAGACCTCAACTTCCTTGGTTGTTTCCTTGTAGTTGTCGTAACACTCATCTTGGACAAACCTTCCTGAAGGATGTTCACTTGGTCAGGCATGGAAAGCATGTCCCACATTGGTACGCTCACGTTGGATTTATTCATATGCTCCAAAATGTTGATTAGTGTACCACCAGCCTTTGCCTGGGTTTTAGGAGCTATTTTTGTTGGTTTTGTCAATGAAGGAATGGTGACAATAGGTTCTTTGAAAACTTCTTGGTTGTCACCCATATTCCTTCTCTTGAATCTTGTGTTTGCTGAGATTAGGGCGTGAGCCAGCCTAGGGATGGCCTGTTGATTGGATGCATAGCACTCTTGTTCATTGATGACCATTATGGCCTCCAGCTGGTTTGACACCTAATCCAAGCCTTGTTCTTGTGGAGGCTACTCATGCTTTGTCATCATGGGAACCTCTGTGCCTTGGGCCATAAGAGTTTGGTTGTACCCATAAGCAACAGCCTGCTGCCATTGGTCATTGAATGCTTGGTTAGAGCCATTAGTTGGGACAATGGATTGCCCAAAAGAATGATTCCAAGGCATTGTCCCTTCAGCCTCCTGAGCCATATTATTTTGAACTAAAACTAATGAATTGGATGGGCCTGCAACATTTGGATTATAATTTACTGTCTAGCATAATTAGGCTGCCCCTGTCCTTGAAAATTTCCTTTGTAGGGTGGCCTATTTTCTTGATAAGGTTGTTGCTAAGGTTGGTATAGAGCTTGATATGGCTTTTTGTAAGCTTGTTGCCTCTTGACATTGACCACATCATTCCCCAAAGATTGGAGCATGTTTTTCAATCCCAAATAATTCTTTTGCTCTTGTGTGTCATTGGATCCACTAGAGAAGGCCCCCTCTTGCTTTGGTGAAGGCATAATAGCAATCATTGGAGTTGGAAGTATAACATCAAGTGGAGGAACAACTGTAGGAGGTGTTTTGATCTTAGGAAAAAGAGGCATTGGGGGTCTGGGAGTAAGCTTGCCCACTTAAACCAAGAAATTTTTTGCTTTAATGGCCACCTAATATGCATCTGACAGTATGTCCCCACCCATGGATTGGATCATTATAGCTATATCATTGTTTACAGCCTTTAAATAATATAAGAAATCAGAGTTTGGGGACAGTCTAACAGCTACTAGAATTTTATCCTAAGCATTCTGAAATCTCGTGTTGAAGTCTTACATAACTTCATAGGGAGCTCTATTGATTGTGATCACCTGTTCTGCAAGTGACAGATGATCACTCTTATCTGTAAACCTCTTACACAAGGTTTTTCCCAACTGGTCCCATGATTGGATAGAGTTAAGAGCTAGACCCCTATACCAATCTAACACCTTTCCCTTGAAGGATACAACCAATATCTTAACAGTTAATTTTTTTATTGTGACATTATGGATGTTGCAAAAATTGGATGTCTGTTATGTGTTCAATAGGAGTTGCAGCTTGGTCTCTTGTGTAATATGAGACACTTTTGAGGGCTGCTACTAGCATAGGGTCATACTGTGGCAAGTTCAAAAGACTTTGCCGTTGAAACCCACAAAAGCTCTTTGGGGAATCACGGTAGCAAGAGGGGCTAATAAGGATCTTCTCATGTAGGTATGCCTTATGACTGGTTTAGGAAAGTAGTTTCTTATGTAAGGGTGAGTATTGGCAAACCTTAACGTTCTTTTTGAGTTTAAAGGTAATTGAACAAATTCAAAAGGAATACCTACAGAAGTCAATCTTGTAGTCACCTTTGGCATGAAAGATAGTTACTGCTCTGCCACTAGATAGTTGGGTGT
Organism: Torreya grandis; assembly: GCA_037957365.1. Classification (NCBI taxonomy): domain Eukaryota; kingdom Viridiplantae; phylum Streptophyta; class Pinopsida; order Cupressales; family Taxaceae; genus Torreya; species Torreya grandis. The sequence goes on from JARHVA010003079.1 coordinate 1,282,992, forward strand.
TCCTCCAAATCGCCAAATGCTGGAAGATGAAGTTAGCACTGCTACAAATTGATCAAAATAGCATCAAAATTGACCAATATTTCATAAAAATAGAAATGAAAATGGTAGTGGGTCCCACCGGGCATGTCAGAGTTGTAGCTTGGAATTGCACCCTTTGTAAGAGGGTTTTTCAAGGTCTCTCATTTCAAGCTACAAGCATGGGAACAACCTCAAGATGTGCGTATCCTATGTTGAGGTTGAAACTCTAAGATTTATAATGAGGCTAGTTCCTCAGATGCATCACTTCAACTCTTGATTCCTACACTAATATCTATTGTTGGCTAAGGAAAAAGGATAGAAGGATAACATAAAATGAAATCTAAGCTAAGGGAGGTGATGCACCAAAAGAAAGGATCCACTTAGTCTAGGAATCAACATTAATTTAGCATAAGATAAATTTTGCTTACACAACCTCACAACCAGTTAGTTTGCATAATTATTTCGTAAACTAGGCTCACTGGACCATACATGAAGCAAAGAGGAATTTTGAAATCCACACCAAACGTCTATTAATGGTAGAAAGAGCTCAAGTCCAGACCTACAATTAACTTGAAAACACCTAAAAATAGGCAAGAAAGGACAATGGGCATGGAAGAACACTTCTTCACAAAGCCATCGTGCACAAGCTTGCTCAATGCAATTTTTTCAGACAAGAGATAGGTAAAAATTAATCTTTATTACTTCAAAAGGTCTTTTACAAAGCGATTTTGACAGAGTAACTTTATCACCAGTCCCAATATAATTTCTTGGCTCCAAGGCCTCTATTTATAATAGAAAAGGGGGAAGCGAAGATGGGAATGTGTGAGAAACTAGGAACATAAACCATTAATTCTTGCAACCACCATCGTCATCCTCCTTTTGCCATGAAATGTGCCATTACAAGTTAGTTGCATAATCTCCTCGATCCATTCCTGCATTCAAGTCACTCCCTTGGTGGATTTTGAGAAGCCATGTCACGGGTAGCTAGAACATCACTTCTTGGCACGACTGCATAAACCTATCTGAACCATGCCGCTTTTACATTGGACAATCAATTGTCGAGAGCTAGCCATATTGAAGGACAAGAACCTTCATAATTCGTAGCTACCAGCCACTTGGACTCCCCTTTGCGCTGATTGGTCATTGGAAGTTGCCTCAGAACCTTGACCTGCACCATGTATTTTTATATCATGGATGCCTATGGATCATTAATCTCCCTACCAGCTACATGCCTTTGTGCCACTTGTCAGCCTCTCATTTGTCCGATCATGACCCCTATGCACTGTCGATCCTTAGAAAATGTCATTGGACTAAGCTTATTAAGTCAAGTAGTGTTGGAAACCTGACCTACTCTTTGTTGTGTAATTCAAGTTTTCAAAGCAATTGAACTTATAAGCTTTTCAATCTAAGTCATTGAAGAATCCCGATTTACTCTATGTAGAGTAACTCGGGCTTTCTAATCTCTCCAACTTTGGGCTCTATCTGCTCCTTCACTTATAAAGATTTTTAAGTAAAGTACTTGGAGAATCCCAATTTCCTCTATCTAGAGTAATCTGGGTTCTCCAAGCTTACTTACTCTTCAGACTTTTGCTACTTGAAGTCTTTGGATTTTTCTGCAGGCTCCTTTGTTCTTCGAGATCTATTTGTCTCCGGCAAATCTTTTGAAGGAATTCCTTGGGACAATTTGTCTGAAGGAATTCCTTCGGATTTTTTTTTTTGTTCCTTCCCTCGAAGGATCTTTCTTTTTCAATTGCCTTTCGGATTTTTCAAAATGGACTTTCTCGAAGGGTGAGAGACCCTTCAGGCTTCCTATATGTCCCTTCAGACTTCCGCAAATGGTCCTCTCGTTGAGAAAAGTGCTCTTCAACCTTTAAAAATGGTCCTCCTGAAGGGAAAGATACCCTTTAGGAATTTTTAAATGGTCCTCTTTCTTTGGAAATTGTCCTTTAGAACAATTGAAAATGGCCCCTTGGAACTTTGTCAATGGCACCTTCCGAAGGGTAACATACCCTTCAAACTTTAGTTTTTTGTTCCTTTCCTTCGAAATTATTTTCCACCAGCTTTTGTAAGGACTCTCCCGAAGGGTAAGGAACCCTTCGGGCTTCTACAAATGGTCTTTTCCGAAGGGAAAAATACCCTTCAGAAAATTTGAAATGGTCCTCTGGAAGCTCAAAAGAGCCTTTAGCAAACTTGCAACTGTCCACTTGGAGAAGGAAATGCCCTTCGAATTTGTCAATGACCCTTGGAGTATTCTTTGGAGAAGACTTGTCCTTTCAAGAACCCGTGAAGCACCTTTAAATACCAAATTGGGCTTTTGATGTCTCATTACTTGCAACTTAGGAAGTCACTCGCTTCCAAAAACCCGATTTGGACTGCCCATGACCAATTCGGGGCTTTTGGAGCTTCTTACTTCGGGTTTCTCATTATTGATTACTCATGAAGTGAAAAAGTTGTGTTGTCCCAGAAACCCGAAGTTGTCCCCTTTGGAAAACCCGAAGACTTATGTTCAAGACCATTTCGGGTCCTTAACACCTTGTTACTTACTACTTCAGAGTTTTGTAACTCTGCAACTCATAAAGCCATTTAAGTCATGGACTGCCGAGAATTCGAAGTCTTCTAAAGACTTGTCATTTCCTGTTTGAAAGTCTATCTTCTCATACTTAGGCAAAAAATGGTATGTGGGCCAAAAAATGGCCAACAATACCGTTATTTCTTCACAGACCACATCCTTAGCAAAACTTCCAATGTCCTCCAACTGGTGATATTCTCTTTGTGAGTTCCCCATAATTTTGTTGTGTTGAATGTTAGTTGTCATTGAGTGCTTCCATCCTCATTTCTTTTTGGGAACACTTGTGCCATCTAAGCTAGATACTCATCAACATCTCCAGTGTCACTAATCTTTGTCAACTTTGCATGTGAATCCCCTCGCTCCATTTGAAAGTGTCTATTGGTTTGCCTATGTGGTATATTTTTTGGGTTTGTGATGTGTCTTATGGATCGAGGGAGCCTTTTCTTCACATGTAGCAACTTTCGCACTCGAGTTTCTAGCTCCCCATATAGCCAAGGTTTTATGTGTTATTCCTAGTTAAATTCTTCCTCCTCACTTTCCAAACTTATTTCCCCATCATCATTTGGTTCAAAATTCATATCGAGATTCATGGTTTTGCCTAAAGTATATATGTCGTGTATATCATCATATTCACTCTCTTCTTCATCCAACCATACTTTTTCTATCTAGGTGTTTGTCATCCCTGCTTCCAAGGGTAAATGTCCAACTCGTCTATTTCCCTCAAATCTTATTTCTTTATGCTCATAATTTAATGTCACTACAGTCAATGAACCATTCCAGTTCAAAATAACCAGATAAGCCATATTATTCTCGCATATATTAAGAACTTTGAAATCTGCTTTCTTCTTTATTTCCATTAAATCTACCTCAATGCCTTTTAATACCCCTATTAGGGATATGGGAGTACCATTTGCTAGGGCGATGTCATCAATTGCCAATTGAAGTGGCAACTTCCCCAAAGCTTCCTACATGCTCCTAGGCTTTACATTTATATCATCTCACATATCCAGTAGGTTGTTGCATACTCCCTTTACATTTAAATTTACGTCAATAAGTATGGTCGTCTTTTTCCTTTTTCTACTAGTTCTAAAAACATCCATTTTTTTTCTTTTATTTACTTTTCTCAACCCTTTGTGTTCATTGTCTCCTTTCATGTTTATTCCAATTATTTCAAAATTGTGATAACTTCTTTAGTAGCCCTTTTGCTTTCATCATTTTCACCAAATTTTTCAACCCGACTACCTCTTCCTCAAAATATGTTTTTTTTTTGGTCTTTTGTGGGTTTATCTTCTATAATCTTCCTACTTCTTTCTACGATCTCCTTGTGTTTATTTTTATTGGGATAATCTCTATCCTCCTCATTCTTTGTTCCACATATTTCCCTTTTTGTGTTAATACCCCTTCTGGTGTTACATGTGGCTTCTCTTCTCCTACCTCTGTGGCCAAATCTTTATTGGATTTTCTCTTAGGAAGTTCCTTTCTCTCCCACAACACCTCTTGATATTGTTTCAATTGCTCAGATTTTGTCTCCCTTACTCTTGAGCATTTTGGGTCTTCTTCCTGATCTTTTATATTATGTGGTATATGCAGTTCACAGCATCTCCCCATTGATTTTGGGGTATGTTGTATTTTATTAATATGTCTTGCTTCGTTATGAGGGGCACTCTTGCCAACGCGTTCATCTTTGTGTTGCCATTCTTATAGTATTGTGTAACATTTGGGCAACTGAATGAGTCATGCATGCCTTTCTCTTGGTGAAATCTGCATTGTACTTGTGATTCCTCCATAGTCCTAAACTATATGTCTTTGATTTCCGCATTTGTAGCAAGTTGGAGGTGTACTATCTTGATTGTATCGTCTACCACCTTGGTATCCTCCCCTGTAACCACATATAAAACCTTTGTGTTACCCTCCTTGGGTGCCACTCCTATGACCACTTGGTAGTAATTGTAATATTGGTTATGTTGACCTTGGGGTGCCACATTAGCTTTTGGGGGAGGTAAGATATGATATGTAGCTTGTGGTTGGAACCCTGCAACCTATGATCGTGTTGCATAATTTGGAACTTGTGGTGGAATTTTTTATGTCGTGGCAACTCACTCTTTGTATTGCTTCAAATCATTCATTACATCTTTGTTTGGGCATGTGTGAATATAATAGTTAAATGAGTCGCATGTTGTGTAATACATTAATTGACTAATGGGGGGAACTAACTCGATTAGCGGGCACATAATTTGCACATGTTGATCATGTCCTACAAATCTTGCACCATACCCTCTCCTTGTATATTACCTATAGTATTGTTGTTGTCATACCAATTGGACTTATTCTAATTGTCGCAACCCTGCCTATCATCTTAAAGTGTGTGCATTTTAGTCCTTGAATGGCCCTCTGTGCAATAGAATGCGCACCAAATCTTTGGTCTTGTGATACACTATGGCTGGGCATAAGTAGTAGCTTCCCATCTCATTTGGATCTCTTATTTCAATTTCAACTACACTAGCTCCAACAATTATTTTTCCAAGTCTCCCTTTACCGTAGAGTCACTTTCTCTTCTCCAAGATTGTGCTTCTAACCTCAAGGCCATTCCAGTGCTTCTAAAAATGTGTTGATGTCACTATTGATGCTCTTAAGTAGGGTACAAGTACCACAACAAACTATTCTACTCTTTGTTTTTCATTTAGTGGTTCCTCTAACTTTTACACTATAGGCTTAAACCTTTGGTCATATTCTTTTATTGACTCACCTTCCCTCTACACCATGGCTCTCATTTTGCTTACACTTTCTGTTGGGAAATTTGGGAAATGGAAATCATTTTAAAAATTTGTTTGTACTACATCCCAAGACTTAGAATAATTTGGACTAACCTTCATGTACCACACGAGTGTCTTCTCACAATGTAACCACAAAATCAAAGAGTTTCACTTGGGGATTTGTGACATCATGACTTCTCCAATATGCATCTAACACAAACATATGTTCCTCTATGTCTTTAGTAGGTTTTCCAAACATCAGTATCTTCATTCTATTCTCAGGGGAGAATAGATGAAATTGATCAACCGATCACACCAAATCCATCTGTTGCCCCCATCCATTAGACACATGATATCAATCCAATCATCAGTCGTATTGTGCACATATTGAGGTGGTTGTCTATAGTTGGCACCCTCTATATCCATCTATATGGTGATAGGTTGGATTGATGGGTTAGTCAGGGGCATCAATTTGGTAGTCATGCATGAGATCTTGGTCTTAGCTAGTTGGGGTTTTCAAACGAGACGTCATATCTTTTTTTTCATTTTCATTATCTTCTACTTATATTTCTTATTTCTCTTCATCATTAGTGATATTTACTATCCTTTATTTCAAATAACTAATCACCTTGTCTTCTTTATTTTCTTCTTCTATTTCTTTTAAATTATCTTCTACCTTTTATTCCATATTTCCTCCTACATAATTTGTTATGTTCTCATTATCTTTTGCATCCTCATCTTCTTTATCTTTCTATTATTTCTTCTATTTTATATGATATCTCAACTTCTCCTCCTATCTCTTTTATAATTAGATTTTCTAAGATAGTTTGTCTTTTCCTTTAGTCTTCCACTCACAAGATTATGACAATATCCTTTCATCCTAATATCTTTGCCATTCTTGGATATCTCCCCTCATTTCATCCATTAGTTTTCTTGGTGTGGAATTCAATTCTTCCAATCTATCCTTTGTTCTATTATCTCCCCTACTTTCTTTTGTGCAATCTAGTCCTAAAGCCACTAGAGCTAGTTTTTTTGTCTTTGTTTGCTTTTATTCTACTAACATGGCATGGCTAGCTACTTTCTCCAAATGTTCTTGATTGCATGATTTTGGAAGTTCCTCTTGACTAACTACTTTGTCAAGTTTCACAAAATTGTCACTAGTGGATGCTTTGATAGTATTCTCCATTTTCCTTAAAGAGTGGTTTTTCCTAACTCACTTCTCTTTCTTTTCTCTGCTTCTCTTTCTTCTTTTCTATCTTAATCCTCTCCTCTTCTAATCTTGTCTTCTCTTCCTCTAATTTCTTCACTTATATTTATCTATTTTCTCTTACTAATCTCTCTTTTTGCCTCTGCATTCTTTCCCTTTTAACCTCCCCCAACCGTTAGACTAGATATCTCCATAAGTCGCATCCCTTCAGGTTCTCCCTCTTCCATCGTGTCATCCCAATGTGCCTAGGCCTCTATATAAAGTTACCGCTCCTTCGTGTCGATCCCTTGTCCACAAAGTTTGCAGATGAGGGTTGGCAATTCCTCTAGAAATATTTTTCTTGGTATATGTAAGAACTTAGCCTTCTTTGCATCAAAGCTATAGTTCAATCTTGGATGGCCCAAATGATAATGAATGAATCCAAGGCAGTCTCGAACCAATACTCAGTTTCCCTTGTCCAAGGTTTGTCTATTTCCTCAAGTTTTTTATATTTTTTATGTTAACCACTTCATGGATCTCTTTAACCACTATGTGTTTGACTTGGTTGCTTTTGATTGCCTTAGAATCCAAGGCCACAATAGATTTGGGAATGTATACTAAAATTATTCATCTTGTGCTTGTCGAAAATCATCCTTTACTAGTGAGTAGGGTTCCCTAGTCCATTTAGCTTTTGCCTTCTAAAAAAATTAAGTATTTTCTCCCACCAATTTTCTATTTCATTAAGTGTTGGCTTCCAAAACTACAATGGATACTCCCCTCTATGCATCAAATAGTCAAGGTCCAAGCAAGGCCACCAAATGTGGACTTAAATCAAATACTATGTACTAACTTATGGGAGCGAGCAACCTAAACCAGAGTTGATGTTGCAGAAAGGAATAAGCAAATGCACTTTAATAAATTATTGTAAGATTACTAAGGAAAAATAAAAGAAGCGTGTTCTATATTTCATACACAGACCACACTACACGATGTTTTTAAAACTATCTTCTCTTTATTCATATATAAATATCCATTACAGTGTTGATATACTCTCTCTATACCTCCTCACACTCATTGTATATAATTTACTCTATCTCACCTCTTACTCCTATATCTCACTCTTTACACTCTGGCATATATACTCTATTCTCTCACATAAATGCACACATTAAATATTACAATAGCACGAAATAAATACCAACTCAATGCACTAAAATAGTCAAAGGGCATGGCTCGTCTTCATCTAGGTATCCATGAGATTTCGTGAAACACTGTACGATATTGCACATACCAAAAATGAAGGTGCTCTACTATATCTGTATGTCATCATTGTTGATGTCACAGCACAATTGGAGCCTTAGCGTGTGCATGAATGCTCAAGTTACTTTGATGAAGAATCCTACAATCAATGAAAAACACAAACACTGAGTAGGATCCCATACCTGAAGGAGATGACATGTTGCATGTTGGTTGGGGCAAACCAAATGACCGGGATCCCCCTGCGACTTGTCTCTTTACTGTGGTTGCTTAAGTACTTGGTTTATATTTTTTAGATATTTTAGCATTCAATCATATGGACTCCTTTTGTTTCCTATGCTTGTTTGTTTTTTTGGCCTAGTCTGTAATATTTATTGAAAGTAATAATTCTATTTCATAAAATTAAAAAATGTCAATTATTCGTGCACTCGATGCCTACGGGATGCTAAAAGGGGAAGCAGAAAAACAAAAGGGAAAAAAAGATAACATAAAGCTCTAATAAAGAGGTGACGTGGAAAACAAATATTTCCAAGTTTGACGATCTTTTCCATTACTTCGACGACAAATCAAAATGGGAATTGCTGAGTTAAACAATAAATTAAAGAGTAAAATGTCAAATGGTACAAGCTCAAGTGGTAAAACATTGGAGATTCCAAAGCTGAGCTGTTCAAATTGGTAGGAGACATGATAATATGTTTAGATTTGATATAATACCACATCCATCTCGCTGGGTGTGGCATACCCAACGGACAAAGACAATTGCAAGTCCCAAATAAATTTGACAAAAGAAATACCCCGTGATCATAACATCTACACTGAAAATCATACGGTATGAAAGGATGTTACAAATTTTAAATAAATACAGTGGAAAGTAAATTATTACATGTTAACCAATGAAGCATGCTTGTCATTCATGTCACCCTTATGTGTCGGACATTTTAATAACAATTCATAATTAGTCCCTAGTTCAATTTATATGAGCTTCAACTAACTATAACATTTTAAAAATGAGCACACCCTGCACAAGAAAAGGCTCAAAAAGTTGAAATATACACGGGTAAAATCCCACAAATTTTTAAAATATCCGACTTAAAATGTCCATAGAAACCTTCAATTACTTACAGAAATTAAAATATGTATTTACTGTTTCATTAAAATAGGATAATTCTCCACTGTCTGTCACAAAATTATTAATATCCAGGTTGGTTATGGATGTCTATTGCATTTTATCATCAATGATTTATTATATTTATGCCAGAGGCATTTCTACAGTGAGGACGTCCCTCCTGGAGAGGTCGTCCATACGCATGCTGAATTATTGAAACCTGAGACGGATATTGATTGAAAAAAAATTTAACATCCCCCCCGCCATTTACCGGCACTTTTGAGGGCACTTGTTAGTCAATAGATGCAACTTGCAAAAGATTAAACAAGAGTGATTCTTATAGTATTGGCTAGAGAAGCAACGTACTGCAAAAATGTGCAATAAATATTTAGTTATTAAGCATCTTTGATTGATCAAATATTCTTGTCTCTCATTGCCAACTTCCAATATTCTCAACCCAACCCAGATGAATGGGATGCCGTAAACTAATTATAAATACAACATTGACACCAAAAGAAATAATGATTTGTTGGAATTGGAACAAATTAGCAAAACAAAAGGATGCAAGAATGTTCGACTTGCTAAAAAATCAATGGGATCCCTGTTACTTTTGTAATGGTCATTCTGCAATGTGCAGCCACCTCCTCCATCAACATCTTTCACATGAAGATGGCCAAATCATCTGCCCAATTTTAGAAAATATGGCAGCACCTTCAGGACTTTCATCAATTGAAGGCCCATTATCCACAATAATGAATCTGTAATTTAGCTGAGTTGCACAACCCTTAACGAATATAGAATTTGCATCAGAACGGACGTAGGCAAAGCTAGATATCAAATTTCTTAGGTTGGTTCCAGTATACAATGTTTCTCACAATAGAGCTCATAAAATATCCTTGGGGAAAGAAATTTGCTTTCAAGTTCTGCCTTTTTGTTCCTTTATCTAAAGGCTTTGTCCCACAGTCCTTGTGCCTCTGAATCTGTAAATTTAGTATGTATAAAAGTCAGTTCTCTTTATTTCAGACATATACACAAAATATGATAAGCAGAAACAAACAAGCGCTGCATCTTAAGTTACTTGGGAAATCCAAAAGCCAAAAGTGCTGCAAGAATAATTTCAAGGGCCAAAAAGGTAATTGCCAAAACCTGCTTGTTCACAAATCACTAGACTAAACAGCCTGGTTATAGAAAGTAGATCATAACTAATCAGTACATGTAATGAAGTCTTATAGAAGGTAAATATGGGTCTCCAATTTATCTTTCTATTTCACACTGCAACATCCCTATTTTTAAGCATACACCCATACACGCAGTTCATAATGCACTTAAGAAGAGAGGCATTAGCTTATCCACAGGGCCATCCACTAGGTTAACAGAATTCCAATGATCAAATTTGATGATATGAGAAAAATCCAGGAAATAGGCATGCACAAAAAGGAAAACCTGAGGGAAAAAAGTAGTCTTCATCGTTCTTCAAATGCAAAATGAAAACAACACATGATTCAGACAGGCTTGGATGATTTGCATCATTGGGGAAGTGTGTTGAGAATATTAGTATAAGAAAATTGCAAATTTAACACAAAGTAATCCAATGGAAACAAGAAAGCATGTTATATTCAAAATGGTACCGAGTGTCGAGCCAGGTGAGAAACTACTATCTTGTTATTCCATATACAGCTAAGATGAGGAATTGCAATATTGTTATTATAAAAAACACCAAGAAGGTATTCAGCCTCAAGCCAAATGAGAACAGAAATGACATTGTTTTTTTTTAAAGTAAATCCACAGGGTTGATGGGGTAGAGAATTTTATTGACATTTCGGGCCACTACTTGTAGAGATAAGTGCTACAGCTAGAAACTCCTTATATAGATAACTCTGCATACTTAGTAGTATAGTACTCATCCTTATGATGACCCACAAAAAGTGGCCCGAAATGTCAATAAAATTCTTTTGTAGTAGAGTTATTTGTTGACAACATGGACTCGTTTCACAGAATTTCCACCTTGCATTAGGCTCAAAAGCATCATAGTTGGCCAATGATGGGGGAACAAATAACTGGTATGACTACAGTCTACAACAGTGATGAAATAGTGTTCCTATAAAAGACAGAAAAACACCAAAGCTACTCTGGTAGAATAGAGCTTTTGGAATGAAACAGAAACAAGGGAATATTTGCATGGAGCTGCATTTTAATCCTAATTCCAAAGCATCCCGGAACTAAAGATTCCAGGAGATTACTGAGAACTGCCCATCCAGTTCGTCTGTTTTACACCTAACTCGTCAGTTTGTCTATTTCAATAAATCAGGACACATTTTCTGATTGGTTTTTGTGCCCTTGTTCAGTTTTCAGACAGTAATAACTTTGATTTGTCACTTGGTGGAGCCCCTCATAAGCCCTGATCAGCAGGTTGTGGCAACAGCAAAAACACAGAATAGACACCATCACAAACATTCTGTTCAAAAGTGCTGGCCAAAATGATAGAGAAAATCAAAGCAGCGACTTTATTCTCAACTACTATACTCTTAGTGTCAGCAGAAATCTTTGCAAGACATATCCACTAGCATCCTTTATGGGCAAAAATTCAATATGGTAAGATACAAATCTGTGTAATAATAGTATACAGTTACAAAATTGAAAGAAAAACATATCAAAAAATATCATAACGCAAAATGTTCAACATATAACCTGAGAGATCTTCCCATTTTTTAGGTGATACCGAACTCCCGACCAGTCAATGTACTGTGTAAAATGTGAATAAAATGCTGATAGAGGATATAGAAAATTATCAACCACCATTGCTATAAATACCTGCATCAAGGGACAGTGCATGCCCATGCTTTTGTTAAGTGAAGAAACCAGAGGAGACAAGTTATTAATCTACTAAGCCCATTAACTAACAACATAAGTCTAAACATATTATACAATCTATACAAAATTAAATGATACATACAAGACCCCAGTTATATAGCCTGATAGAGACAGGTGGCTCCTCCGGAGATAATGCATTGCAAAGCTTGATTTCTACTCTTGAAATGTTCCAAACAGAAACAATTTCTATTACAGTGCATACAGCCAAGCAACCTACAAGAATCAAGCCTGTACAAAAGGATTGTCAGATCCCCATTTTTATTCAATGCGAAAGACAATTAAGAAATTACTATTGAATGCTCAAATATCAATACAAAAAGATTCAGCACAATTCTCGTATGACCCAATTAATTAACCAAACACAATTACCCAGTTTATCAGGAATCGTCCATCTCAATAAGAAATCAAAAGTCAAACATTCAAATAGGATGTGACCATATCTCATCAAAATATATGAACATATTTATCAGTAATACCAGTGCTGATAGCTTCCTCGCTGAAAGGGTAATTGCTGAATGCAGATCTCAAAGTAGCAGTGAGATGAAAGAATGCCATAATAAAAGGTGAGACATAACCCCATGAACAATAGCAGTGAAAAATAAATAGACAGCGGTTCATTATCCAGTTCACATTTGTGTTGTATGACTCAAGAACAAAAGTCTGCTTCCTCAGGTAGTTCCAGTAACTGCATGCCCATTGTAGATTAAATAAAACATAAGAACTGATGTTTCTAACTTTCTTCACATAAATCAAAAGATCACCCAACGATAAAAATGAATGCACCTTGAAAAGGTAAGATCGTTTGCTAGAGGATGAACAAAGATCGCCACTGGGGGAGAACTAATAAGTCTCTTATGTGCCCCTGCAAATTCAGAAGACCAAAACCTAAGTATTTCTTCTAGCCAACGTTTCAATCAACAAAATTAATGCAAAATACTAGATAAATATAAATTAATTTTGATAGATCAGACTGAAGATACCCAAGTGGGCAGTGTATATACAGTGTCTAAAACAATACAAAGTTTCAGCGTTCTTTTAAAAGCTCATTACCCTAGTATGGCTAAGTAAACTATACCAAGAGATGAATATAATATCTAATGCTATTGAGCCAAAAATATTATGAACTTATGAATTTTATGCACTTATGAAAATTAATGGTTGCATCAAGAGTTGCTAGAGTATTCCAGCCCCACTCCTTACAGCATCAATGAATCTATACAACACAAATTTGAAGGCTAACATAAAAGTTGCCATCACCTACAATATTGGAATAACTAGCTTTAAAAATAATCGGGCATGGGCACCATGTTTAAAAATGTGAATGTCTAAATAAGATAACAAGAAAAGGAACCTGATAAGGAATCCAAAACAATAAATACCAGTGCAATAGAAACTAGTTATTCTCTTGATTTTCAACAAATTTAAACTCAATTGTTGATGTGTTCAAAATAGTAAAAACTAAAAACATCATGAATACTTATCCATTTTTTTAGACACTGTCCATCTACAGAAAAAAGATATTATGAGTTAAATTTGGACAAGAAGCGCAGCATCAATCCACACCTACATATCTGATGATCTTCCAAGAGATGATTTATGTAGTCAAATAATGAATGCATAATGCGAGGAAGAGATATGGACAGTGAGTTAAAATAATTATCTAGGTGATAAGACTTTATATATAAAATTGTAATGTTTAGCAGCTGCAGTCAAACTCACATTTTTAAAACAAATTAGAGATCTACTTTTGTGTTTTCTGAAAAATGTGCAACTACAATCCCAAATTTGTAGTATAATTTGTAGATATTGTGATAAAAAACAATGACTAAAAAATAAAATACAAAAAAGAAGTCTGTTAGATGGCAAAATACCAGCCACAGCAGCAAGAGTCATATCATCAGAATAGCCTCCATTGCAAAGCCCTGTAACCAAGCCATACCGATCTGTCCTGAAATCCTCTGCATGCATCTAAAGCACAAGCAAAACCAAAAACTGTTAGTTAAACTCTCAGGCACATAAAAACTAGCCATCATCCTCAGAAAGACGAGAGTAAAATTACCATCATGCATCCACCCCAAAGAAAAAAGGTTCTTCCACCAGTGGCAAAACCCATCGAACAAGGCTGTAAACAAACAAAATCTCATGAGGATGTGCTGCCTCTGGTAATAATATAGATGTTTGAACAATTTTCATATACCAATCAACTGCATGGAATGTTTTAGTCCATTAACACAAGGACCACTCTATCCTGGATCAGCATGTTATTTAAAAGAATCATTATATAAGACTAGCTAACCCAATTCAGTGAAGAGTTTTCCTATTAATGCTTTGGAAATATATCATCCTAGAGCCTAACTTAGTTAACAACATGATTATAGGAACAGCTCTGTAGTTGTACCAATTTGAAAAACTTAGTCTCCATATTTTCTTAAAGCTGCAACTCCTCTACCAAAAGAGCAAAACTAAGTGCCTAAAAGTTCCAGAGTTAATACAAAACACCTGCTCATCCCAAACAGACAGTACTCTTTAACATCGTTACTTTAAGATTTTAGAAGAGACATCTGTTAAGTATTATAAGAAACATATCACATACAAATACAATGGCGGACAATACTATAATTCAGTTGATTTCTTGGATTCTCAGATCCCTTGGTTACTTGTTTTTGTTCATATATGTATATTGGCCTGAAACAAAATTAACGTTAATGCCAACATAGTTTTACAACCATTAACAACATCTACCCTACCCTGCTCTTCATCCCCCTTAATGTGGTTTTAGGTAATGATAACTTTAAAACAGCTATGTCCTCTGGCACAGCTTAGCAAACAGTTATAACTTGGTTCACATGTCCTTTGATACTACTTAGTCTAGTTAATCTCTTGACCACAACTTGGATGACTCAATTCATCAATAGCCAATACATACAAATTTATCATTATATCATCTACCCCTCAATATATATTGGGACGACAAAGTAAATGACTATAGAGCTGCCATAACTACTATTACTTGACTTCATGACTCATGACTCAAATTAGAAGAAACTAGATAGTAAGACGATCTGAAGCTGGTACTCATGTTTTGCAATGAACAGTAATCTAGTCATCTACTTATAAAAGCTCCTTTTTTTGTTAAACTCTACCATCGATAATGTCCTCTTGCATTATCATTTTCCCAACTCCATCTATATCCACAGAATCTATACCCATCATTGTACAACATTTTAATCAATTGCCTTGTGATTATCACAAAAAATAATTATATAAAAATGACATTAGCGTGATGACGAGTCATGGAAATCATCTTGAGATGACTTAAATATACACGGGTTAAATCTCACAAAAATTAATAATCTGAATAAATTGGTCGTGGAAGCCTTCAACTAATTAACATAAATACATGATTGGGTTGTAATAGGTTTAATCCCGCAATGGTAAGGATTGTGAGACAAGGGTGGCTTATAAGGCATTACATGCTCCAAAGGCTTTTTCAATGGATAAAAAGGTTTAAATGTGAGAAGCCCAGAGCAGTCGATTACATTCACCATTCCTCCCCCCTACTAACAAATGTTTATGGTGCTTGGGTGCTAAGTGGGTCCCCTTGCCTTGTGATTATTACCAAAAATGCATGAGGAAATGTCATTAGGGTAATAACTACTCATGGAGGTCATCTTAAAATGACTTAATACAAACACAAGTAAAATTCCGCAAAAATTAATAATCTAATTTTTTCTTTGAAGAAGAAGAAATGTATCGTATATCAAACACCAAAGAACAAAATACTTACATCAACAGAGTATTATAATTACAAGTAAAATCCCTCCCTGCGTAGGCAAGGAAAGAAATCCCCTGGACCTGTGCCCCAATTGATAATGAGTCCACATCCTTTTGAAAACACTCAAAACTTAACTCGTACAATCAAAGCCAAATCTTGTTTATAATTTTGCAAGTTCCCCATATTGAGTGGAGAGGTATCTTCTTGGAAATTAGTATTGCATCTTGTCCTCCAAAGGAAAATGAATGCTTCCAACCGAATCGTATACCATACACCCTTGCAACTTTCACTAATCATCAAGAATCCTCTACTATAGGTGCTTTCCAAGAGAGAGAGGCAATAAAAAGAAAATGAATTCATCTTGTAACGACCCCCAAAGTATTCTATCTATTGAGCAATTCCAAAAGATATGGTCAGCCATCTTATCTTTCCCACATATAGTGGGAAATCACCCTCAATACCCACCTTAATCAACCGCTTGACACCTAGACCTTGAAGCATTACTAGCCAACCCAACAACCTATGTTTGAAGGAGTTCTTTCTTTCCAAATAAATTGACAACATCGTTGCCATCTCAACTCAAGGTCCTTGATTCGCCATTACTTGTTCAATCGTGGAGCAATAGCAATAGACTACACACTAGATTATAGGGACTTTTTCTTATAATTGAAAAAGAATTTTCCAGTGCTCCACTCCCAATCCCTCCAATATGGGCTTGCACTCTATAGTTGCAATTTCAAAAGACAATTTTCAAAATCATCTAACATTGTTCTTGAGAAACGGGTTTCTATGTTGGCATCAACATTTGGACCTAATTTAGGTCCTGCCAAGAGTGCCACTACTATCCATCATTGTTTTGAAGATCTCCCCAACAAAACAAACCCTGTATTGCCAAACTTTTGCCTAAAAAAAGCATCAAAAGCCTAACTTTCCCACATTGCGAGTTTAAGGTTCAAATAGCCATGCAGCTTTCTCGCAAGCATACCGTGGACCCTCAAACTGACAATGGAGTGAATACAAAAGAAACCATCAAGCAGCCCAAATTCTCCTAAGTATTGTTGAGCCAACCATCACAAATGCTCTAGCATTAACAATTATATCATACAACTGGAACCCCCCCTGATTGTTTTTTTTTATGGGGTGAGTTAAAATTTTGTAGCACAAAGGAACTGCCAAAGAGCCTCACCATCCACTGCTCTTACAATCCACTTGCCTAAAAGGGCTATTCCTTGCACTCTTGAGTCTTATATATGGAATCCCTAATCATCCATTATCTCTTGGAAGAGCAAAGACATCACAAGCAACAAGAGTAAGCCCTTTAACCCCTCCTTAACTGCTCCATAGAAAATTTCTACGGATTTTGGAGAATGGATTTTGAAAAATACTGTGTAAAAGATTTTTGGAATCAATGTTCAAATGACATCATGTGATCCAATATCAATATTAAATGTATGGAGGAATTGCGGACTAGATCTCCTTATATGGATAACTGTAGTGAATTACAAGATGCTTATTGGCCTCACTTTAGGAAAATTAATAAATGTAAAATAGTTGTTACAAATACAATAATTAAATTCTAACCTGCTATTTTGAAAAAATGCTCAAATCCTAAATTGAGGGGTCCTTAATTTGTTGATAATGGGTCTCCAAGAGTTGCTTGAACCCAGGCCCTCATCTCTAATTAAATGTTTAGAATGCTTTATAATCTCTACAGACCACAGCCTTCCTCAAGCAACAATTGAAATGGAGATTCTCCACTGCTATGACCCTAGCATTTTCAATGCGAATGGAGTGCTTATTCTTGAAGGAGTCTCCTACTAAAGCCGATTTCTCTTATGTTATCACATAATGTGATCTGAAACATCGATTCCAAAAATCTTTTACACAATTTTTTTCCAAAATCCACCCTCTAATGTTATGGACTATGAAAGCCTTACATCTTTAATCTAAGGATCTTCTCAAGTGCTTTATATGCTTCTTGAGAGGGAAGCAAACAAATGGAGTAGAATATATGTCCTCCTGATAGAATTTTATCCACAACTGTAACCTTGCCAGCAAGGGAAAGATCAAGTTTATTCCACATTAGTAACTTCTTTTCAAAATTTTCCAGCATCCAGAGCTGGTCTTTGACTCGTTATCTGTCAATAACTATTTTGTTGTCATATATATCTTCTATCACCATGAATGGGATATCCATATGACTCAATCTTCATAGGTCTTCTTTGTTCAACTGCATCAGAACATTCACCTTTGCTCAGCCGTAGCCAAGACATGTATTCTTTGGTCTTCTCTCTGTCTTGATGGGAAAGACTATGCCTAACTTATGCGTTCCAAGTCTTCCACGTGTGTAGCCATTGTGGCAACTTTGAACCAAAGCCTCTGATTGTTTTCTCAAAGTCGGAAAAAACCATAATATTTTGCTCATTAATATTCGAATCTGATCCTTCAGGTTCTTCCTTTTCAGTCTTTTTCAATCTTTCGATGTAAGTCTATTGCTGGAAATTGTTTCACAAGTTGCTCTATGACCTGCTTCTATTCATCATTTTCCTTCTGCCCCACATAGAGCTGTTTAGTGAGTTGTATTGTTACCTCTTCAATCATTTCCATTTCGTCAACCTTGAATATGAAACCCATGCTAAATAAACTGTGAACATCAAGATCTGCAAAGACTGGCAGTACAACTAAAATCCTGAATAAAAAGAAATTGGCCAATTTCAAAAAAATATAGAACCACTCTGTACGAGGAAATTTGAAGGATAGGTCCAAATTCCAATAACCCTATGAAAGGTTTTCAACCAAACTATTAAACCCTTTAATCCTCTAGCCCCTAGTTCTTCATATGTCCTGAAAATGTCCATTTTATTAATTAAAAACTAGTTATAAATGCACCCATTCCGAATTTGAACACGAGACCTTCCTCATGCAAGCAGAAAGAGTAACTAATGTTCCAGAAACCAACAATTCAAGTCTTTGTTATCATGAAAGAATACCTGATCTTAGAATTATAAACGCTCCATCATTAAGCTTTAAGATGCATATCATCAAAATATGTACCCCTTATACATCATTTTCTGCCAATGCCATGCTCGCTACGTTAGCAAATTGTGCTCATCTTAGTGGTGATCATATGATATAACAATATTGCCACATCAACAACAATTGTGCTCTAGATGGGAGTTTTAGTTACACGCTCTTATCTACCTTAATTAATAAAGGTGCATGACTTAATAAAATGAACAATCTACCAAAGTGCCATGTATTAGGCCTTTTTTGAATTTTTGACAGTAGTGGTGATTATGGTATGGTTACGTACATGCAGTTGTGTCCAACCACATTCCTGCCATAGTTTCTTCCCATATGTATCTCTTAGATTGGCATTGATAAGGTTCTCTGCCAAGGAACAAGGCTCCCCATCAACATAAAGGCCTCGTAATATGCATGGAGATCATGTATATTGACTCTTGATTATAATGAAAGCATTCCCATTTCTCATGTGTATGTGCAATTCCTGATTCTACAGATTTTCTCATACCATACATATTGAATAAACTATATCTATGAAGTTAGTGCAAATGTCCATTTGTGTATATTTATAACTTTATAGAAATATTCTAAAGTAAATTTAGCCATCTCACCTTCTATGTTCACACCACATCAACAAAGATTACGTCCCATGCGTGCAAAGGTATAAGGGTGTTGGAAGCGGATCTGAAATACATTAAAAGGCAGATCTCAACATAGTCTTAAATCTAATCTAATTTTTAAAAAAATTGTTTAGACAATTAATTTTTCAAGCTATGAATCTGCATTTTATGCATATTGCCTGCCAGTGTTACCAGAATAATGATCCATAATTAAATGGAAGGGTCTAAAAATTTGGAATCAGGAAAAATCAGCAAATAAAAATAAAATAAAAAATCAAGCAAGAAGAAAAACAAAAAATAAAATAAAAACTAATTTTCTGTCTTTTAAGCGATGCTGTCTTACAAGTTTCTCATAATTAACTCTAATTTTTTGAAATTTTTGACAGTTTCACTATTTGAAAAATATTTGGCTCTTGCATTGAATCACAGCTGATCGCTTATCCTGGTAACAACATTGTCTGCAGTATCCAAAGGCTATTTGACCCTCAAAAGCCTGATCGTGCATCACCACACACTTCCTTGCTGATGATTAGATGTTTTCCAAAATCCATAGAAGCTCACTACATTCAGTCTGTAAACCTCGCACAGCTACCCACAATAAATGCTCAAATTGCCTTGAGACATTTTTATTGCATAATTGTGCATATGCTCTGAAAGGATATCCATACTTTATTTTCATGGGTGGCTTTTAATGACCGGCCCATGATTTTCAAGAAAATATAAACTGCTATAGGTGCCTGTCCTTGAGGACTACATTACCAGATCCTTCACCCCAACCCCTGGATCCTAGTACGAAACGTTTCTAATCCGAATACATCTAGTATCCTGTCTGAATATGGCTAGGATCCTGCGGGAGGACTGTGGATCCTCCCGGACACATCCTAGTCCGAATGCATGTAGGATCCTATCCGAATATGGCTAGGATCCTGCAGGAGGACTGTGGATCGTCAGGACATGTCCAGGAGGTCCACAATCCTCCCACTGGATCCTAGCCATATCCAAACAGGATCCGCGGCCTAGGACATTTTTCATATTTATTTATTTTATTTTACTTACAAAAACTCAAATATGGACTTCAAAAAACGATTAAAAATAAAATATAGGGAAAACCCTAAAAGCAACTTTCATGCTCATTTTATACATATCCATGAGGAACCACACTCCTCCCGCAGGATCCTAGCCATATCCGGGAAAGATACGTGACCCAATATGTTTTTTTATTTAATTATTTTATTTCACTTTACAAAAAGTCAAATATGGACTTCAAAAAATAATTAAAAATAAAATATAGTTAAACCCTAAAAACAACTTTCACACTCATTATATCAAAAGAAAACAACAACACATTTATCGTTCATTGCATTTTTACCTCTCATTGCATATTCTCTCTCCCCTTCATTTTTTAAATATCTTAGGACTGAAACTCCTTCCTTTTGCTAATCCTACGTCATTACAACTACCCATTTGGCACCAAGGAGTTTAAGGAGCTTGCAACAAAGAGGATTGTTGATTTAAGGTAAGTTTTGTGTTTTTTTTTTTTTTTTTGAGTTCCAAAGTTAAAAACATTTGGAACCAGTTTTAACTTTTTTTGGTTATATTTTAAACATTCTTTCAACAAATGCCAAATGCCTTAAATTTTAATAGCAGTATTATTTTTTTTAACCAAGGGCTATTGGGATTTGTTAGAATGTCTCACTTTGCATGTGTTAGTTCGGTGGGCCAAAGGCAGCCTTCAAAACCGATCCTTTCTCACCCCTTAGGAAGTATGTGACAGTGTTAGAACAAGTATCAAGGGGAGGATGTTACAATTGAGTTTGCTCAGAGTGTAAGGTTAAATATAAGAGCTCGTATAGTTGGGTGAAAGCCCATGTGTATGCGATTCCTGGCTTTGGAATCAAAACTTGTGGTGGGCCAAACATAAATGGAAAGCCAAGAAAGGACTTGCCACCTACAAAGATCCTCGCATACATCAAAGAGCAAGAAGCGGATGTCTTTGTTGCCCTAATATTGAAACATCCTTTGGGAAAGAAAGGATCTATATCTATTGAGCCATCTGTTGTTTCATCTCATGCTAATGTCGTGACCCTATCACACCTCTCTTTCTACATACACTGTGACCACAGAGGAAGAGAATTCACCTTTTAGTCGCAAGAGAACAAAAGATGTAGTCCCATTGGAAAGGGCATTTCAAAATGAATTTGGAGGCATTGCGAAGCAGAATATTGTGCGTTGTGTTTACACATGTGGGCTGCCATTTAATGTTGTTAGATCACCATACTGGTGGGATATGGTGAAATCTATCAATGAAGCTATTAAAAAGGGTTCATTGGCCCAAGGTATGAAAAGATGTGCACCACCTTGTTGACAAAAAAAGTAAAACATGTTGAAAATGCATTGCAGCCCATCAGGAATTCATGGATTAAAACAAGGCTGTCCATCACTTCCGTTGATGGAAAGATATGGCAAATAGGCCATTGATTAAAGGGGAAATGTTTTCGAGGACCATTGATTGTGAGGGGCAAGTAAAGGATGTAGGATTCATTGTCGACATCCTAATAGAGCCCATTGATGTGGTGGAGCTTCAAAAAGTTGTCCAAGTTATAATGGGCAATGCAAAAAATTGCAAAGCTGCGAGCTTGTTGGTTGAGGCAAGGTATACGCACATATTTTGGACACCTGTGTCGTTCATTCCCTCAACCTTATGTTGTGAAAATTGGGCACCCAAATTGACTAAATCAAACAAGTCTATGGCGAGGCGAGCAAGATCCAAATGTTCATAAGCAACCATCACATGTCCCAAGGCATCTTCAAGTCCATTTGCAAGATTTTAATTTTTGAACATTCTTTTTTTAATTTTATTTGTTTTAATTTTGTATTAGGTAGTTGAAACTCGGTTTTCCTCACACACACTCATCTTGAAACAACTTGTCAAGGTGTGTGAGGCATTGAGCAGCATGGTTATCAACCACCTTTGGAGTGTATGGAGGTTGTCAAACATTGAAAGGGCCACAAAGGTGAAAGGGTTTGTTTTTGATGATGTGTGGTGGAAACATATGGAGTATTTGCTTAGTTTTACTGAGCCCATCATAGGTATGCTGAAATCTGTTGATATGGATCATCTATGTTTGGGTGAGATTTATGGTGGAATCGACTCAATGATTGAGAAGATTAAGTCCATTATAAATGCCAAAGAGCAAAATCTTACAAAGAGGTTCTTCAAAGAACTACAGTCGTATCTCATTGAAATGTGGAACAAAATGACTGCCCCATTGCATCTTCTTGCTTTTGCCTAGACTCCCAAATACTACAACGTAGAGATCCTTTCTTTGCCCAGGTGGTCCCACCACATAGAGATGTTGAGGTTAGTGAGGGATATAAGGTTGCATTCTCTAGACTCTTCCCCAATTCAGAAGTAGAAGACACAATTACGAGAGAGTTTGGGCATTTCATAACCTCCAGAGGTCACTCCCTTGGCACGCTTTGTGACAAGTACAAGAAGGATGCTCATATGTGGTATTGGTGGTACCTCTGTGGGCAAGCATCCACCCACCTCCAACTACTTGCACTAAAAATTCTATCATAAGTAAGATTTAAATTTTTTTTAACTCTACCATTCTTTTCAACATTTTGTTTTAACTTTTTACTTTTTATAGATTTTAATTGACTCTGCGGCTTGCCTCAATAGGTTGTGAATTCCTCTTCAACTAAGTGGAACTGGGTTACATACACTTTTATCCACTCAATTAAGCGCAACAAGTTGGCAGCGAAAAAGGCAAAGGATTTGGTCTATGTGCATTCCAACCTACATCTTCTCACACACAAGCAAGATGAGTACAAACAAGGGGCAACAAAGTGTTAACATGTCAACCAGATGACTTGGATGCCTCCATTGCCTACTTTTCATTGCTCAACACAAAGCTAGTGGGTGCTTCACACAACCTGCATGGCAGAGCTAGTGGGAGTGGCACTACCACTGCTTGTGGTCTAATGAACCACATGATGATGCTTTCAATGAAGTCATTGAAGACCAATATGATTATAATGAAGAATGAATATGCTAATTTCTCTTTATTTTTGTCCATACATTGTAACATGTACACTATGTACTTGTTTTAAGACTAATCTAAATTCGACCATCGAATATCATGACATTTGGCTTTGAATTATCAGTATGTTTTATGGTTATTGATATTATTTTGTTTACTCTACATATTACGTGGTTAATTTTGCTTATATGGCTATATTTTTAATATTATATATATATATGGTTGTATCCAAAAACATATCCAAGCCCCAAAAAAATCACCGTATCCGCATACCTAAATCTCATATTCATATCCATATCAACACCAGGATCGACTACTTAGCTTGAGGAGATAACATGTCAATGTGTATTTTGCGTTTATGGACTACAAATGCCTACAACTCTATGCTTCTTCACTTATTCCCGAGTATGGAGGTCATTACTTGCTTTTAAAATAATAGATTGTGTTTGCACTTAACTTCCTAAACAAGATTAGTGCTTGTATGTCCAAAACAAAGAATATTGCACAACCATTAAATGTGACTATATATGTGGTCTGAAATAGGGATTCCATTCAATATTTTGAAAGCAATGATTGTTCATTGTCTGCATGTTATAGTTATTAGAAATTTTTCATCTTGGTGAGACAACGCTCATCTTTGCATACTGTGAGACAACATTTATCTTTGTTCCTGCAATTGTGGTTTTGCATCCCTCTCCCTCTCATTCCAAGTGTCATTGATTGACAAAAGAGCATCTCTAACCATCCAACAGATCCTACATTCGGGGGTTATTTCCTAGTTAGTTGCACCTGGGGTGTCTCTATTTAGGCCAAAATGGAAGAAGGGCAGGGGACCTTTCTTCATGAAATATGAAAGAAGGATAGGTGACCTTTCATCCATCTCAAAGTTCATAAGTTGGAGATGAGATTCTAAAGCAAAATATGAAAGTTCACCCCCTGAAGAAAGAGTGACCAACCTACTTCCATCCCTGAAAGGGTAAAATTTTAGCAGATAATACCCTGTCATCCTTTCTCATGCAATTTTTGAGATAGGGGTTTCACAGTCAAGGTTAAAATCAAGATCACACCAAGCAAAGGGCCGATGAAGATCAACACTAGAGACCTAAGCTAAGATCTATTATTCTCACACATTTGTATGAAAGCTTGGACCAAAAGAACTAACATCATCAACATCATCCACCATGAGAGGTCCAGTGCATGATCTGATAATTTCCATTGGAGAATGTCTATGGTTAAGGTGGTCAAGCCGGGAAATCCTAGGAGTAATCAATTTACTCCCCCTAGGACCTCTCCTTCCACCCAAGGCCAATGGACCTATCATGACAGAGAAAACTAGTAATGTGTGCTTCTACTTGTGACTTGGGCTACACGAAGGGAGAACTACAAGGCTCTTGACATCAAAATGAAACTACCAATGATGGTGTGTTCAAAGGGAAAATGAACGGCCATCAACTACACTATTAGGTCAGAGTGCACAAATTTAAGTTTGAAGCACATACAATAGATACAAAATATGACATTCTTCATTAAATTCTCGAATTAGTAATTACTCAATACATTAATTATTTGGCAAAACATGGCACACTTTTATAAATTGTTCTCAAACTCAAATTATAACACATTCACTATTCCTAAATTGACTTTGGGACTTTCTGGCCATCTCTCTGACAAGTTGCATTGACTTCTTGGAAGGCTTCCCTCTCTTTACTAGAATAATTCTTCGTAATAGATCAAAAGTCTTTTTAGAGAGTTACACAACTCCTACGGCTGCAAAATATTTATCTTCATGGTTCTTGTATGTTATTGTAGGGACAACCAAATGAACGGAGAGATAAAATAGTTAACTTCCATCCATTAAAACATCTCAAGTGTTGGGTTGGATCTTGAGCTACACAGTTACAAATGGATGAGCTGAGCTACATGTCAAGTTCAAAACTATGCTATGCATCCAAATGTCATCAAAGACGCATGGTATGCCTTTGCAGTTGGAATCATCATGGTGTGAAATTCAATCTCGTCCAGGAAACCCAATATTCATGTCATGGGGAAAAGATTTCGCCACCCCTTCTCTAGTACCTCCCGCTTTCATGATGTTTGAAGAAGGGTTGGTTGTCCCTTCTCAAAATTTATTAAAATCTCACACTCTCAGGAGATAGCTCAAATGTCCCTTCCTCTAGTTACCTCCAAATTTCATTAAGTTAAATGAATGGCAATTCATCCCTTCTATGGCTGCCTTGAACTTTCACATTGTCAGGGGATGGAATGAGCATCCCTTCCCTAACCTTCTTCAGCTTTGACTGAGTGGAAATTTTCACTTCTTGCTAAAAAAACTCCAATTTCTACATGTCGGGAGAAGGGGTGTTCCTCCCTTCTCTAACCAGCTTTCATTTGTATTCAACTTTCTGATTTTCATGTATTGGCAAAATGGGTGCTCATCATCCTCTTTTTCTTATGACTTTAACCAATATGCTATGAATTCGTCTAATGTGGAGGAACTTTCTAATATACAATTTTAATATGCCAATTTAGACATTTAAAATTCAAACTTCTTCACCAAACAAGAAAATAACTTCAAAAGAATAGAAATTTTCGTTTCTTTTGGTATATAATTTTACAAGTGCTAATTAACAAGGATAGAACTCAAAACCACCTCTAGAGAACACAAATCAGTTTACCACTTGAATTATTTTGCACTACAATAGCATAAATGAAGAAATTAACGTTTACCCTTTTTATTTTTGTCTTTTCCATTTTTTGTTTTCAAACGAGGGAAATAGGCATCTTGTACACCTTGAATTTGATTGGTATGCATAATTCACATTGACGTGTCACAAGCTTCAACCTCATTCATAGTTATCTCACATCTCAATTGGCCACCACATCATTGAGTGCTCTATATTGTTGGTTTGAGTGGCCATGTTCTCATTGAACACAAGGACAACAATTACAGTGATGTTGTGTCCACGTCTATAAATTCAAGGATCATATGTTTGTTTCAAAGTATTAAAACATGTCCATCGGGTTCTTTTAACTTCTATCCAATCCGCATTTAAATGGACATCCACTAGATGCACATTGGGGTCTTCACTTGGTAATTCAATGTAATCCATGTATGACTTGGCTATTGTAGGTCTTCTAATTGATATCCCTTTCTCAGCCCACTCTCATAGGTCCATAAAAACCTTGAGTGGAAACATGAAACTTTTGTGTCCCCACTCAATGGTTTGTCCTTATTTTATCTACCACAATCCATTTGAGAAGAGTCTTTTTCCTCCATCTAGCTTTTTCCACATCAAGACCATAGGAACCACAACCACAAGCACATTTTCAAAGTGTTGTGATTTTTTAATCTATGCTTAATCTTCAAGTGGGAGTTTTGGCCACATTCACTACCACATCCATATCTTCAAGCAACTCTTCAGCTTATGCCTTTTCTGCACTATATAACAAAAATCTATCACCAAACTTAATGGCACCACTAAGTTTGTTTTTACAACGTAAATATCAAATCAGGCGCTCGGTCGAACATTCCTTCTTTCTCAATGAATTCCGAGATAGGTATTTTGAAATATGTTTACTCACAAGGACACTTCAAAAAGTCTAATATGTCTTAGTGAGAACATTAACTACTAAATTGCCATGTTCTCTTCTATTCCATGTCCATGTGAAACAAGCGGCACCCCTCAATCTTCAGTTCTAAAACATGTGTCACTTGTGAATGCCTTAATCTTCTGCTATTAACAAATCATCCCCTGTGAATGCCTTAATCTTCTGCTATAAAATAAAAGGCTACGGGTCTCGGATGTTAAAATATTTCAAAAAGGGAGGTGTTAACAAAGAGTAAGTACCCTGATTGCGACCTACTCGACACGACCCTAATCATGATTGCGCATCGCTTTTATCCTGCTCGCCTTTATCAATATGCGTTTGCATTCTCATTTTTTCCCTAGCGTCTTTGTCTGGGCTGTTTTTTTTGCATTTTTGGGTCTTCGTTTTGTCTGTTGGAACTCCTTGTTGCCCTCTTCCGTTGTGTTGTTCGTGGACCTTCGATCCCATTCCTCTCTCCACATTTTCCCTGTGGGGCAAACGTGTGGGACCTGCAATGGATTTTAACCCTATTTCTAGTGGGTTTCGACCTGCCCCAGCGACGGGTTTGGGTGCATCTTCTAAACCGTCCTTCGTTGATGTTATTCAAGAAGAATCCAAAACCCAGATACCAAGACGAAAGCTTCAAAAGCGTCCTCTGAGGATGCCCAAAATGGATCCTAGGAAAAATGAAAATGGATGTATGAAAGCAACTGAAGGAATGCCAGTGGTAAGACTTCAAAAAAAAGATGTGCAAGGTGAAATCGATGTTCTCAAGAATTGGGGATTGATTATTCATTTTCTAGGTTTCCGTCCATCCTTGCCTGCTCTTGAAGACTGGACCAATAAAAAATTTGGCATACTAAAGGTGAGTTTTCGATCTCTCTTTACCCTAATGGATATTTTCTGATTTTCTTTGCTTCAACAGAAGATAGAGAATTTATCTTCCAAGGTGAGCCATGGTTTTTTGGCCGAGCGAGCCTTTTTATGAAACCCTTGCACCCCATGTTCAAGGCGGATGAAGAACTTCCTTTTGTAGCCCCTGTTTGGATACATTTGTATAGGCTTGCAGAATACTGAAATAACAATGTTTTCATGGCGATTGGTAACACACTTGGCACTTATATGATGACGGTTGACTCAACTCTACAACTGGAACAAATGATCTATGCCTGCATTTGTGTTGTTGGATCTGAATAAACCTTTGCCAACAAAAATTTATATGCTGGTGGAGGATGATCATTCGGACTAGGTGGTGGATTATAAAAACATTCCTTTTCAATGTCATATTTGCCACGAATATGGCCATCTACTCAAGGATTGTCCACTAAAAGCTCCAGAACCTCCTACAGAAGTCAAGCCACAAGATGATTTCATCATACCAAATAAAAAGAAAATAGCAAGGAAAAATGTTTAGGAGAATCTGGATGCTAGTAATAGTAACAAATTTGCTAGTTTGCAGCAAGATAATGAAGACAAAGATATTGAGGATCTCATGGATTCCCAAAATCAAGAGACATAGATGGAGGTACATGGCACGGTACTGGGTCAACCTGGGGTGGAAGAACACAACCAGCTCATAGTTTATCAAGGCCCACAAAAGCAGGATGAGACCTACACCACAATGAAAAGCTATCACTGGAAAACCAAGTTTCAAGAACAATTTGAGAACCAGAATCAGCAGGCAAGTGAGATTGAGAAGAGAGACCAACCATTGTTGTTAATGGCCAATCCTATAGAGAAGCAACAACAAGATCTACCCTTAGGAATCGTTTAGGAAAAAAGTTAAAATTTGAAAATGGATACATATACTAAGGTTGGATGCAAATCAAATCAAAACAATATCCAGAAAGAGGGCCAAAAACTGAGTCAAGCAGGAACAATTAGGGATTTGTACCAAATATTCAACCAATCCTTACAATGAAGGCGATAACATGGAATGTCCTAAAATAATGGAAATTAAAAGAATGATTCAAATTCATCATTCTCTTATGGTGTTTCTTCAATAAACTAAAGCCTCGATAGAGCTTATGATGGTTATGGTGGAAAGAATATGGCCCAAGGCCCACACTTTATCTCTTGGTTCTCAAGGAGCTTCTGGAGGAGTTATGAGTATTTGGGATCTGAAATTGATTACAGTGTTAAGCTCTTGTGGTAATAGAGGTGTTTTGTTGGTGCATGTGTATTCCAGGGTGGATGCCCAACAATTTTTGCTCATAAATGTCTATGCATACACTACTATGGAGGATAAGTTAGTGCAATGGCAGTATATAGATGCTATGATCCATTCTTACCCGGATGTTCTGGTTATTCTTGGAGGGGATTTCAATACAATCCTTAATTTACAAGAAAAATAGGAAAGAACCTCACACTTGGATTCTAGCTCATCCAATATGGCCAGCTTCATACAGTCTCTTCATTTCGTAGATGTTCAGATTGGCAATGGGCTAATGACTTGGTCCAATTGGAGGCAGGGTCCAGATTGTATCCTGGAACGACTAAACCGGTTCCTATTATCTAAAGATTGGTGGTTAAAGCAATATATCCCTAAAGCTTACATTTTAAACAACACTAGATCCGATCATTGGCCAAAGTGTTTAGAGATGGGTAAATCAGCTCTTTGTCATGCTCCTTTCCGGTTTCAGTTGATGTGGCTCAGGCATGGACATATAGGCAATCTCATTATACAATGGTGGTTGAAAGGAAAACCCGGATATGGGACACAAATGTTCTCCTTTCCCAAAAGATTGAATTATCTAAAGGTCAAATTGAAAAATTGGAATTGGAATTGGTGATGTGAAGGAAATAAAGAGACAGCTTCTAGCGCCGCTGGAAGAGCTTAATGCTATCATTCAAACTTCTGGTTGTAATGATGATATTCTTATGGAGCTTCTCTTGAAAACCCCCCTCCATGAATGGGAAACAAAAGCAGATTATGTGGCGACAAAAATCTAGAATCCAGTGGTTAAAAGAGGGGGATAAAAATTTTGCCTTCTTTCATAAATCATTGTTGGCTAGACATGTTCATAACCATATAGGATCTCTTATCAAGGAGAATGGGAAGAAAGAGTATCCTCTGGAAGGCATGCAGCAAATTGCAAAACAGTTTTTCCAGCAGCGATTTACAGCTCAACCTCTTGATGAGTCAGCCCAACAAGGAATGCTACATACCCTTCCTAGACTCATTTCAGATCAAGATCATGTGAAACTTACCATCCTAGTCACGGAAAATGAACTGCAAAGATTAGTGTTTAGCATGAAGAAAGGAAAAATTCTAGGGCCGGAGGGATTTCCCATTGAATTTTACCAAACATTTTGGGACATTATCAAGGGCGATCTTCTTCAGGTGGTGGAAGAGGTGAGGACAACTAAAACAATGCTGAAGGAAATAAATAAAACTTTCATAGCTCTTATTCCTAAAGCTTGTTAAGTGGATGAAATTTCTAGTTTGACGTATTGTTTTGTGTAATGTTATGTACAAAATCATCACTAAAGTCATGGCAGAAAAGTTGAAACCTCTTCTCCACAAGCTCATATCTCCCGAACAAGGGGGATTTGTTCCAGGTCGTCAAATTCATGATGATATTGTGCTAGCCCAGGATGCCTTACATTCTATGGATATCTAGAAATCTTCGTGTATGTTTATTAGGCTTGATCTATCCAAAGCTTATTATCGAGTGGATTGGGATTTTTTATGTCAAATTTTGGCTAAGTTTGGTTTCTCAGAGGATTGGATTGTGTTGGTGAGAACATGTTTGTCTTCAATTTCCTTTTCCATCCTGGTCAATGGCACTCCTCAAATCTTCTTGGCTTCTAGGGGGATACATCAGGGTAATCCTTTCTCCCCCTTTTTATTCATTATCTTGGCGGAGTGCCTTGGAAGAGTGGTAACTACTTGTCAGGAACACAAGATCAGTGGTATTAAATTGGCTAAAGAAGCTTGTCCCCTCACTCGTTTACAGTTTGTGGACGATTCTATGCATTTGGGCAAAGCCACCAAGAAACTTCTTCAGGTTTTTTCTAGAGCTGCATGTCAGTTATTTAACCAGGGTAAATCTTGCATTATATTCTTTCATTGCTCTAGTAGACAGGAGGAATAAATTCTTAACATCCTCCACTTTAGACAAGGCTCTCTTCCACTTCAATATTTGGAGGCCCCTCTTGCTGCTAAACAGTTCAAAGATTGGCAGTGGATTAAAAATAAAACAGAAATGAAACTTCAAAAGTGGACTAATAAATGGCTCTCTAAAGGAGGAAGAATGGTATTGGTTAACGCAATTCTCCAAGCCTTGGCAATTTATGTCTCCTCTATATTTTGAACATTCCAGGTAGAATCTTGAAGCAATTGGATTCTCTTTGCCATAAATTTTTGTGGAGTGGTTTGCAACAAAAAAGAAAGTGGTCTCTAGTTAAGTGGGAGAATCAATGCCTTCCCAAATAGGAAGGTGGCTTGGGATTCCATTCCTCTTCCAAGCACAATAAGGCTTTAGCATCCAAACTCTACTCGAGATTGCTAATGGTTCCAAATGATCTGTGGGCTGAGAAATATCAAAGCCAAATATGCTGAAAATAATCCTACCGAGAGAATTATTAGGTTATCCCTTTCTCCTAAAGGATCACCTACTCTTGCAATGCTTAAGGTGGGAGAAGATCCTATAAAAAAACATCTGTTTTGGATTGTTAATAATGTTTAAAATGCCAACTTCTAGACTGATTCCTTGGATGGGTTTTCGCCAAACATTATTCAGTATCCAGAGTTAAAGACACCGATAGAGGTGATGCATGAAAAGGGATGGATTAAGATTGCTCAATACTGTAAGGTAACTAACCACCCTTGGGAGATTGGAAAGGACTGGATTCCTACTCTTGAATGGCCAATTCAAATTGGAGAACAGCAGCAATCACAACTTAATTATATTCTTTTGGCTCACCCCCTCTCAATATCCCCAATGCCTAATGCCTTAGCTTGGGGGAAAAATTATACAGGGGTCTTTATGGTTTCTGCAGGCTATGCTTCTCTAACTAGGCGTATTGCTCATCCTCTTAAGGATATCTTTAGCCATATTTAACAGCCTACTTTATGGCCCAAGGTGAGCTTCTTTGTGTGGTTGGTTTTAAAGAGGAGAGTCTTAACTAGAGAGTGTCTCATGATACAGGGTTTTTATGGTCCCTTTCGATGTGTTTTGTGCTTGGATAATGAGGAAATGTTGGAAGCACAACCACTAAGAGGGGGAGGGGGTGTGAATCAGTGAGCTCTTTTCTTCTAATTCTTTAGTTCATTAGTTAAACATCAATGCAAAATCCATAGAGCAATCAAACCATAGCAAAGAACATAAAGACATAACACATGATGTAGGTGGAAAACCCTTAAAGGGAAGAAAACCCACATTGATCACTGCATGGACTACATGTCCTAATCAGAGATGCAATGAGTCAAAAAGATTGTTGAGCACCAACTCAGCTTGAGGCACCAACCCCAAATAGTCAAGCACCAACTTGACAAAAAGATTCAGCAAGCACCCACTTACTGAGAAGCACCAACTCCTTGATTTGTAGACACCAATCTACAAGATACAAGAGGCTTCAACCCCCTTTGCAAAGCACCAACTCAGCGACTTCAGATCATCCACCTTTCTCAATTGTTTCTGTCAACAAATGATGGTACAATTATGCTTTCTCTACTTATCGATCTCAGATTCATTCTGTTGTTTTTCTGCTTATTAATCAAATAGACACATTAGGCTCTCTTTCTCTGCTCTTTATTTTCAAAGACTTTGTCCTCTCTGCCTTCTCTACTCATCTCTTTTAGCAGATTTTGTATACTCTAGGGTTAATCTTCCTATGAATCATTCAATGATTTCATACTCACACCTCTCTGGCCATCTGTTCCTCAATAGACCTCTGCTCTTCTCCTTAGCAAATTTAAATATTCATTCTCACATTTCTCACACTTCAAAAAGACAATTTGATCTTGCTTATATACAAGACGGTGATCAACAACCTCTTGAAAGTTGGCCAAACAAAACTCTATAGTCGGCCATAAAATGATTTATTCTCTTTTGAAAACATAATTCACATTAGCTTATATAAAATATCACTCACATAGGTTGGCCTAAGTGAAACGAGGCTGGAATAGACTAAGCTATCATTATAATACATTTAGAAATACTTTCCAAAGACTCTGTCCTCTCTGCGTTCTCTACTCATCTCTTTTAGCAGATTGTGTATACTCTAGGGTTAATCTTCCTATGAATCATTCGATGATTTCATACTCACACCTCTTTGGCCATCTGTTCCTCAATAGACCTCTGCTCTTCTCCTTAGCAAGTTTAAATATTCATTCTCACTTTTCTCACACTTCAAAAAGACAATTTGATCTTGCTTATATACAAGACAGTGATCAACAACCTCTTGAAAGTCAGCCAAACAAAACTCTATAATCGGCTATAAAATCATTTATTCTCTTTTGAAAACATAATTCACATTAGCTTATATAAAAGATCACTCACATAGGTTGGCCTAAGTGAAACGAGGCTGGAATAGACTAAGCAATCATTAGAATACATTTAGAAATACTTTCTAAAGACTCTGTCCTCTCTGCCTTCTCTACTCATCTCTTTTAACAGATTTTGTATACTCTAGGGTTAATCTTCCTATGAATCATTCGATGATTTCATACTCGCACCTCTCTGGCCATCTGTTCCTCAATAGACCTCTGCTCTTCTCCTTAGCAAATTTAAATATTCATTCTCACTTTTCTCACACTTCAAAAAGACAATTTGATCTTGCTTATATACAAGACGGTGATCAACAACCTCTTGAAAGTCGGCCAAACAAAACTCTATAGTTGGCTATAAAATGATTTATTCTCTTTTGAAAACATAATTCACATT
Organism: Torreya grandis; assembly: GCA_037957365.1. NCBI lineage: Eukaryota > Viridiplantae > Streptophyta > Pinopsida > Cupressales > Taxaceae > Torreya > Torreya grandis. The sequence goes on from JARHVA010003079.1 coordinate 1,316,694, forward strand.
AGCTTATATAAAAGATCACTCACATAGGTTGGCCTAAGTGAAACGAGGCTGGAATAGACTAAGCAATCATTATAATACATTTAGAAATACTTTCCAAACAAGTCCGTAGCAGTTCTGTTTAAGTCTGTAGTAGTCTTGATGCAGTTCGTAGTAGCTCTACTACAGTCCGTAGCACCCCTGATACAATCCGTAGCACCCCTGATGCAGTTCGTAACAAACTTGATGCACTTTGTAGCAAATCTGATGCAGTCTGTAGCAAATCTGATGCAATCCATAGCAAATTTGATCCAATCCGTAGCATGCCTGATACAGTCCGTAGTTGTTTGCCCAGTAGCTCCAGACACGATCTTATTCTCCATAATCCTAATATCACCTTCACATAGAGCAATTTATTCAATGGTCTTTAGTCTGAATTAATTCTGCAGTCTATTTATGTTACTCCATATGATGTAAAATATAGATAACAAGTCTCTTCGTTGATTGTCTACTTCACCAAAAACAACTTTCATGGCAAGCTACAGACTCAATAAGTAGCTACGGACTCTGCAGAAATTCCTTGACATCAATGACCATATTCTTTATTGAATAGCAAACCCTTACATCAATGACAACATCTCAACAAACTCCCCCTTTGTCATGGATGGCAAACCTTTACAAGCTGATGACTTGAGTAGATTTTATCATTCAATGAACATACCTTTACCCCAGAACTTGACCTCGATTTACTCTTTCCCCTGTCATTTCTTCACCAAAGGCAACAGCAGTTACACAACTTGTTATTTCTCTCCTTTATACAGTGATCTCTATTGTTGCACTATTTCTCCCTGAAAATAGTCAGCTTGCTAATTCTCCCCCTTTGACATCAATGGCAAAGGGTTGCACAACCTGAAATCTATTTGATCCCAAACAAAATGTTGCTTCTCCATAAACTTCTCCTTAGAAAACTACAAGATACTACTTACAGCCATTTAAACATCTTTTCATTGTCATAGACTCTTGATCCTCGAAGCTAAAAGATACCCAAAGTTTAGCTCCCCCTCAGTCCATACACTTTTTAGTGACTGACAGAAGAAGGAATTACTCTCAATTCCTGCCTTAAGAACTCAAATGTTGCCCTTGGAAAAGGTTTTGTAAAAATGTCTACAACTTGTTCTTTTGTGGTTACATACTCTAGATTGACAATCTGATCAACTACATGCTCCCTTAGAAAATGATAGTTGATTGAAATATGCTTAGTCCCGGAATGCATGACTTGTTTCTTAGAGATGTTAATGGCACTGGTATTGTAACAAAATATAGAAATTGGACTGTCATTCTTAATCTTAAAGTCACTCAAGGTCTATTTCATCCATAAAATCTGTGTGCAACATGATGTTGCTGCTATGTACTCAGCTTCAGCTGTGGACAAAAAAACTGATGGTTGTTTCTTACTCAACCATGACACAAGACTCTTTACAAGAAAGAATGCACCACCACTTGTGCTCTTTCTGTCATCAATGCTACTTGCCCAATCTGCATCAATATATGTTGTTAAAGTGAAATCTTTACCTTTTGAGTACTACAAACCAAAGTCCATAGTACCTTTGAGATATTTGAATATCCCATTGACTGCTGATAAGTCTCTTTTGGTTTTGTCTGAAATCTGGCCACTAGACCTACTGCTTGCATGATATCAGGGCTTGATGCAGTAGTATACAATAGACTTCCAATCATAAATCTATACAAGGTCTGATTGACTTTTGATGACTTATCTTCTTGACTCAACTTGCAACTTGTTATCATTGAAGTACTTACTGATTTACAGTCTTCCATATCAAACTTCTTCAACATTTCCTTAATATACTTAGCTTGAGAGATAAAGATTCCCTTATCTGACTGAACTACCTGCAATCCAAGAAAAATGATAGTTCTTCTAACATAGACATCTCAAATTCTTGTTAGATTACTTCTGCAAACTCCTTAAACATCTTGTCATAGTCACTACCAAAGATAATATCATCAACATACAAAAAAAAATTTAATTGATGCTCACCTTCTGTTTTAATGTAAAGGTTGCTATCAGCAACACCTCTCTTGAAACCTTGATCAAGCATCTGTTAAGTCTTGCATACCACGCTCCAGGGCCTTGCTTTAGCCCATATAATGCTTTCTTCAGTCTGCAGACATAGTCCTTATTTCCTGACAAAGAGAAACCTTCAGGTTGCTCTATATACACTTTTAAATTTTCATTGAGAAATGCAGACTTTACATCCATATGCCAAAAATAGTCTTATGGCTTCCAGTCTTGCCATGGGTGCAAAAGTTTTTTCAAAGTCAACACCTTCTACTTGAGCATAGCCTTTACATACTAGCCTTGCTTTGTTTCTCGTGACCTAACCATCTTCATTCAATTTGTTCCTTAAAAACCCATTCGGTTCCAATGACATTCTTGTCCTTAGGTCTGGGAAAAAGTTTCCAAGTCTCATTTTTCTCAATCTGATTGAGCTCTTCCTCCATAGCATTCACCCAATGCTTATCACTTGTGGCTTCTGAAAAAGTTTTTGGTTCTATCTTTGAAAATAGAGATAAGTTTACATTTTCCGATGTATTAATAAACCTTCTCCTAGTTTGCACTCCAGCATCAATATCACTGATGATTTGACTTTCTGCATGATTTTTTCTAAATGAATCTGGAAGGTGCCCTTGTATATTCTCGTTCTTCTTGACTTTCTTCTGCTACTTTTTGTTCTGATGTTTTTTCTTCTTCCTTGAGGTCAAGCTCCTCTGCATGAACTCTTGGTTGTGTGATAACCTTCTTAGATTTGGTTTCATCCACTCTCACGTGTACTCTCCACAATCTTCTGTAGTCTCTTGTTGTAGCATCTATATGCAAAACTAACTAAAGAATATCTAAGGAAGATGCCTTCATCAATGCTTGAATTAAATTTTCCTAGATCCTTTTCATCTCTCTTGATGAAACACGTGCTTCCAAACACTCTAAAGTGTTCCACTGAAGCTGGTATGCCTTTCCACAGTTCATGGGGGATCTTATTGTTGTTTATTCTAATTTGACCTTTGTTTAGAATGTGTACTGTTGTGTTTACAGCCTCTCTCCAAAATCTATCAATTTGGACTCATTTAACATTGTCCTGACCATTTCCTAAACAGTCTTGTTCTTCCTTTCTACCACACCATTCTATTGTGGTGTCCTTGCAACCGAAAACTGTCTCTTGATTCCATGTTCCTTACAAAAGTCATCAAACTCATTTGACCAGAATTCTCCTCTATCAGATCTTAGATACTTGATTTTTAAGTCCATCTCATTCTCAACTAGAACCTTGAATGTCTTGAATTTATCTAGAGCCTCCAAGTTCTCCTTCAAAAATGCAACCCAAGTCATTATAATCTAATCATCAATAAGAAGCATGAAGTAACTTTCACCTTGAATACTTTGAATTCTTGTTGGACCACATAGATCTATATGAATCAGCTCTAAAGATTTTGTAGTTGAATCTTCTTTTGTCTTGAACCTTGTCTATTTTCCATGTTCGCATGCCTTACACAGGGTGTTTGCAGGGTTAGTGATTTTAGGCATGTTCCTAACTGATTTCTTAGTACTTATCTTTACTAAATTTTCAAAGTTTAGATGTCCCATTCTTCTATGCCAAAGCCAATGTTCATCCACTTAACTCATAAAACGCCTATTCTTCTTGATCTCATTCAAAACATACAAATTATTTACAGTCCTGTCAACATCTGCTACCAATCTTCTTGAACGTACTTTTCTTATTTCACATCCTTTAGCATGAAAAGTCAAAGTATGTCCTTGATTGCACATTTGACTAACACTCAGCAAATTATGCTTCAGTCCTTTTACATATAACACATTCTCAGTTTTAGTTTTCCCATTGTCAAGACTTAGTATTCCCTTGCCAACAATATTAGCTATTGTATTGTCTACAAACTTGATTGTACCTTCAGCAGTCTTTTTCAAAGATATAAATTTAATCTTGTCACCTGTCATATGGCTTGAACAACCACTGTCAATGTACCATTTCAAACTCTCATCTTGAGTGTGAAAAGCAGTTTGTGCTAACATGGATTCTTTTTTCTTTGGACCATCATTTTTTTGACCCTCTTTTCGTATTTTCAAAGGTTCTGACTTTTTATCAATTTGAACATACATCTTCCTATTTTGACTAGGGGGTTTCGCATAACTCAATCTACAAAATCTTGCAATATGTCCAATTTTATTACAGTTGTAACAAATCACATTGTTTCTATTGATATTTGACCCTTGGACAAATGAATTTGAAAATCCTTTTGGAAATCCATGACTATTCATATCACTTCTCCATGCATGATTGTTTCTAGGATTTGATCTACAATCTATAGCTCTATGTCCAAACTAATTACAAGAAAAATAGTAATCATAGAAGGAATTCATGTACCTTATTGCATTTGGTTACCTGATAGGAAATGATCTCTGAAGATTTTTGAAAGGCATATTGACATTTTTGTTATATCTGAGAGCAATAATCTTCTTGACCTGTCCTGAACTCTGACTATCATTCACAATCTCAGATTTATTGAGAGCATAAGCGTATGTCTTTGGCTTACTGATATTCTGCTCTTCCTTGCTACTCTTCTGGTCATCCGTGTATCCAAGGGCTATTTTGATGAGAGGTGACCTTTGACTATTCAATGTCATCAAGAATTCCATTGCTATTTTCAAACTTTTGACAATTTTTTAATTTGACTGTGAACTGTTCCAAATCTGACTTCAATGAATCTATCTCAGATTTGTACTCATTGCACTTTCCTTCCTTAGACTTCAAACTTGCATTTGCTTCTTCTAACTAAGTCTTGAGATTGTTGATGACCTCCTCAGCTTTCTTAGCACTCATAGTTATCTTAGTTTCCAAGATACACATCTGTTCTTCATGACTTTTGACTACAGACTTCAACTTTTGGTTTTTCCTTCTTTGAATCTTCAATCCATCCAAAGCACTGATAAGTTCTGCCTCAAGATCAACCTCGGCTTCTTCTTCATCATCCATGAAGACTTGTTCTTTTGAACTATTCCCATCTTCAACTTCAATGGTCATGAACAAAGTTTAATCACTTCCATGGTCTGAACTGCAATCATCACTGTTTGGGATATCTTTATCACTGACTTCAGAAGAGTTGTCTTCTTTAGAATAGAGACTCTTTTTGTTATTGAAGAAATTTTCCTCGCTCGTCATACTTTTTCGACTTCTTATTCTCTTCACCATGTTTTTCATCATGATCATGTTTTTCCTTTTGAGGACACTTGGCAGCAAAATGACCAATCCTGCCACAATTGAAACATTTGAATGGTAGCTTGCCTTTGTACCTACCTAAACCTAATCTTAGTTTCCTCACAAATAAGGCTCCAGCTTTGTCTTCATCAACATCAATGTCATTGTCAATTTCAACCTTTTTGATTTGTGTTTTCTTTGCAACCTTGAAGGCTGCTTCCCTTTTGGAAGATCTTCCATTATCAGTCGTCATCTCATAGGTAGTAGGTATTCCATGAAGCTCATCCATTTGTAACTTGTCTAAGTCTTTTACTTCTTCAACTGCTGACACCTTTGAGTCAAATCTTGGGGTCAAGAATCTTAGAACCTTTTGAACAACAGTTGACTCATTAACCTTTTCTCCAAGACCTCTGATTATGTTGACTACTTCATCAATTCTAAGAAGATATGATGCAATATTCTCTTCTTCCTTCATCTTTAGACCTTCAAACTATCTTCTATAGATCTGAAGCTTTGTCAATTTCACCTTGGTGTCACCTTCATAGATGAGTTGTAACTTGTCCCAAATTGCCTTAGCTGACTCACATTGCATCACCTTGACAAACTTAGATTCTGCCAATCCACACAACATAGCATTCATAGCCTTTGAATTGTTCTCACTTGCTTTCTTTCCTACAGCATCAGTTGGAAGAGTTTGAGGGATAGTATACCCTTCTGCAATTGATTGCCAAATGTCAAACATGAGAGCCAACAAATAGGTCTTCATCCTAATGCTCCAAAAGACATAATTGCTTTCAGTGAACAAAGGGGCCTTGTTTGTTGAAAAACCTTCTTGTACTTGATGACTAGACATTGTACTTCTTAGGATCTACCTTCCAGCTGTCAAGCTTGACCTTGAAGGACTTGCTCTAATACCAATCGTTGGAAGCACAACCACTAAGCGAGGGGAGGTGAATCAATGACCTCTTAAAACTTTCTTCTAATTCTTTAGTTTGTTAGTCAAGCATCAATGCAAAATCCATAGAGCAGTCAAACCACAACAAAGAATATAAAGACATAACACATGATATAGGTGGGAAACCTTTAAAGAAAAGAAAACCCTCATTGATAATTGCATGGACTACATGTCATAAATCAGATATGCAAGGAGTCAAAAAGAATATTGAGCACCAACTCAACTTGAGGCACCAACCCCAAATAGTCAAGCACCAATTTGACAAAAAGATTCAGCAAGCACCCACTTGCTAAGAAGCACCAACTCCTTGATTTGTAGACACCAATCTTCCCCTTTGCCAAGCACCAATTCAGTTGCTTCAGATCATCCACCTTTCTCGGTTGCTTCAATCAACAAATGATGGTACAATTCTGCTTTCTCTGCTTATCGATTAGATTCATTCTGTTTTTTTTTTTGCTTATCAATCAAATAGACACATTAGGCTCTCTTTCTCTGCTCTTCATTTTCAAAGACTTTGTCCTCTCTGCCTTCTCTACTCATCTCTTTTAGCAGATTCTGTATACTATAGGGTTAATCTTCCTATGAATCATTCGATGATTTCATATTCATGCCTCTAGCCATCCGCTCCTCAACGGACCTATGTTCTTCTCCTTAACGAATTTATATATTCATTCTCCCTTTTCTCACACTTCAAAAAGACAATTTGATCTTGCTTATATACATGACGGTGATCAACAACCTCTTGAAAGTCGGCCAAACAAAACTCTATAGTCGGCTATAAAATGATTTATTCTCTTTTGAAAACATAATTCACATTAGCTTATATAAAAGATCACCACATAGGTCGACCTAAGTGAAACGAGGTTGGAATAGACCAAGCAATCATTAGAATACATTTAAAAATACTTTCCAAACAAGTCCGTCGCAGTTTTGTTGAAGTTTGTAGTAGTCTTGATGTAGTTCGTAATAGCTCTGATGCAATCCATAGCAACCCTGATGCAATCCATAGCAAATTTGATGCAATCCGTAGCATGCCTGACACAGTCCATAGCTGCTCGCCCAATAGCTCTGGACACGATCTTATTCTCCATAATCCTTAGATCACCTTCCTTCACACAGAGCAGCGTATTCAATGGTCTTTAGTCTAGATTAATTCTGCAGTCTATTTCTATGACTCCATATGATGTAAAATATAGATAACAAGTCTCTTGGTTGATTGTCTACTTCACCAAAAACAACTTTCATGGCAAGCTACAGACTCCATCAATAGCTACGGACTCTGCAGAAATTCCTTGACATCAATGACCATATTCTTTACTGAATAGCAAACTCTTTGACATCAATGACAACATCTCAACTAGAAACCATAACTCGTCTTTTCCTCTAGTGCCCATTGGCAGTCTACTTATGGCAGCTCTTCTACAAATTGTTTAATCTCCCCTAGGTGAACATTCAGTCATTATAATAGCTGATCAAAGAATGGCAAAGCCACCTGCCTAAGGATCAAAACCTCATTTCGGCTTTGTGGTCTCGTATCGGCCTTTTGCTTTGGAACATTTGGAAGGAACGAAATCGCATAATTTTCCAATAGGACAGAAGGGATATAAATTATGTTTGGGAGAAGATCAAAATCAATATTAAAGAATCTATCAAGCACAAGATTTGCTTGCCTCAAATTCTAATGCCTCAATGGGACCACTTATGCCACAAGCTCTCTTTGCAACCTAGAACTTCAACAATGAGTACTTATTGACCAAAAAAGAAAGTTCACATGGATAGACACTGAACAGCCCCTCCAATAGGGTACGGGAAGTTGAACACAGATGGTGCTTCAAGAGGTAACCCGGGTCAAGCTAGTATCAAAGGTATTGGTAGATCTTTTGATGGGTTTGTAGTCTTTTTTTTTTGTTGAAAAGGTGGGATATGTAACCAATAATTTAGTGGAAATCAAAGTTGTTTACAAAGGGATGCAAGAAGCTTTGAAAATTGGGTGGCAAAAACTCCAAATTGAATCGGACTCCAATCTAATTGTTGGCTTGTTATTTGATTCAGAGAGAGATCTTAGCAAAAATTGGCAAATGGCTAGAGAGATGGGAAAAATTCGTAGGTTGCAGGATAAATTTCAAGAGGTTCAATTCAGTCACATTCCCAAAGAAAGCAATAAAGTAGCGGATGGATTGGCCAATTGGGCTCTTGACAACCACAACCTTACTTGTTATGGTTTGCCTCCTTCCTGGTGGTCAGCCAAGCTACAAGGAGATTTGAGAAAGATTCTTGATTTTTATTTGTATCAATGAATGCTCTTATGTCTTCTTTTATGACTACTGCCCGGGCTTGGACTATTAGCTTTCAAGCTTGGCATATTAGAATATGTACACTTTGATTTTTCCATAATATAAATTTGGTATTTTTTTTTTAAATATTGGTTTTTCTATGTTTTCAATCAGCAGTTTGCCATATTCAATTACATTGCACAATTTCACTTTTTGGCAGGTGCATTATCCATGCATGCAAATGGGCAAAATGCACATCTCCAAGTGGGCATAAAAAAAATTTATAAACACAATCTTCGGAATCTTTCTAATTGGGCAATACAATTTGATGAGATGGGTGCCTCCACATTCTTTTGTTGTCTTTAATACAAAATAATTATAGCAAAGAAAAACTATATAGAGTGGCAGTTCCAAATGTCCTTCGCTATTTTTTACCAAAGCAACAAATTATTACAACAATCATGTTTCTACAATACAATGCCATATATTCAAACCTTCTTGTTTCTTGTTCTCAATGTTAACAATCCATATTGCACTTTATCTGCGCTCCTGCTCTGCACAATTTCTGTATGAGATACGATAGCTCCTTATGTGTCCAAGTTGATACATAATCATCCTCAAGTTCTCTAAAACTTAAGCACTCATATTATCACTATATTGTGTGGTTGTGTAGATCTCTGATATCATGGTATGAAAGCATAAAATTTGAATTCAAGACCATAATGATGGTGTGATGGGAAATAGTAATCTCATTCAACTACTTCGGTACGACCACGAGGAAACACAATGAAATAAGATCAAGATATTGTTGAAGATGATTCACATCTTATATTGATCACTGTCTTGCACTAAAACCTGATTGTACCCTGAATACCTATCCAGGAGGGAGAAACATTCGCTACCTGTCACTATTTGGAATGATAATAATTATGATGAGTCCTAAACAAAAATCTAATTCTATATGAACACTATAAATTGTCTTGGAGCATTCATCCTAGGTGGCACATTTGGACTATCTTAGTCCGTACAATGAGAGAACTAAGACACTCTTGACAGCTAGATTATTGGAAAGTAATCAAGGATTATTATAAGAAATTATTAATAGTGTAGGGAAGGTGATCCATCAAAAATTAAGCATTTCAAGATGGTCGATTGGAATGGAACACATCTGAAAAAGGGGATACACAACTGGACACATTGATATTTTCAAAATACTTCCATCCTACACTAGAACCTGAGCCTTGTATTTATTTTTGAAATTCATACTATCCCACAAAAACCCTTAAACTCACTATATTTTAAAAGTGATGATGTTAGACTCTCCCATTGAATTTGTTGAAAATGAAATCCATCTCCATATTCTTGACACTTCACAATTTACACATGAATTTAGGGGTAACTCACCTTGCCCAAGATGGAGGATCAACCAGGGGAAAATAAGAAAGGCTCCATATTAGGATCATCTAGACAATAAGTTGTGCAACAAGAACTATTAGAGCATGACTAAGATTTTGTTTTCATTCCTTAATTTAGGCATAGCTAACATTTAAGAGATCCTTCCCCATGACCTTCCCACTCACTATGGGTCCTCTCGACACTTCCAAGTTCTATATCTTCTATCAGTGTCTGCCTCCTCTTATTATAAGCTTATCACCTGAGCTCTTAGTTGTAAATATACTTGTCTCTTTCCATTATGACTCACCTACGTGTCCCCTTCTTCCCATTGTGTATCTCATATATGAGAGGACTTTAGCCTTCCATCCTTACTATTTCAAATCCATAAACTACCATCATATTTTTGAATTTGGTGTTAGAGTTATGGAGACTATTGCAAGGTGATTGTAACATTCAAATCACCAATAGACTAAGGAAAATAACGGTGGCACACAAATACACAAGACAAAGAGGCATAGAGCATATTGGGTGGAAGAATGGGTTGCCGATAAGATGATGTATATTACTCTATTGTTCTAGTGCACATTGGATGTCCCTTTTAGCAGGGAATAATGGATGGGTGCATTCAATATATCTGCTCTATCAAACCATTAACATAAATAATGATTAAATGAACTGTGGAGCCTGATTTGCCCCTTCAACAATTCTCATATGCATGACACTTTGGAGTCTACAAGGTTATCCAACACCTTCCAAGACACTTGTACTGGCGTACCATCCGTAGGTACTCATTATACAACAAGTTCAAGTTTCCCAACTAGAAGTTCAACTTATATTAGTCAATACCTACTCAACCTATGACAACAACAACAAGAGCATATCTGAAGTAGTCAAGGATAGGGGGTCAAATTAATGACAGCCATGTCCTTGCAGCTAGAACCCATGATACCAGAAACCTGCAAATTCTTATCTTGCAGGCAACTGAGATTGTTTTATTAGTCAAAATGAAGAAAAATTTGTTTGTTCATGTGCTAACATCATCCTATGATATTCCCCAAGCATCAAAGACTAAAAAACACCTTACAAAAAACAATGGCCACTAGTTTATCGATTGTTAAATCAAAAATTGAAGACAGGCATTTCAACAAACACTTAGACAGAACTTCAAACTTTAAAATCTTGTTCCATGCTTCGAATTGTCCTCAAAGCTTTATGGATTCACCATCAAGATCAAAAACCCATCTCAAATATGTTCTTAGATTTATCAACAGCTTCCTCAGATGTATCCTTCACGTGTTCATGTGCCTTGTTTCCTTTCTTTGCAGAGCTCTTTCTGCAACTAACACAGTCTCAAGTTGTTAAGATGGTGATGTATTCCTCAGGGAAGTTATTCCCTTCCATTCTCTACCACTTGGATAACTCACAGCCAAAAAGAACTGATCTTCGAAAGAGCCTGGAAAACCAATTAAAGATTGATTTCCTTGTTGTTTCACCTTCTACTAACATTCTTCAATCGTGATTCACAAAGGCATATCAAGAGAGTACCAATTTTCATCTTATTCTTTCTTGTAACCCTAGTTTCGTTTCGAATGCCCTAGATAATCAGATTTTATTCTCTTTTTAGCATCTAGATCCATTACCCCTTATTTTCTCAGAGTTTCGTGTCCGTAAACACAAAGAAAATCAAACATCAAAGAAAACGCATTAGATTGGGACACATGGTGGCATCTCGTTGATATTATGTTATGTTTCATCTTCTACATAACATATATTCAATCGTGATTCAGAAAGGCATATCAAGAGACTACCAATTTTCATCTTGTTCTATCTTGTAACCCTAGTTTTGTTTCATATGCCCAAGATAATCAGATTTTATTCTCTTCTTAGCATCTAGATCCATTAGCCCTTGTTTTCTCAGAGTTTTGTGTCCGTAAACACAAAAAAAATCAAACATTAAATAAGATGCCTTAGATTGGGACACATGGTGGCGTCTCGTTGCACAAAGCCAAGTGAAAAATGTTACCAAGGGAATATCAAATGTCACAACCCTCTGTGAGGCGGTTCACGAGATCGTGACATGTGTCATTATATCGTTGCACTGAAATAAGAAAGAATTTATATTAATGTCCTCGAATGACCAAAATTAGGTTAATGGGACTCAAGAATACATCCAGTTACAATAGAGAGTGTTAGGATAAAAGGACCCTAGGATCAAAGACTAAATAAATAAAAAGAGAACTAAAACCCTAAAAATAAACGAGGGGCAAACCCAAAGCAATAAAGCCCCAACCCATGTGGTTAAGGTACCTATAGTTTGCATACTCGACGAGTTGCCAAGTGCTCGCCATTTATTTTGCTCTTGCGAGTATTAACCACTTAGACTCGAGAGTATTCTGGGACAAGTTTTAACTCGAAACTAGCAGGGAGTACTCATGATACTAGTCGAGTTTAGAGCACAGACTCACCATACGTGGTTAAACATGGTTTGACAATCAAAACGCAAAAAAAAACACTACATTTGTTCTTTTTAAGCCCACGCATTCTTATCACACAGCATTTGAGCATCATTTGAGTGAATTGGAGGGAGTTTATAGCGGATTTGTAGAGCAAATTTGAGGAATTTCAATTTCCAAGTTAGTTCTTTTTTTTCTTTTTTTCCAAGCATGTAAATTCTTTCCAAACTGTTTATATTAGGTTTCTAAACATGATTTACAAATTTACATGCATTCCATTCAATTCCCATAATTTTTATTCGTGATTTAAATTTTACACTAGTTTTTCATAATTCATGAATGAAATTGTTGGTTTTTTAACTATACATAGGGTTTGTGGTTTACATATTTTTTTTTATGTTTTTTTAATATTTAAACATGTAGGTTAGCATACAATGGCATCAAGCTTAGCATCAACAAGTGGAAACCGTTCCTCTAGAAATCGTACTGTCATTTGGAATTATGTCGCAGTTGGATTGTCCCAAGGGATTGTGATTTGCATGTTTTGCTCAAAGGTGATTTTTGGAGGCATCAATCGCCTCAAGTACCATATTGCATGCATTCCTTGCCGCAATGTCGCAACCTGTACCAATACCACAAAAGAGGCAAAATCAGAGATGTAGGCAGAGCTTGCATTGTTGGATGAGAAGCAACTAGAGAGGGCAAGGGTACAAACAGCCATAGCAATAGCCATTACTTTCGATTCAACAAAGAGAACGAAAATAGATATGTAGAGATTGCGAGCTCTAATCATGGTCCACGCATACAAGAGACATCCACCTCATCCAGTTTGAGCAAAGTCCAATCACGTACCTTTTTTGCACCTAGAATCATACCTATGGCACAATCTTCATTGCAAGGTAAAAGTTGGAATAGGGAGGTGCACAAAGAAGCAGATAAGGTGTGCACGAATTTCTGGGATTACAACTTTCCCTTCAATGTGACGAAGAGTCCGTACTAAGCATTTGGTGACGACATTGACAGTTGCAGGCAAAGGGTACAAGGCGCCCTGTCCAAATGACTTAAATGGGAGGTTGCTCTAGAATGTTGTTGTAGATACAAAGTCAACTCTGAAAGAACAAAAGAAGCAATGGCAAAAGTTTGGATGCACCATTATTTCAGATGGGTGGATGGATGGGAGGAACCAGACCCTCATCATTTTTGTAGTGGTTTCAAATGGTGAGATGGTTTTCTTGAAGTCAATTGATGCCTTTAAAAAAGTAAAGAATGCATAAACTTTGAACCTAATGTTGGTGGAGGTTGTCTTAGAGGTGGGCATCAAGAATGTTGTGCAAGTTGTCATTGAAAATGTAGCAGCATATGCGGCGGCGGAAAGATTACTTAAGGAGAGCATCCATCACTCTTTTGGATCCCTTTCACAGCCTATTGTCTTAACCTTCTTTTGGAGGACATAGGTAATACTGATTAGGTGAGGCTGGTTGTAGATGTCAAAAACATCACAAAATACATTTATAATCACCCTTGGGCTCTCAACTTGATGAGAGATCGCTCCAAGGGTAAAAAGTTTGTGCGAGCGGGTGTCACAAGGTTTGCAAATAACTTCCGAACATTGCAAAGTATTTGTAGTTTATTGACACCGTTGAAGATGTTTGTGAGTCAAGCATGGCTATACTCAACATATTCAAGGAAAGTTGATGGAGAGAGGACTGCAAAGACAATTTTTGATGATGCCTTTGCGAATAGAGCTGCAGAGATCATCAAGATAACTTCAAACTTCAATTTAAATTTCAAGTCAATTCCTTTATTTTCAATTTTTTAAAGTATTCAGTTTAATTGTAAATTTGTAACTTTGTAGGTGTCGAAGCCTTTGGTGAGGGTTTTGAGCTTAGTGGATGGAGAGCAAAACCCAATGGGATACATTAATGAGGCCATGGATAGGGCCAAAGAGGCCATCCAAAACTATTAAATAAGGGATAGAGACAAATTTGATCCCATTTAGGAGATAATTGATCGTAGGTGGAATAATCAACTCCACCAACCCATTCGTGCAGTGGGGTAATACCTCAACCCCAAGTTTTTCTACTCCAATGGCTTCACAAATGTTAATGGGAGGTTATGGAGAGCCTCTCAACATGTATTGAGAGCTTATTTCAAAGTTGCAAAATTACGAGCAGGCTACAGGGAGGCTCTTTTGTTCTGCACTAGTTGTCTGTGGGAGATCCATCCAGACACCAGGTAACAAAGATTGGAGGCTTTACTTATCTTACAAGTTACAAATTTACAATTAATTACTTATAAAATTTGGAATATCTAGTTTGTAGGTTCTTGGTGGGAAGATGGGGTGGAAATGCCCCAAATCTTCAAAAGCTAGCCCTCTGAATTTTATCTCAACCTTGTAGCGCTTTTTAATATGAGCACAACTAGAGTTTTTTTAGGTCATTCACATAAAAAAGCAAAATAAGTTGACTCAACGACGCCTCAATGACTTGTTTTTTGTGAAATACAACCTTCAACTTCGCACAAGAAAGGTGGACACATCATAGAAGCCTATTGATTTGGATGAGATTCATCCCTATTGTGACTGGACTGCACAGAATGAAGAGATCCCCTCATTCACACAAGATGAGATTGTTGATTTCGAGGTACAAGCTATGGAAGGTGCAGTTAGTGGTACAAAAGAAGCAACAAAGATTGGATTAGATGACATCCTTGTAAATGATGTCGCACATGAGGTAAAGGAGGATTCACTGCCATCCAGTACCAAGGTGGAGCTATCAGCATAGATTTCTAGGCAGAGCAAGGAACTGCAACAAATTGACAAGACTAGACCCTCTCAATCTCCCCAATTTTTCAATAGTACGGGGAAGAGGAAATTGTAAATTCTTGTAATTTGTAACTTGCACGGATATGCAATTTATGATGATTTTCAATGACAATCATCATTAATTGGGATACACTATAGCAGTTATTAGCTGGTTGTATTCGCATGATGATACGATTTTGTACTTTAACGTTATACAGACTCATTGGATACATTTTGTAACTATAATTTGTATAAAATTTATGTTTTTTAAGAAATTTAAGAAATTTTTTAAGTTGTCGAGTATTGTTGAGTTTTGGCGAGTAGGAAAAATTTTGGTCTACCAAGTCTGAGTTGAGTCCAAAAAAGCGAACTATGAAGGTACCAATACAAATAGCCATGTGGGAGGAGCAAGAACCCCAAAAGAGCATGCCCTAATGAAAGTAAAGAACACTGGATGTAAGTCCCATCAAACATCTTTGACCATGCTCGGGGCAAAGGAATCACTTGTGTCATTGTCTATCACTGTGAAAGGACCAATGCGAGATATGAAAATGCTTATCGGAGAGTGTCTAGGGTTGAGGGGGGCAAGTTAGGTAATCTTAGGAGGAAGCAAAGCACTCCCCCTTGAATGCCTCCTAACATCCAAGGATGAAGAAACTCGTAATGTGTTCTTGTCCCCATGACCTAGAAAGCAATCAAGGAGATCGATGACGCCTAGAAGTAAGTCCATGACGCTGAAAATGAGCATATCAATGTCATCGAGAGGTAGTGTGCTTAAGCACCTTAGTAGTAGTTTTGTGCAAATGTTACATCCCGATTCCTCGCCAGGCAAACTTGCTAGATTATCTGTGGATATCTATAGTTGGCAAATTTAGATTTAGTTATTTTTAACTAAGCTATGAGATATATGCCGATATGGGGCAGCAGAATATTGCTTATGTTACATGATCACCCTGCTATGAGATAGTTGTAAGTAAAATCTTTACTTTACAATTATATTAATTTGTCATTTTAGCTATATTTTATGATATATATATATATATATATATATATATATATATCATAAGTGTTATGGTCTAACTACCTGTTTTGATGTGAGGTTGATGCAAGACAATTCATGCTTCAGAGCATGTCGGAGGAAGAGCATCATCAAAGAGGGTGACGTAGATCAAAATGTCGAAGGACGATAGAGAAACCGATTAGTACCCTACACACACCACAAATAGCTAGCAGATGTTAGATGCTTAATGAGTGGATAGCATAATACGCTTTGATGTCGTTTGCATTAAATAGTCATTTTAACCATGGTTTGCTTAGTACAGTTAAATGGTCTTGAAGAATTGCCTTGTGTGGCTTGTGTGTTAGCCATGTTTATGCTTTGGTAGTTTTACCTTGTGTGATTTCATATATGATCCCTAATGTTTTATTGAAAATGCAATTAACATGATTAGAGTAAATTCTAATTTATTGGCTAGAGGAATTAGTCATTAAATTGTTATGTTAATAAACGTGCTGATAATTATTGATTTTTATGAATTAATAAATAGAAGTTTTGAAAATAAAGGTAAAATCAGAAAATTTGAATAAAATAAATAAAAATAGAATTTGCCATAAAAACAAAAGGAATAAAACTGCGGAAAGCAAAAAGAAAGAATAAAACAAAACTAAAAGAGAAAATCTTGAAAAGCAAGACTCATATTAATAGAAGGGCATTGGTTTTTAAGAAAGGGGGAGAGCGTGGAAAGGAGGAAAAAGAATTCCAAAAAAAAGGACAAAGTGACAGAAGAAGGACAGCGTGTGGAGGAGGCGTGAGGTCCAACCAAATGAAGTTCGTTCAGATCATGTGGTTCAGCTTGGACATGGTTGCGAGGTAGGTGAATTTATTAATATTTCAAGTGATTTGATAAAATTATGTGTATTATGGCTGCGTATTTTGTATATGCATATTTTATATATGCGTCGCTACTTTAAATTAGACTGCATATGCGTTTAAGGTATATGTATGAATCATCCCCTGACACTAATGGATTGTCAGCATGAAATTATTTGTTAAAATTACTCATACCTATTACGCTGAGGATTATTCAGACAAAAGTTTGATATAAGTGTCGACCAGTTCTAGATAAAAAATATTAAACTCAGATTTATTTAGATACTGCATGTATTAAAAACATACTTCATGATAATAACTAGGCGTTATTGTATTAATACAGAATATGGCGTTGAAATAGGAGTCAAATATATGATTTAAATATGAAATCGTTGTGTTAATGAAGATACATATAACAACGATCAACTATGAGTCTATAGAGTTCTCAAAATCAGGAGAATTGTATGAATATATTAATAAAGAGTATAGCAATTGGATTAATACAAAACCACTGAGTTTCAATCTGTAACAGGTATGGTAAAAAGGGCGTCAACCTGCTGTTCTTTGAGAGTGTTTTTACATTTTTAGTTCGTTGTGCT
Source organism: Torreya grandis (assembly GCA_037957365.1). NCBI lineage: Eukaryota > Viridiplantae > Streptophyta > Pinopsida > Cupressales > Taxaceae > Torreya > Torreya grandis. The sequence goes on from JARHVA010003079.1 coordinate 1,334,303, forward strand.
ATGATAAAAATCAGATTACTGATATAAACATAGATCTATATTCATTTGTGGCATCGCCCTATTCCCCATCTATCAAAACTTAAAAAAATACAACAGTCCATAGGAAGTAAAAAGCTGGACATGATTGTTAATTTCTTTTCTTAGCAAAACGAAGGCACTATGACGAATGACCTGCTGTTAGTAAAATGTGTTCATAATTGTTATAGCTGAATTTAACTAAGACAGTATTTATATTTTTGAATAACTGTATGGTGGAATGGAAGTCGTTTTATTTATTCTTTTCCAGCCTGAAGACCATAGGGTGTCGTTCTCTAAGAAAAATCTAAGGCACAATAACTACAGTATATATATACATCTTATTTAGCAAACAGACTGGTATTCCTATCGTTGGCGTCGCTCCATATGAGTTGCTGCACTTTTTAATTTTCGGTTATGCTTTGTGTATGCTATGGTGAGATGGCAGGATGAGCCATAAAAAAATTAAAAAAAAATTTTTAAAAAAAAAAAAAAATATATATATATATATATATATATATATATAATAAAAACATTGAAAAACGTGGTGAGATGGCGTGATGAACCATTGAAAAACCCAGTCCCTTGGCAGACGGCTGAAGAGCCGCATTCGAATCCCAGGATAATCGTTGATGTTCTCGAGGTAAACCATTGGCGGTACTTGATAGTTATCCATGCCTCCAACGATCTGTATGTTTTAAGACATCTATTTTATTAGTAAAACTTTGAAGTCAAAAATAAAGGCGTATATATTAGTTAGATATTTAGACATATAAAATCCTAGAATTATATTAAAGGAAACACCTAAATACTAAAATCATTATCAACTTGGGAAGTATATAATTTAAATGAGGTATCTAAAATTTATGCACTGAACCTCTCTTTTATATTCCGTACATATACATATGTATAATGATGTAACGTCAAACATGCAGGAATACTTATTTTTTTTGTGATGTTCATTGTATCTAGTACCTATATAGAAATTTGCATACCTAGTGTAATCATTGCCGTATCCAATGTGATTGGAGTCTTTTGAGAACAAAAGTGTTTTTTATTATAAGTCGGCAAGAACAAATTGTAGCAAATACACATGTTAAATTGTTTAGACAGTTATAAGGAATTATACTTGATTAAGTATTCAGTTTAAATGTAATCAGGTTTATATACCCTAGTATATTATATGGAATAGAATTGGGTTCTATCACGGCTTCGCGATTTGTACATTCACATAATTTTGTGAGACTTAAGTATGTCAGATAAAAGTAATTGTTATATTGCCAAAATGTATATGCGAAACCAGATGCGAAAAACTATGTTGACCTAGAAACTTGTGTACGAAGTTTTATACGAAAATCTGTGTAGATAGAGACAAAACTTTAAAGGAGAATTACATTGTAAAAGTTCCTTATCTTATAAAGATTGTCAATATATCTTGTGAACAGAGAAGTTCTAAGGAAGTTCTTGATAAGAATCAGTAATAAACAGTGGTTTAGTAACTGCATATCAATTGAGTACTTATATGGTATGGGGTACAAGTACTCGTAGATACATGTAAGTTTGGTAGGGATCCGAAACCATAACCTTGTAGAACAGTCTTCTAGAAAATAGAATGAGTTGTTGGAATGAATGCTTGTAATCGGGTTTATGAGTTCTCTATTTCTCTATAATTATTATGACTAACTGTTAGTTTGTATATATTCAGCATTGAATACTTGTATGCGGAGCATATTATTAGAATGTTATATGTATAATTGTTTGTATTTAGCATATATATCGGTGCATCGTAGTGAGTGCTTATATGTTATAAATCCTTAAATACTATTATGCAGTTTAGACTAAGGGTATACCCAGGTGGTATAGCCCCATACTTGCTTAATTGTTATTACGTATGTGAGTCGCTTGATTTTTGAAATCATAAGTTTGAGGTTGTGTGTTTCTTTTTATGTAGTTGGGAACCTATGATAGTATGGGATATCATACAGTACTACAGTATAAACGTATATTGTACTCGGATGGTACATACTACAATTGCTATGACTGGACTTACTTTTACATTTGACTGATTTACTGTATACATACTGGTTATTGTTGTGAATAGTGTGTTTTATAACAGTTGGCAAGACTTTGTGTATGCGTGCATGCAATCTTTGAGAATTTAGCGAATGATGTGATGATATGTTATTGTGTTGTATGGGAACTGTGACTTGCTTCGTTAAATCAGGTTACTTGTATAAGTGCTTATGTTTCCATATTTTTAAGGCTACTTTATAACATTGTTTTTAAAAAAACTAGTAGTTATGTCTTACAATACTAGACTATGGTAATATGAGTTATCATAGGTGTAGTATGTTTAGAAACAAATTGTGGTAGTTAAAATCTACAGTCATGTATATTTTACCTCAGTGGTATAGACTGTAGTCATTATTTCTAGTATGGGATAGAAATTAATGTAAGATTCATTCAAGTGTTTGACGGAATAAATGTATACTTTGGCTACTACGTTTGGCATGTTGCATAATGTGTTTGCTAGTAGTATTTAAATTAAATGAATCTTGTGGTTGAATTGTATTTGACCAATCTGCATTGTTGATACGGAGTAAAGATTGAGATGGACTTCACTGGCTTACTAGTGTCACAATGACAAAGGAAGACAGTCCGATCAAGTAGTGTGTATGAATTTGATTGATCTAGATCGTTATTATTTATTATTTGTAAAACTTTGAGCCAAAGTATGTTTAGTGAGACATTATCATTTCATGAATGTGATTCATATGTTTGCGCGATATCTTGCAATAGAACGGATTTATATGATACACTACATGTTTAGTTTAGAATCATACAGCACATGGGTACTTGCTTGTCTCTCTGGATTCCTGTCCCATCACTATTTACTCATTCATAAAGGGAGGGTCATCTCCTGATGGGATTAGTGTGGGGGATTGTTGGTCCATGTTTGGTGTGAAAAAGTGTTCAGATGATGCTCTCCCTCCCCACAACAATACTACTTATCGAGACGACACTTGAGATTGCCACAGATACTTAAAGTTCGGGAACTATGCTCTGGGGAAGCCATGTATCTTATTTGTACATTGTATTATATTGTACTTATTATTTTGAAAATTGTCATGAAAAGTTGTAATTATTTGTTATTGCACATTGACTGTGGTGACTATATATTTGTTTCAGTCGCAGCGGAATTATTATAATTACTTTCTATATTTGCGTTTGACATACTCTCATGATGTTAGAGATTCATGATTTATGGTGTATTATGATTGTTGCTATTAACACATGTGTGCTCTATATGATCTCTATAGATTCTCGTGGTGAAATCTATATTTGGTATGTGTTTACTTCTTTAAAAAAAAAGGTCTTTCTATGTCTAACCCAGCGGGGTTGTTTCAACAAAGATGAGTGTCACCTCACTGACCTACCCACCTTTGTGTGTGAAGCAAAGTATCCAAGGGCGCTTAATTCTGCCAACCTTCGTGATGGGTTGAAAGAAAGAAGTGATCAGCCTGGGGTCTCTAGGGGCTCCTTGCAGAGACCTACGTTGAAGGGCGATAGCTTCCCAAAGAAAAAGGGCAAGGCATCATTGGTTCAAGCACTAAAAGAAAGTGGATATATAGTCTCCCAATTCTATGTAAAGACAGTGATGTCTCCCCCGAATCTCATAGTAAATGGAGTATCTAAAAATGATGTGTTTCTCAATCTCAACCCACAACTGGTGCAAGCACATCCGCCACTGGCCGAGGGGAAACCTCAAGCCATGAGACCAATGGCATTGGAGATAGTCGAGGTGACAAATGACACCATCCACCACCTGCAAGTAAAGCTCACCATAAAAGGAAAACTTGGGGTTGAGCAGCCAAGGAGGAGAGGTCCAAGTGACCTAGATGTACAACCTGTACATATCCTCTCTAATAGCTCTAATGATGACTTTCTTCAAGGGAAGAAGATGAGGAGAGGCATCCAAGGAGTACCTCAATGGAGGTAACCTATCAATAGAGATATCGAAAGATTAGAGGAACACACAAATGAATATCAACAACGTCGATATCTATTCAAGCCCAATGATGCAATCACCTTGGAAGTGTTGGGGGCTAAGTATAGAGACCCCTCATGGCCTAAAGTTGAATCCCCCATAGTTTTGAGTCTGTGAATGTAGAAATTTAGCTTGAAGACTATCTTAAGGCGCAAAGGCTGAGTGGAAAACACAGCTTGGATTATGCACTAAGTAACAATCCATTTGCAATGGATCATATGGTGAATCATGAGAGTCTGGACCCCTTCAATACAAGACTGGTTAATGGAACCCACACTTGGTCCCCAAACCTCAAACCCATACAATAATGTAGGCTTGATGATTGCATCGAATAGGCGCATCTTCGAAGGGAAATCCTATAAGTAGATCTAGAAACATTGTCATTACCTCGTCTTTTATTTTCACAAGATTTTTCCCTCAATTTTCCCTTTTTATCTGAATTAAAACCATAGAGAATAAAGCTATAGAGAAATCCACGAGATTGCTCTATGTGTTAACATCTCATTGCACAGAGCCAAACAAAAAGGGAAATTGAAGAAAGCAACAAACATATCCATTTATGAGATGAGCTCACGAGATCTGCACACATGTGAATATCTTGTTGCACGGAGAAAAACTAAGTTTATAAATTGCAAAAATCTAACACACAAGAATCCAAGAACGTGACACTTGTCATAACACCACTTCATGGAAACTATTGAAGCTTTGAGCCTTGAGAAAACTCAACAACTGGGAGTTCACGGGAATGTGACGTATGTCACAATGTCGTTGCATGGAGATATAGGGGAAATGGAGGCCACAAGGTGAAGCAAATTTCGCATCTTCACTTGGTAATGACAAGTGTCACAATCTCGTTACATAGAGCACCTTGCCAAAGCAAAAGTGAGAACATCAACGCGCACCACCTTATGTGAGTCTGAGTCGCGAGATTAAGATATGTGTCTCAATCTCACTGCATGGATCTTGTTGAAGCCTCAAGACTTCAAATAAAATTCAACAACTGTGAGTCCTCGAGAATTTGACACCTTGCCGAACATTGTTTTACAGAGAACAAAGAAAGCCATGGGTGAAATACAAAGCAGAGTTTGATGTGAACTTCACAAGTGATTGACAAGTGGTGAAACCTCGAATCACATGGCAAAGTGAAAACAGAGGCACTAGGGATGAAACCAGAACAAAGATTCCCTGAGGATCACCACGTGTTAAGCTACCATTTTCTTTGAGAAAAGAAAGGAAAAACTGAGAAATTTAAGACACCAAGAGAAAATAGAGAACCCAGATTTTAAATGATTTTTCAACCATTTCACTTCATCCTTGCAATCTTGAGAGTAAAACCAAGATTTTGAGAAGAACAAAGAGATTTTGGAGATGCTGAGAACTTAAATATTTTGAACTTCATATAAAACTGAAACCCACGATTTTCAAAATGATCATGGCGTCTTCCTCCAACTAGGAATCAAGATTTTTAAAACCCTTGATCTTCTTTTGGTGATGCAAGATAGCAAATACACCTGGGATGCTCCTGCATCAGTATCTGAAGAAAAACAGCATTGGTGTTCCAACCACAAACCCCTTCTAGCATATTCAGACCCACTTTGAGTTTCCGCTTACTTAAAATCAAGACTGGTGACTTCTTATTAACTTCTAGCAATCACCAAGGAGTTGGCAGACTCGGCAGGAAGGATCTAAGACATTTAACATGCATTTCCAAAAGTTCTACTGCTAGAGATGAGGTCAAAGGCTGAAAATATTTGATTCATAGTTTTCCTTTCTCAAACAGAAAGCGGGAGGTATTTGCTCCTACACACAGAGGAAATGATCAACACAATGCAGTGAACTCTTAACCGCAGTTATTAAACTTATCTTGCAGTCATTTTATCTTGTAATATGTTTCACGTTTAATGGTCTTCATGTTTAGTAGAGTTCGTCATTTAGTGGAATATAACTCCCATCGAGATGTCAGTTGTAGTGCATAACTCCATATATTCCTTAGTCAATTACACAATCTCTCATTCATCTAAAAGAACTATTTATCTATAACTTCATTCTTTCTTTACTACTCTTCAAGCAAGTTCATTGACATGCAATGCATATATAGGCCTAAAGTTATTGAACATACTTTCCTCTGTGCTTTGGTGTAGCACTTAGAATCTCTATCTTAGATTTATTCTAGCTCAAAATAAATTTTTCTCCTCCAAAAACATCCATAACTGGTCCCTCCCCACAAAGAAACTTCCTGAGGAAGGAGAGTAAACTTAAACATAAAAAAATAAAAACTGCTTTATCATGAGATATGGCACACACATCTAGATAATTACCACTCTCCATTGCAACAATTATGTGATAAATGCAAGTCTAAAATAAATCTCGTTAGCAAAAGAAAAATATTGACATGAATATAAATAGTTACGGTTGAATGAATCATAATTTACTGATGAACAGATGACATAAAATACGAATTTATTTTGATCCCAAAAAAATAACCAATTAGAAACATGACAGGTGTAAATTGCACTTTCCTGATTCACAGTTCAACAGACAATCAGATAATTTAAGTGCAAAAAAGAAATATACATGCAGCATGAACAAATCAAGACCTGAGATTCAGCACACAAGACTTAAAAGATTAGAAGCTAAAAGATTAAAAAAAACTACCATATGATATTCAAAAATGCAGTAACTCCCCAAACTACCGGAAGGTATGTCAAAAGGATAGCCTGTCTGAATAAATATCTGCAATCCAAGCCACAGTCAAAAAAAATGAGAGATGTACTTGAAATTTTTAAAAGCAATACCTTAACGATACTCAAGGAAATGTTTGCCATCTAATCAATAGATAATATAAGAGAAAGCAAACTTTTAAAGTAGATAACTAACCTCTGGTTTTTTCTCCATTTCTGCAGTTAGAGCACCAATTGATCCAGGATGGAGTCTAGCATCATCATCCAAGAACAGTACGTACTTGCTGTCTTTATGCATTCTTTCTACACCTGCCTATGGATAGAAAAATGTGATCGGGAAACTGTGTTACTCATACACCATATGAAAAACTCAGTGTAACAATGTAGCAAAGCTTACCGAGTTTCCATTTATTATCTCTTACTAGGAGTCAAGAACAAAAGAAAATGATAAAAGTTAAAATAAAACAGGAAGTCTTCTATGAAATGGTCATGAATCAATAAATAAGGCACGCACAATTTAAAACTAACTAATCATCAGCAACCCTAATTTTCAGCACAATTGACTTCCCTAAGAGTATTTACACCGAGGTAAGGATGCACAATAGGTAATCTATCTGACACTTTTTCCATAATAACTGCCCCAACATACTTTCCCTTTTCCATTCTCATTCTGATTTTCATGTCAAAAATGTCTGAACATGAAGCAGTAAATATTGAATTTTGATAAGAAAATTATAAGAGCACATAAAATAGACACAATTTGGATAAAAAAACATAGTTACCTAAGTATCGGGGATGGCGGGACGTGAGGATGGGGTTTCTCTGACAGTAAAAAAATTGCTAGATTTTGGGGACGGCATGGAGACGGCTATTAAAAATAATATTTATATATTTAACTTTATTGACTGAAATTTAGGTGTTTAAACTTTATATAATGTTTTTTAGGATACTTCCAAGATTAGGATTCAATGTTTTTTGTGAAAATAACAACTTTTTTGGGGGTGGAGGGTCATGTTTTAATGTAATACTATCAAAAAGATTTTTTTTTTAAATAAAAATTTTTAAAAAAATTGGGGACGTCCCTTCCAAGTCCCCAATTCCCCGAAATGTTTAGGACGTTAGGGACTCACCAAAATCTAGAGGGCGCATCCCCATGTAACACTAATAAAAAATTAAAATTCAAGAAATATTTCTATGCTTTGAAAATATGTTCTGCATCATTTCAACTTTCAAGTAAAAAAAATATCATAACTATCAAATACATTCTGTGCCAATATGCCCTTTTGAAGGTGGAACCTGTTGTGAGATGCATCACAAGCATAAGACCATATGCTCTGCCCATTTCCAGGAAAATAACAAGAAGGAAAGAAGCAATTCAACTCACCAGTTGATTATGTATTTTTTGGCTGCATGTTGTTGATAGTCCAGCTACAACGATTTTTGCATCCTGATCCTGTTAAACAAGAAATGGCAAAAATGGAATTATTATTAAATGAACCATTGACTTGGAAATCTACGGACATTTTTCCATACACAGCCATGAATTTTTGTTTAAGATAAAGTAATATTGTCAAAAATACAACAGGGAAATCAAACATTCAGCTAACTCCTCCAAATATCTTAACTGGCATGTTGTTCTCAGCCTTTATAGATATGATGCAATAAGATTGAAATAATAATCTATATCTGACATTAAATAACATATTGTTTATAATTAACAGGCTCTAACTGCAGCCTGTGTTCATTTGAGTTTCATTTTTCCTCTATACAGCCATGTTAGTAAATGGTTATTTATTGAATTAATCAAATCAATGATGAATACTTAATCAGTACATTTGATATAACTGGAACTCGAGATCAGGTCTACCACAGGCAACGGGATATGATGGAGTCTATATTGCACTAAGGTTAGTTAGGTTGACTAGTTGTTTAAACCATATAGAGGCAGTTGATGTGGGAGGTATAAAAGCATATCAAACATGTATAAATTTATTTTTGGAATAAACAAGCACTCTCCATTTTTTATCATTTCATAAATATCATGCATTGCAACATGGCAAGAGAGCCAAAAATGCTGCTTTGCCTGTGAGGAAGATTCTCTTCCAATTTTTATGGAGGACAAATGTCTTAAAAACAAGGATATTATGTGAAAATTAGGATCACCTGTGCATTGGGAATGAGTGTCATCTAACACCCAAGATATAAATGCAGATGAGATTGGGATTGGTGTGGAAGTGCTCAGAGATTTGGAGAGGATTAACCGGTCAAGAGAGAAGACGTGCAGAGGGTTGTGAAATTGTTTATGGTAGAAGAAAAAGGTAAAGAACAAAAGAATAAAGGAGGACTCCAAACGATTGTAGACAGACCATAGAGCAGCAGTGGATCAGGGAGGACCAGAAATAATTGAGCAAGAATGTGAGTATAGCCACCTAGGTAGGATCCTAGTCTAGAAATCTTGATTTATTCCTTTTAGGAATTATATCCCTGCAACAAATTTCACCACTCAGATGACATGTAGTTTTGAAATAGACAAACATTATATAAACTGACAGTCGAGAGTTTTTGTCATTTCAAAATTAAAACAAGACTCACACATAAGCGTGAGACTAATTTGTAATTTATGGCATATCACTGTAGTCTCAATCACTTCAGGTCATTCTACCTGAGATTAAAATTGACGTTAAGGAAAAAAATGATTGAAATCCTTTCTATTAGCTAGAAGTAGGTAGAAGTTTTCTGCTTTATTACTAATGTGTAAAAATTGTCCAATGTCACGGATCAGCTTCAAAAGTGTACATTTAAAAGGACGGACAGAGAATTTGGTATCATGGACTGGTGCAGCTTAAGGCAGCTTAATTCTTTTAGTTTAAGTCCGATTTCTGCCTCCCTTGATTAGACAAAAACTCTTTGAAAAATTAAATTGGGCATGGGTCATGGGTTCATTTAATTCTAAATGATAAAAATATCTCTTGTTGCTACACACTGATTCTACACTGGCCAGCGAGCCCATAACTTGCATATTGTCTAAGATTGTAATTAAATCACATGATATCACTCTGATTGCTCTCCTGGAATGTTCTAGCCAAATATACTTATGTAGCTAGCAAACGCCCTACCAAGCATAAATCCCAACTTGACATCCAAGTAATAGTAAGCCAAGCATAAATCCCAACTTGGCATCAAAGTAATAGTAGGCCCAGCACAGGTTAGTTTAGATTCAGAGCCAACTGTTTCATATCAAATTCGGTCAAATTCCGATCAGAGTAAGTTCAATGACAAGGGAGAACCAGAATTCCATTATAAGATTGGAGAATTATATAAGTTGATTTTAAAAACCAGATTCTAGGAGAAATAAAATAAGAAATAAATAAATAATAACCGTCGCAAACCACTTGTTGAGGCAAAGATGGAGAGAAGCGACTATGACCATTAGAGTTTAGCAATGGTAAGTGAACAGTTAGAACAAGACACTGCCCAGTTGCACCACGGAGCAACTAGATACAGCACAAACTGCAAAGCATCTTATTAGTGCAAGGCACATGTATACCATCTACTCATGTAACCCTTGGCGCTAGTCAAAAGCCTACACCTAACAGAAAGACAGAGCAGCAATAGACTACACATCTGGATCAAGCAATAAACATCTCAAAGACCATTGACCAGAAAAATAAAAAGATAAACATCTCAAAGACAATTGACAGGTAATGAATTCAACACTTTGTTCAAATTGAAACAAATAAAGATAACTGCATGTTTGAGGATGAAGTGAATGAAAACACGTTAGCTGATTGGTTCTGCCAGCTCAAAACCTATTTTTCATTACAATCTTACACACAAGATAGCTTGTGTGCCTGAAGATGAGAAACAAAGAAAAAACTTGTATTAATATCCAAGAGTGATCAAAATTGCTCAATGGGACTCACAAGTACAGCCAGTTACAATGGTAAATAAACTTGGGGAAACAACACCAGCGGCAGGACTGCAAAGCTACCCAAGAGTAGGATAACTTCAAATAGATAATATAGAAGGAATTATTTCCTATGTTACCGGATACTGCTGTATAGGGTCCTTGATACGGATCCGATACGGATACGGGTTTGATACGCAGGGGATACGGGCAGGATACGTTTTGGGACGTATCCTGCCTGTATCCCTTGCATATCCAGCAGTTTTTTTTTTTTTTTTTTTTTTGCAATTTCGCCTAATAAAAAGTGAAACACGAACTTCAAAAAGCAATTTAAAACAAAATAAAGTATGAAAACCTATCTGCAGTTTCAATGGCTGGCTGTGTTTTCAAAACGTGAGCCTCAATCAATTCATCTGTATCTTCTTTGTTAGGGCTGTATACAACAGATATGAAGGTTGCCAGAGCAAGTCAGCAAGTCTTCCAGTTATTGGATCATGATTCAGCCTTGCCAAAATAAAGGAAATAAATGTCTGTAACATGATCAAGATGAGGGAGAGGTTGAAATCACTAATGTCTTTTTTTTGCTTATCCTTTATGTCCCAAAAATATGGTTCTCCAGGACTCTTTTTGTGCAGTACATACAGTGAGATCAGTTGCCCAGGTATAATACGAAAGCTCAACTCGTGAATGAGCTCAAAGAAGAGAACAGGCCACAGTCTTAAGTTGATCTCATACCATAGCATCTCATTGTAATCTTCACCAAACTGCAGATAGTGCATTGTCTTGCCTGTATTTTTGTCCATAGATTGTAACATTTGCACTATGTACTTGCATTAACTACTAAGACTAATCTAAGTTCAACAATTGAATAATATGATATTTGGCATTGAATTATTTGTATGTTTTGTGGTTATTTAACTTATTATGTTTCCTCTGAGCATATTATATGGTTAATTTTGCTTATATGGCTATATTTTATATATTTTTTATATATATTTTTGTACGGCCGTATCCAAAAACGTATCCAGGGCTAAAAAAAAAGTCCTCGTATTCACGTATCCGATTCTCATACCCGTATCCGTATCAGCTACTTAGATTATCTCCCTATAGTGATAAGAAGGAAAAGATGATTCCCTAGTAATACTTTTACCAGATGCAGGCATAACTATTGAAGAGCAAACACAGTGTTACCTAGCAGTAGACTTGCCAAATGCAAGCATACAGCAAGGAAAATTACCATAGTTTTTCAACCAATTCGCCATTTATCTGAAGATCAAGAATGGTGTATACTGACTCAATTTGAAATGCATCAAAGAATTATACAAGCAGATACGGAAGGATATTGCATTACTAGACATTGAAAATATTTAAACATTTTTTAAGGTGAGGATAGCAAAGTAGAAAGTCTAGTATACATAAACAGTGAACACCCATCAAACATTGCAACAACACCACCAAAGAGCCAGCACACAATGCCCACAGCAATAAGACGTGGGTGACAAGACTGTGCTTGCATAGAAGGCCACAAAATGTTGAGGCAAGTAATGCCCCCCACCTTGTGCCTGATAAGTCAGGTTTACATTATGCACAAAGATCCCCCCTTAAACATGACTTAAGAGGGTACAGGTGATCCAGATTTGAACAACAATCCAATGGAAAATACACTAAATTATTAGAACTTGGATGTCTTATAGGCAGAAACAATTAATTACAACTATTGTGGCATAGAGATAAATGCAGAATTGTATCTAAATGAACCATAAATGAATAGAGATAAAAATAAGCACAAATAGAATGATTTCTTAATAAAGTAATTAATTACTTCATTAAAATGAGAGATATGTAGGGCTATCTCTTAGAAAATATGTAATACTTTTCTCTCGTATTATTACAAAAAGAAGGTAGCACTCTCTTAGAAGAGAGTGAAGCTACAACCCTTTACTCTCTGCTATACTTTACATATTACAAAAGGGTAGCAATTGCTAAGAAAAGATGTGAATCTACAACCCTCTCTAGCTTTTATTCACATGCTCATTCCTTTATAGCTATTTTTAGCAAGAAATGAAAATCCTAAAAATAGAAAATGAAGCCACTCGCCTTGGAAACTGAAAAGTCATGTGACAAGCATTTCACCATGAAGTGGAAAGGATCTGTCATGACATGAAACTCATAAAAGGCAAGATTTGGGTTTCCAAAAATTTTGGAATTTTCTAAATTTTCATATTTTGCTATTTTCAGACATTTCAAAGTGGCTTTCAGGGGTCAAACTTTTCCAATCGTATTTCTTCAACCTTTTATCATGTTGTCAAACTTTACCAAACATAGTTTTGCACCTTTTTATCATGTTGTACATGTCATAAGCTTTCCGACGCTTTTTGAACATTGTTGTTTTGAGCTATAATTGCAAAGAACCCAAAATGGTTACCTACTAGTTTTTTGTTATTCTGATATAATATTATCCCAAATTACCACCTGGAGCAACTAATCCAGGTGGCACTACATGCCTCATCATCCTCCATAAATGAAAACTTACTAGAACCCAAACAAAGTACAAACATAAGCAAACTTTACTTTTGGCAAATGAAAGCATAATGAAGACAAAGAATCAGGATACCTCCAAAGATGATGATGGACACTTGTTGAAGCCAAACCAAACGCACCAGACAAGAGGCATGATGATAGCCTTGACCTAATGCTTCTTCAAATGAAGGTCACCACAAGCCAAGATCTCCATAAAAAGCACAATCAAAAGATGGTTTCCCAATATTGTCAAAATCTATATCTTATGTCGCCCCACTATTTTCAACATCTATATCTTATGTCATAACCACATGCCAATCAAGAATCAAAGTACCTATGAACCACCACCATACTCGATCCATAATATCTGCCTTGAACTGCAACAAACTTTGGGTCCAAACAAACTCTCACAATCTTGGCATCATAAATCAAGCCAAGATCTATTGATCCGTCAAAGCAATGCCCACAATCTTGGAGTGTGAATTGTCTTCAACAACCCCCCTCAAGCCACATTCTTTGCCTTAAGCTTCAAGCCTAGAATGATGTCAATGAGGCCCACAAATGCCCACATACATATCGATCAAAGCCAAAGATCACAAATAATATATTTCACAATATCTTCAAAAACATTGATCTGAGCACAATTGCACCAGTCCACACTCTTCTCCTAAGGGCATTTGGGGCCCCATGCACACTCATGTGTTCCATGTAGCTTGCACACCTTAGTGGCATCTACAGGTACTGACACACCTACTTTTCACCTTTCCACACTTCTACAATGCCATTGGGCATACCGCATAGCACCCAGCCTCTCCACAACACCTTTAGCATACCATGGACACATGAAAGCTTTTTTCTAGTTTTGATCCATTTTGGGTGGCACCTCTAGAGTTGGTGTTGTGCCAATGCATTTATCAGCATATAGCAAGCTAGGAAGGCCAACCACCGATCGTTACACGAGAAAGAAGGTGAACCATCAACCGTTACAAATGACGAACCATTTCATAACCATCTCTTTTGTAACTGCTCTATTCTAATGATATATTCTAAGCCATTCGAACCTAAAGGGGTATGTTAGCATGCTTCGAGCATCTAGTATTTGATAGTCATTTTCTCTACATGCTAGCCTAGGCAAATCAGTTAGAAAGCATTTCACCCCCCTGATCACAAGAATCTTCACCTTGCTGCATATTGTACATATATGTACAATACCCTATTCTTTCTCATTGAGTAGAAGTAGCATTATTATACTAAAGTTCAACATTCAAATGTGTAATGGTTAACTAGTGTAACTATTTTCTATTGCATGTTCTATAACCCATGGTTTGCAAGCCATATTATAGGGTTTTCCTTTGTGCCGCCATCCTCGGCCCCAAAGTTCGTATCATTGGTATTAGAGAAAGAGATTTCATATGCCTATAAACATGCAAGCACAACAATAGAAAGGGCATTCACTCGATTATGTTTCAAAGTACCTAGAAGAACAGCATAACAAGGGCAAGATGGCTAACACCCAGAAACAATTCTCTAAGGCATCCCCAAACACCTAGAAACTCATTCGAGATGCCCTCGAGAAACAACACACTAAACTTTTTGGCCAATTCTATGAACTCATGATGCAATTTGGTCCAACAACGTCCCATTATGCGCAATCTATCAGCAAGTTGTTTCAGCATCAAATCCCTTTCAAAGTTCAAGTAAATATCGACATTCCAACATTCGAAGGTAGAGTTGATGCCACACTTTTGGATAACTAGATTCGAGCATTAGAGGCCTACTTCTCGGTCAACCATTTCAAGGACTCAAATAAGATCATCTTCACAACATTGAAGTTTCATTTAAGTGTCCCATTATTGGGAAGCCTAAAACGCACAACATGAGAAAGACTACTAGACCATTGAGACTTAAAACGAATTTGTCAATGCTATGTAGATTGCAAGAAGTTCTAGCAGTCGTACTAGTGTAAGGAGTAGTAGGTTCAATACTACACCAATAAGTTCAATGACTACACTACACATCAATGTGAGGACACAACAGAGTAACATAAGGTGTTGATGTACATCAACGAATTCTCATCTTATATACACGCCAAGATGGAGTTCTTGACCTACAACCCATTAGGCAAGCATATTGTAAAGCTACCAAGATTGAGGCTACGGCAAAGATGAATAGAATTATTCTTCTTCATCTAGTGTCATGCGCAAGAGCAAACCTGTGCCCAGTGCACCATTTAACATTATTGTGCAAAAGCCAAAAAATACCTCACAAAGGAGATCAACATAAATCAACTACACAACTTTTGAAGGCTTCAAAGCCTTATGCATTAGACAAAGGCAAGAAGAACCAAGATGGCAAGCAGTGCCATCCACACCGCACAAGCTCACACAATGATAATGAATGTTGTGCACAACAATCTTTGATTGTGTAATCTACATTAGGCTTGTGCAAGCAAAAGGCATTGATCCAAAAGCAACTTGTCTAAGCACTAACACCGCTACCATAGACACCTCCAAGGAACGAGAATGCCTCTTCCACACAAAGTGCTTTTTAAATGGTCAACAGTAGCTATAAGAACATCATTGTACAAGATGCAGTCTAGCACCTTGGTCTTTCTACGGAAGCACATCCTCGACCAAACTCTCTAGGATGGCTACAACAATCGAAAGATATTCAAGCTTAGCAACAATTCACTTTCAAGTACGCAATCAAGCCCTATGGAAGCCACTCAGTTGTGACGTCGCACTACTAGAAGTCTGTAGCATCATACTTAGAATATTGTATGTGTTTGATTGCGATGGTACATACAAAGCAAAGCCACATCAGTGGACCTATGTCAAAGACCACATCTTCAACATTTTGGGGTCACCTCCAATGTCAAAAATCACTTTGGTCTCTACCAAACAATGTCGCAAGCTCATTTTTTACACACAAAAACTCATGCTACTCATGGATCATCCTGAGGCAACAACGCAACCAAGCAAGTGAACATTAGCAATGTGTCATGCCACGCAACTGTTGTAGCCACAATAGCTCGACAAATTACTACAGCAATACAAAGACGTCTTCAAGAACCGAAAGGCCTTCCCACATATTGTGTGGTAAAGCATCAAATCGATTTGGTCCCTGGATCACCTCTTCCAAACAATCCACTATACTACAGGTCCATTTGGAAGAATGATGAAGTCCAACACCAGATCCAAGAGCTCATCAATCAAGGAAAGATCATGGCAAGATCCTCTCCATGTGGCACCAAAGAAAGATGGCTCATGGCACTTGTGTGTCAACTATCACTAGCTCAACAAGATAATGGTGAAAAATCAGTATCCACTGCCGTGCATTGACAACCTCTTGGACCAACTCCAAGGTTCAAAACACTTCACCAAGATCAACCAAAATTTAGGTTAACTTAATGTACTAATCCATCCTGAAGACTTTTGGAATATAAATGTAAAAACAAAGGAGGGATTATACGAATCGCTCGTTATGCCTTTCAAATTGACCAATGTGCCAACAACATTTGTGCACCTGATGAATGACATACTCAGGCCTTTCACCAATTCCTTTATGATCATCTATTTTGCTGACATCATCATCTTCAACAAAACTTGGGAGGAGCATGTGGAGCACGTCTCATGTGTCCTAAACAGATTGTGCAAACACAAGTTGCAAGCCAACTTAGCCAAGTGTACATTTGACACCACAAATATTCAAAATTTGGCCTACATCATTGATCGTGCAGGTATTCATGTAGATCTAGAGAAGATCAAAGTGATCCAAGATTAGTTAACTCTACACAATTTCACCGAGTTGAGGGGTTTTCTTGGACTTGCAATCTTCTACAAGTTTGACCTTGGATTTTTGCACATATCATGGCCTCTCAGCCAAATCATGCATGCCAAAGCTACTTTCCAGTGGACATCTACACAGCAACATGCATTCGAGGAGTACAAGCAACACCTTTGTGTGGCCCTTATTTTGGCAATGCTTAATATTGTCAACCCCTTTGAAATTGAGACCAATGCATCTAATTATGCACTTGATACACTCACATAGCATGGACATCGAGACGCCTATCACTCAGAGACATTCAACAAGATGGTTCAATGCTACTACACCTATGAAAAAAAGTTGTAAGCCAATATGCAAGTAATCAAGCAATGGTGTCATTACATCTTGGATAAGGAGACAATCATCCATTCTAATCATAAGCCGCTTCAATTTTTGCATACACAGAGCAAGCTATAGAATGTGTGCCACATGAAGTGGATGACATAATTGCAACATTTCCACCTAGTGATCAAGCACAAGGGAAAAGACAAGCCCGAAGATTGCCTTAGCCGCCCTCAAGTTTCGGCTCTTAATCACAATGCTTGACACGTGTGGCCATAATTTATCTGATTGTGCACTCTTAACTCAGTGAATTGTGACTTCCCACAAGCCTATACCGCCCTTGCACAAGATGAACAGGTTCACAATTTCCACATGTCCAATAGGCTTCTTTACAAGCATGGCGCTCCTTGTCAACAACTCATCTAGGAGGCACACTACACCAAAACAACAAAGCACTTCGGCATTACCAAAACACTAGCAATGGTAGAACAACACTTTTACTGGTCTCACATGCAGACAAACATTGTGCACCACATCAAGTCCCGCATTCCTTATTGCATTGTCAAGCCCACAAACAAGAAATTGGGACTATACACACCTTTGTCAGTTCCATCCAAACCATGGAATTTGTGAACATGGATTTCATGACTGAATTACCTCTGAAAAAGCATTAGAATGATTTGGTATCCGTTGTAGTGGATAAGTTTTCAAAGATGGCTATGAATGCTTGCAAGAAGAGCATCAATGTGCAGAATATTATGCACTCATTCTTCAATCATATTTGCATTCACTTTGGACAACCAACATCAATTGTGTTTGATCGCGACCCGCAGTTTGTCAGTCACTTTTGGCATGCTTTGTCACAGATGATGTATGCAAAATTGGAACAATCTATAGCATTTCATCCTCAAACATATGGACAAATAGAAGTTGTCAACTGTACACTCGTTCATTTAATGTGCATGTACAAAAGTGCACATCCATGCCCCTCGAATAACAATCTACTCTACATATAGCATGCCTACAACATAACTCTCCACAATTCTATGGGGCATAATCTGTTTTAGACATGTCTTGGGTTTCAACCAGCAACACCTCTAGACATATCCTACTGTGCGCCATCTGACATGAAATCTTGTACATAAGAAAAGGAAATGGACAAAGCACAAAAGAATCTATGACACATCCAACACGTTCACCGGTGAGTTCAGAAGATGCTCCTGCGCCAACAACATAAGTGCAAAGAGCATCATGATGCACATCGCACGCCTCATGAATTCAAGGTGGGTGATAAATTCTAGTCGCACCTATAAAAGGAACACTTCAAGGGTCTTCATTGGAAGATCAAGTCACAACAACACATACCCACCAAGGCACACATCAGTCATTCAAAGTGGTCAATGCAAGACAATATGTTGATCAAGCTAAATGGTACAACCTTCAACAAATTCAAGTTCAATTTCCACAAATGACCGTAGACACAATGGGGGCCATCGCTCCTCAAGAAAGGGAAAATGATCTGAACACAAGCATGCCCATCTGCACTCTTCTCCTAAGGGCATTTGGTGCTCTGCATAGAACCGTGTGCGTAGTGCAACTTGCACAACTCAACAATATCTCACAATACCCGCACACCCTTTTGCACCTTTGCATGCTTGCACAACGCCATTGGACATACTACAAAATACCCAACCTCTGCATAGCACCTTCACTATACCACGAACACATGGAAGCTTGTTGTTTCTTCGCATAACACCTATTAGCATACTGCGTGCCAAAGGAGACCAACCACCTATTGTTACCCCTGCAAGAAGGCGAGTCATCAACCATTACAAAAGATAAATTGTTTTGTAACAATCCCTTTTATAACTGCTTTCTTGTGATGATTTATTGTTTGCCATTTGACCCTAAGGGAGCACATTAGCATGCTTTGAGCATCTAGTATCGAATGGTCATCTATTCTGCATACCAATCTAGGCAAATCAATTAGGAAGTGTTTCCCCCTCCTGATCACAGGAATATCCATTCTCATACTTGTTGCACATTGTACACATATGTACCATACCCTATTCTTTCTCGTTGAATAGAATTAGCATTATTCTACTAAAGTTCTACATTCAAGTGTGTAATGGTTAGTTGTTATTGTTTTCTATTGCATGTTCTATAAACCATGGTTTGCAAGCTAGATTAAAGGGTTGTCCTCCAAGCCGCCATACTAGGCCCCATGGTTTGGATCAAACACATTCTGGCATAATCTAAATCAATAATGAAGCATTCTACAAAACTCACAAGAGAACAAATCATCATAGGTAGCTACCATAGAGACACTTCGCACAAACATAGACCTCCATCAAAACAAGTTTACCATATCGACAGAAGCCATTTGTAATTATGTCTGGACTGAACCTGCCTCCATTGTATGACTTACACTAACACAAGGCCATCCAAGTCAACACTATGAAGAGAAGACCAATGATAGGAGCCAAGAGGACCCACTGTTGAGGAAACTAACCTATACAACATCCTCAATCAAACATGAGCATATATATTTCCAAGGCTCAACATCAAACCATCCACAATTGGTTCTAATATGAGATGTTGGTCCAAGATTTTTTCACCCCTACCTCCCGGACCAAACAAATGTCCTCCTAGGACTTAAGATGAGGCCTAGAGTTCCTCCTTTGTTGTGTGGATGTACCATGCTCTAGTTATCACTCCTCATATTCAAAGTTTAATATCTTCTCCCAGCTAATCCTCCACAAGCCTTTATCTGTCAATAAGAACTCCATATCATGCTCCCAAACTCAGTAATTGTGCCCATTGAGCAAAACAACACACAAAACAAAAGCCATGCTTGGAGGCTCTCAAAACAGTTTTAAAAATCAACAAATTGTGAAAACTCTATCACCACTGTGTAGATCTCCGAAAAAGCATCCCAAAAAAAAGGGAGCAAAAATGAACTTTGTATCCTCAACTTCCAACCTCTGGAGTATCAAGTAGCCAAATCCAATTTTCCCTCTAACTTCAAAATTCAAAAAGCCAAAAATTTAAAAACTTTGGAGGGAATACACCTAGATGTGCCACATGTTGCACTTTGAGTTGTTCTCTTGCAACCAACTAGAAATTAGCAAGTATCACAATCTGATTCGTAAAACTATAGGCATTCATAGAATGCCAAGTGTGCTCTTTGGATTTGTCCAATTACCCCCTTTTTATATATATTTTGGGTTTTTATTTTGGCCATTAAGAATCTACATTGTGGCCGACTGTAAACTGTGCACAACCTGCCAATTGAAACTGCCATGGGTCTTCTATGTGAGGACCCCCTTTAAAGGTGAAATAAAATCAATGGGTTCTTAAAATTTGACCCCACGACCTCACTACAACAAGGGGATTGGCCTAGGCAATACATCATGTGGCACACTTGATACCAAAGGGGTCATTGCTTGCTATTAGTGCCTTGTTTGTAGCCTACCAAGGGGAAATGTGATGCCGCCAAAGTGGTCGCCAGCCCAACAACTTCATCAATGTTGATCTTCACAGCCCAACCGTCGCCACACAACCCAAGCACCTCCTCCAATAGTGGTGTAGCTTGAATGTCACTGTCACATGACCCAAGCACCTCCTCCAATGGTGGTGTGGCCTGAATGCCACCGCCGCCCAACCTCCTCAGTGTGTTGCTCAACCAACAAAAACCACTGCAAAGCTGCCCACGTGCTGCCAAACTGCCACCAACAGACCACTCACGCTCAGCCGTACACAATTCAACCGCCAAAGCACCACCAAAACTTCAACGGTCAATTTGAGGGAAATAATGGCCAGACTGAAAAAATGCAAAATTATAACCCCCCAAATTTTCTTCATATAAACGAATATGTGAACAGATCTAAGAGATTCCACCATTTGCTCAAGATATAAGGGTTTTGCAAAAAAAACTAAACAAGCAATATCTTGGCCAAAAAATGAGTTGCAAGCTGCCACAAACAAACCACCCATGCTTAGCCAACCACCAGAGCACCACCAAAACATTGGCAGTCAATTTGAGGAAATTAATGACCGAATTGGAAAAATGTAATTTAATAACCCCCCCAGAAAAAATTATGCATAGAATCCAAATATGCAAATAGATTTAAGATATTCCACCATTTTCTCAAGATACGAGGGTTTTGTAAAAAATACTAAACAAGCAATATTGTGGCCAAAAAATGAGTTGTAAGTCGCCACCAACATAGACTGCCCACACTTAGCCAACCACCATTCAACCACCCAAACTTCAACAATCAACTTGAAGGAATATTTAATGGCTAAATTGGAAAAATGCAAAACTATAACGCATCGCCCCCCTCCCCCAAGCCAACCACCAAAACTTCAACACCCGACTTGAAGGAATTAATTCTCAAATTGGAAAAATGCAAAACTATAATGCCCTCCACCCCAACCAACCACCATTCAACCTCCAAAACTTCAACAATCGACTTGAAGGAATTAATGGCCAAATTGGAAAAATGCAAAACTATGGATACGAATGATACCACAAGTTGGTAGTTAATTGAATATTAAGCAATAATCCCAAGGATACTTGTTGGCCATTTTTTGGCCCACATACCAATTTTTGCCTGAGTGTGAGAAGATACACTTTCAAGTAGGAAATGGCAAGTCTTTAAAAGACTTCGGACTTTCGGCAGCGCATGACTTAAATGGTTTTATAAGTTGCAGAGTTACAAAGCTACAAAGCAGTAAGTAACAAGGTGTTAAAGACCCGAAATGGTCTTGAACAGAAGGCTTCGAGTTATCTCATTGGGAAGTCTTCGGGTTTTCCAAAGGAGACAACTCCGGGTTTCCTAGGCAGCACAACTTATTTCACTTCATCAGTAATCAGTAATGATAAGTCCGAAGTAAGTAGTGGGGCTTGGAAAGCTCGATTTGGTCTGGGCAGTGTATTTTGGGTTCTCCAAGGAGCACTACTTAATTACTTCATAAGTTGTGAGCAGTCACAAGCCCGAAATAAGCAATGAGACATCAAAAGCCCGAAGTCATGATCAGACGAATGAAACGCTGCCGCATGGCGTAAGCTAGAGCAGAAAGGGCCAATCAGCAAAGGACAACCAATGAGCACGTGAGAGTCCAAGCGGCTGGTAGCTGGAAATTTATGAAGGCTCTCATCCTTCAATATGGTTTGCTCTCGACAAACAGCCGTCCAAACGCAGGAACAGCATGGGTCGGTTTGAACTCCCAAGCATGGAGACCCGCGCCTTCTTCAAATAGGACATGCAAAAGTGAAAGACGCTATGCCGTTTAAATGCAAAGATAAATGCAGTCATGCCAGAAAGAGACATCTAGTTGCCCACAACACGGCTTCTCTCAGCTCCACCAAAAGAGACTTGAATGCAGGAGTGGCTCAAGGAGGTTGTGAGGCGATCCTGGGCGACGCATTTCACAGCAAAGGAGGACGACAGCAGCGGTCATCAGCGACTTCTCTCTTTCCACGCAGCTCTCTCTCTTCCCGTTCTCTATATATATCACGCAACTTGCCTTTGTAATGGTCCCCAGTTTTTTAGAATTTTGTCATCTTGCTGGGCAACGGTTGCTCATTGAGACGCTTGCAAAAACGTGCTCCTTCGACCAGGTTAAACCCTGTCGAGATATTGTAAGAAATACCTCTTGAATGTAATGAGATAATTTCTTTGCCTATTTCTTGTCTTCGATTAGTGTTGTAGTATGCTTGTGCTTGGTGGATTCGTGAATGAGTGTATTCCTAGTCCATTAGCCTTATGCTTGCCTCTTTGAAGTATTTTTAAGCTTTTGCAGGTCTGGATTAGTGTTCTACCTGAACCTCTTCCAGCGTGTGTTTATTTGATCTTGAGATAGTGCAAGTCCAAATTGTCTCATGACTGATCTAGTGTGGGTTCAAGCATAGATGAGTGGTCATTTAAGTTTGGTGCATCGCCTGGTTAGCCTTCTTAGGAACCCTTATCTCCCTTCTAAGCCTTTTCCCCGTGAAGTTTCATTTTAGCATTAGTTTCAAGTGATCCACCAAGAGGAACTAGCCTCTTTAAAAAGACTAGAGGCTCAACCTCACCATAGGATACCCACATCCCGAGGTTGTTCCCATGCTTATAGCCGAAAGTGGGAGAGCCTGAAAAACTCTCCCACAGGGATGCAATTCCGTCCTATAACAATACCATAAGTTGGTAACTGATTGAACCCGATAAGACGAGTTTAAGGAGTGACCAAGCATGTAATGTCACCTTCCTTGTATCATTGGATTTCTTCATTGAGTATTCTCCTTGGTCTCTTTGGTCAATCCTTTATCTACTGAGCTCTCGGTGAACAAACATAATATGGTAATTTTTGCAACTTGTCATGGTCATCCATCACAAGACTACCCAAAAACTACCTTTAAACTACAAAATATTGAAAGTTGATTGTGAAAAAAAAAATCCCTACAAACAATAGTGTAGTGTCAAATAAATTCCTGAAATCCAATACAAAAAGAGAGAATTAAAGGGTTTTATGGTAGTGCCCATGATTAGCTAGGGATTCCAAGAACACAATTAAATTTCCCATGTCTCCTCAACCACTAGGAAAATTATGTCAAATTCGGGTTGTAGTTTCTCCTTTGATCCTTGTGAAAATATCTTTGAAATGGTTTATATCAAAGGTTTGGGCAAAACATTATGCCTTTACAAGTATCTTTGCCAGCCAAAACAGTCAATTCTGAAAGGTAAATGTTCCCAAGCCATAGCTTGATCAATAATGCTCAATCATAAATCCTATATCTACACAAATCTTTTTAAATGTTCTTTCCACTCACACAAATCTTGCTTCTACAAAAAGTCATGGCCTTCTGAACTTAAGGTCTTTTTCCCAAGAAATTTTCTCCACTGTCTTCTCACTCCTCTATGGCAACTCTCTCCTGCCCATTATTCTTGACAGTCGCTGCCCGCGATCCCAAACACAAGCTCCATATATCAACCTGAGCCATTACACCTAAGCTCACTCCTAAATTCAATAATAGCATGAACAATGAATATGAACATAGATAAGTAGAGGAACTGCCTCTTTCACAAATAAATCCTTTCCTAATCAAATACAATTTGGGACCCTTACCGATTTTTCACAATCACAATTTTCAAAACATTGGCTTTTCGTTGTAATGTCTCTATGACAACTTAGGATTTGTGACATTTGAAGTAGAAGTTATAAAATAGAGAAGAGATACTTAAACATAACCTAGAAACTCCATTTGAGCTCTGGGAAATAAATTTAACTTGACACTTTCCCTTGCAAGCTTTCTGTTAATAAATAAGTTGAGACTTACTGAAAGTCATTATGCATGAAATTTTCATAGAAAAAACTTAGTACAAAGTCAGTGCAAAAATGAGTTCCACACAGAATAATTTTGCTACTGCCCCCAATCAGTAGAGAAGACGGCATCGCTGAATATTCAAACTACTCGAGGAAAGCCTAAGGCTAGAGTTGCAACAGAGAATCCAAATTGGACCTAAGAAAATATGATTAGATCATCATAAATAGTGTATGACGTCATCTTAGCATTTCTAATGAAGTTTTTTTATTATTTGAGTACAAAATTGAGTATTTTATCTCTCATGTGCACTTCCTGAAAGTCATTATGCATGAAATTTTCAAAGAAAAAACTTAGTACAAAGTCAGAGCAAAAATGAGTTCCACACAGAATAAATTTTGCTACTGCCGCCAAAAGTATTCAGTAGAGAAGACGACATAGCTGCATATTCAAACTACTCAAGGAGAGCCTAAGGCTAGAGTTGAAACAGAGAATCCAAATTGGACCTACGAAAATATGATTAGATCATCATAAATAGTGTATGACATCATCTTAGCATTTATAATGAAATTTTTTTATTATTTGAGTATAAACTTGAGTATTTTATCTCTCATGTGCGGCTTGATAACTATGACAAAATTTATTACACTTGTATGGCTGCCTTGGAAGACCTGTGCCACATCAATCCTAATGATATTCAACTTATATTAGCATTAACTTTTAAATGAACCTCATTAATGGCGTAATCAAGTTGAACCATTTTCTCTATTGACAGGCGAAGATTTAGTGTATAGAACAAGGAATTTAAGAGGTGTTTATATTGCTGACATCAGCACAGTCATTGGTGACTCCAACAATCTGCCAGACTTTTGCTAGTATCTTTGACCAATTTCACTGCTGTTAACCAGAATATGCTTTTGTTTGACCAAAAACTTCTGCTGTTAGTTGTCGTCATAAATGCTGAACCACTGTTGTATTCTGTTAAGCTTAAATACCAGCGAAAAATGTTTGTAAGTCATTCCGTGGACAAATGCTTGAATCAGTGTTGAGATTCCTATGAATCATCTTTGCAAGGAAACTTTGGTGAGTCACCTTCTGGGGAATGCTTGAACTCCAGTCCAGATTCCATTAAATTGTCTTTGTCAGGAAAAAATCTGTAAGTTGTCCCGTGGCAATCCCACTCTAGATGCTTATAAATTGGCTCTGTGAGGCAGATATCTGTAAGTTGTCCTGTAGGTCATGTTAATAGCTTAAGTGATGCCTGTAAGCCACCTCTATAGACAGTGGCACATGTGACTTGTCGCATAATGATATTTGTAATTCTTGAAGGATGTATGGCAGTCATCCCCATGGTGGACACTTGTAAATCATCATATGACTGCTATAAATGTGATTACTGCTTTCAGTATTTCATACCTCAAGCTAAACAGTGAAGATGAGTTTGTTAAGATCCCAACATAGTGATGCCTCATAGTCATCCAGGATCAACTTCTAGGGATGCTCATCCTCAAATGTGGTTTGGTGATGGTCTTTATCCATCCTAAATATTTTGATGCTAACGTTGTGTGATTTAATGATAGTCCAGATTCTAGCATGGCTAGTATTATCTTGTATTTTTCGCTAAGTACAGTTATCCGAGTGGGATAGTCCAGAAAAAACTTGCTCCGGGGAATACACTTAAAAAAATAGATCCTACAATAATTCATTCACTTGAACATTCTTTCCCCGCATATAGTACAATTACCTTGCCAGATATGCATATCTTACAATATCCTTTAGCAGCCCTCATCTTTTCCTTGATTCTACAAGTCAATATACTTTCCTAATTATGCCTAACTTGGAGTGTAAAATGCTATTTGCCTAGGTTTGCTGCAAATTCTAAATCACATCTTAAATTTTAAATATATTGAACAATCGAAATTAATAAACAGCCTATTGCCCAACTCTCAAAAAAACTATGGACATGACAATTAACATCCTGTATTCTTGGAATTGTGAATATTCCAATCATGCAGAAATTGTAGGCACCTGTCCCAATGCATATAGAAAAGCTTTACAATCAAGGAGAATAGAAAACACACCTTAAAATCCAAAATCAGTTGTGACACAACAGGAAATGCTGGATCATCAATGCTTTCAACAACAAACAGGAACTCTAGAGGCCCGCCATACAGGGAGACCAACTGTAATAGAGCATACATCTCTAATTAATCAAATCATTCAAATATCCTACAAACCATGCTCATCCATGTTATTAAAGCAGCATCAATATGGCATTGCATGCAGGATGATAGGCCTGCAAAGATTACTTCAAAGGCAACTATAAACTCAACAAAAAAAACCTTCATAGCATAAATTATAATCAAAGTATAATAGACAACTTTGAGGCTTCCTCCTTAGCAATTTATCTTGCTTGTGAAGTTTCACTCCTAATGCATGTCACATATGCACATAAGCATTTCAAATAGCCCCATCCATGTTTCTCATAATCTCAATAACAACTTCTACCTCAAAATACAATGCAGTGAAATGGTAGCTACTGTCCAGTGTTAAGAGAACCCAAACCTGACTTTTCCAGTTGCTATAATTGTGTTCGCCAAAACCCTTTAAAGGCATCACAACAGATACTTTTGGCAACCTTTTCTGAGCAGAATGTTCAAGGTCATTGATATTTGGATAAAGAAAAGAAAAGCTGTTACCATCCTTTTCTCCATCTTTAATTCGCTTCAACTCTTTTCCCCTGAACGTTTTAGTGAGAAACTGTAAGAAACTCATTGGAAAAGCTTAAGAAGCTTCATATTCTCCAAGGAAAGAAAACTTTTTTGAACAGTATTATACAATGCAAAATAATTTTATTTACTTTAAGCTTTTCGACCTCTCACATTTCATTCATAAGATATTTAGTTGGAAACAAAGTATACAAAAATGCAAAAATGATCAAAGATAGTCTAACAAACCATAACCTATGCCTGAACATAAATATTTAGTAAGTGCACATTAGGACATTCAACGTTATGTACCTGGTAGTGCCAAGTATGCCTGCCAGCTCATGGAATAATCATAGTTGAGCATGACAAGTAACATCCATAAAAAAGAAGAGAACTCCGAAAAGTTCAAATTAAGAATTGGTTATTCTATTGGATATCCCCAAAAGGATTTTTTTCTTTAATCTGGAAGACTGTTTTAAGGGATAGAACTCACCCCCAAGTGCTTTGGAAAATTGATTCCAAGTTCTAACAGGGTCCTGTTTTTGTCAGATTTCTCCAAGACCTCTCAACAAGATTGAATGCACACACAAAAGCTATGGAGTAGGTGAGAGAGATTGCCAAAAATCAAAGAGCATAAAATGATATTTCTCATTAACTTTGGATGATAAATACAAAAGGAGAGAGGTACATATATAGGTGGGAGAGAGAGTGAAACCTCACATTCCAGTGAATGTGGGACTAATCTTCCCAAATGACCCAAATGGCCTCTAAGACCCTAAGCAAGCATAATGAACTGTGTAGACAAAACCCATAGGACAAAAGTCTACACCAACACCCTCCCCCTTAAGCATAGCTTAGATGGGTTGGATAATTGGGTCTCGACAACAAGCCCTGATGAGGTACCTAAGTACATAGCGATGATCCCAGTATCCTACAAAACATAAAGGATATATGCCTCCACAAAGAAGATAGAGAATGCAAGCGCAGAATGTCACATGGCAAATGATATAGTAGGTCCCTCTGCAGCAAATGATGTCTCTTCCTTTCGGAAGAAAGAAACCCAAAGCTGTCAAACTGTTGAATTCTCACTCAAGTGGAATGTGTGTAGGAATCAAGATGTATATCTCCAAAAAATGCTCAAATGTCTCCCTACTAATGCTCGAATGTGCCAAAGTCTCATCAAGTATCACAGGACTAACAGTAGAAGATGGCAGAGAAGCATACAATGAAGGGGAGAGAACTAGAGAAGAAGAGTGGCATGGAACATTCACTAAAAGAATGTCCATGGAAAGAGGAGAGCAAGACTCAACAATCGTCGAAATAGAAGACTGGTCTGCAAATGAATCACTCAAATCTGCACGATGAATGTCCACAAGATCATATGAGTCGTCGATACTCTCACTGTATATACTCTCACTAGAATCAATAAAGTCCTCTGAAATGCAAGTCTATGAAGGCTCTGGAAGAGCAACAATCTGCATAGGAACAGATGTAGAATTTGCAATGAAACAACTAAAATCTGGCAAAATCTCGTCCTGTAGTTGGGGCTCAACAGAAGGAAGAGCACTGTCCACCATGGATATATCATCACAAGAAATAAAAACATGAGAGAGTACAACA
The DNA here is from genome assembly GCA_037957365.1 of Torreya grandis. Lineage (NCBI taxonomy): Eukaryota > Viridiplantae > Streptophyta > Pinopsida > Cupressales > Taxaceae > Torreya > Torreya grandis. Next base: position 1,363,218 of record JARHVA010003079.1, read on the forward strand.
ATCTCAGAAGAGATAATAGAAAGCGGAGGAGGTGTGACATGAATCACAGTAGGATCCCAGAAAAGACTATGAAGAGTGCTCTAAACAATGGAGGGACACTTTGTGTGCTCCACATGGTGGTGTAGATCCCATGAAACATGCAACAATAAGTGACCATAGACACAGTCACAAGAGTTGGCCTAGTCATTGTACTGACCTGGGTCAATAGGAACATGAATCTGTCCATACAAGAATGGAATAAGGTCTTGATCCGTGAGTGAACGTTTCATGTACACACCATGAAGCATAATTGGTCTTCCCAAGAAGGACCACTGGTGTAGACTTAACCTTCCTCCTATGGAGTCTCTCAACTAGAGTCATCATGACCGAGAGAAGACACCAAGGAAGTGTAATATTGCACAAGTACAAACTGTAATAAACCCCTGAAGCATGCTCATGAATAGGACGTCGAGAACAACCGAAAATGCGTCCAAGTGAACAATCAGTGCTAGAGTGATGAGAGATAATGCACGCTCAAAATGGGGATGTTGGACACCAACTGAAAATGTATCCACGTGTGAGCAATTGGTGAACGAAATACAATGCAAAAAGTAGTAGGGCCCACAGCACAGGTAACCTCCCTTGAATATGACACTTGATAGTTTAGTGCATTTTACAATACAAATAAGACCAATGCGTACGAAATTAAAAAACATGAACTTTTGCAAAAGACAGCACTCAATTTCAAGCTACCATTCAAAAATTATGACACAATTAATTTCCTGTAAATGAGGTCTATTTAATAAAAATTGCACTTAAAAGTTTAAAAAAAACTCATCCAAACAAGGGGCAAGGTAGCCTTCCAACCACTCGTTGGAACCAGCACGAAATGTAGAATGCAATGGTTTAAATTGTGAAGGGGAATTGGCCTCATGCCAATCTGGGCCTCACCCTTCGTCTATGACAAACGATAAAACAAGGCTATCTAAACACTTAAATCACTCTTAATACAATTTTCCCAAATCGACTTGTATTTAAAAAACATAAAATGCTAAATTTTTAAATACTAATAAATCAAACTTAGAAATAAGAGTAATGTCCACATTGGAATGTGGTGGGGACCACAAAGGTGGCATGGAGTGTTTTTAGGTTATCGAAAAACCTAATAATCCTTATGCATGCTACTATGGCTGGCATATGGCGCCGCCAAAGGAGGAGAATGTTCAGGTTTGCAAGCAGAGATGAAACCAGGTCTGAGCGTCGTTGGGGAGGAGATTAGATCAGATAAAATGATGCCACAAAGGATTGAGGACGTAGCCCCAACAAACACCACAAAGCAAAAAACACTCCAGGATAGAAGCTACGCTTCAGATCTAACTAAATGCATCCGCCATTGCAGGTCTAAGTTGTTTTTAGGCTGATTCCTCCAAGCTGATGTGGAGCGTTGACCATGCTAGGGGTGACATCATAAAAAAAAACTCCTTTGTATCAAACCCACGCAGGAATGGCGTCGATGTGGATCTTTGGTGAAGATATTTGACAGAAAAAAGAAAACTCTACACTACATACTCAAGTTTGGACAAAATTTTTGACACAGAGCACATCGATCCTCCTTAATGCCCAGTAGTTGATCCTTCAATCTACATTCGTCAAAAAACAACCTGTTCTTTAGCATATACAGCACGCAGTTTTGTGATTTCCAGTCAATCAACAATACATTTCAACCACAAAGAAAGTCACTAGATGAAGGCGAGTTGTATTAACTCCATACGTGTCGAACAATCACCAAAACACCTTAGAACACTTCAAATCCAGTCCAAAAAATCCCTCAAATTTGCAGCAAGCCATGAGAAGGAACAAAAAAAAACATATGGTAGAGACTGAAACAGGGGTTTGAATGGACCTTGGAAGACTCAAAATGGCACTTGGCTCCTCCTAGATGTCTTGAGCAGGGCTTTAGGTAGCACAGGCAAGAGGAGCAATCCACCATAGCAAGGTGATTTAAATAAGCTTACTCTTTGAAGATTCCCAGATATGCAAAAAACAGCTTATACACCACAACACAAACCATGCAAAAAACATTCAAATCTCAAAGAAAAAATCAAGGAATCTCACCAAGGATTCAATAAAAGGCGAACGACCGTTGAGTGAAGCTCTGATACGATGTCGGATTTCTCCAAGACCTCTCAACAAGATCGAATGCACACATGAAAGCTATGGAGTAGGTGAAAGAGATTACCAAAAAGCAAAGAACATAAAATGATATTCCTCATTAACTCTGGATGATGAATACAAAGAGAGAGAGGTACATATATAGGTGGGAAAGAGAGTGAAACCCCACATTCCAATGAATGTGGGACTAATCTTCCCAAATGACCCAAATTGCCTCTAAGACCCTAAACAAGCATAATGAACCGTGTCGACAAAACTCGTAGGACAAAAGTCTACACCAACAGTTTTAGCTTTGCATTGTTTGCGATATGACTCCCCCTAACAAGCAGCAATTGGTACCAATTTCAATGTGGCAAAGATGATTCTCAACAGTCCAAAATGTTATTCGTTGAGAATTGGAATCAATTTTTAGAGCCTCCACATTTATATTTCCCTTTTAACTATAGAGTATCAAGGTTAGCTTGGAGCTTGAATTGATTTTGGAACTACTAGAAGTGTGTGACATTGTTGTAGGCACAAATCTCTTTAAGGCTTGAACAGTTTGGTTATACATCCATTTTCTCTATTTGCCCAATGTATCTGGAATCATCTTATGGACAGAACCAAGTGAATTTGAGTCTGTAAAACAAAGTATTGAGACTCCGTGAATCTCCGCAAAACTTGGCGAGTTTTGAGCCAAGTCTGGCAAAATGAACCCATAAGCATAGTTACCAAATCCGGCCGGATCTGGGCTAAATCCAGCCGGATCCAGATTTTTTGGCCAGCCCCGATAAGTTCGCCCGGGCGGCCTTGTTTTTTCAAAAAATATATATCTAAATGTATATATATATATATATTAAAGGTTTTTTGCACAAAAAAAGGCCAGAAACCATAAATATGATATAATATTAACAATTTATATTATTTTATTAATATTTTTCATTGTATTTGTCATTTTTGCATATTTATAAAACTATGCTCACATATATATCTATATATATTCCAGATCGGATTTTTCTGAACTTTTTCAAGAATTCTGGATTTTGGATTTTTTTGCCCTCCCAAACAGATCCGGATTTCCGAACTTAGTAACTATGCCCAGAAGACTCAACATGGTTGGATTGATAAGTTTGTGCAAAAACACGAATTTTTTAGCTCTTGTGAGTCCAAAAGCTGACTCCCAAGTCATAAAAATTCAACCAATGACTTTAAGAAAAACAAATAAGAAGATAAAATGACCACCGGCCAGCCCTACCCCCTCATTCTAACCTGCTCTCATCTCCATTTGCAGCTTCCAGACTGAAAAACGTCATTGGCAGCTTCCATAACTAATTGAAGGGATTTATTGGGTGATTTTGGGTAATCCCAGCTCAAGGTTTTCATTTCCAGCAACAGGTTTCCATTTTCAGAGGTTCTTATCAGGAATCCATGACCAATTCAAGGGATATGTTACAGCTATACCTTTTGCTGCTTTTTTTTGGTCTGTTCTCCTCTATCCTCCTTTTTCCTCTATTCTTCAGTGTTCTCTACCTGTGACACAATGCTTTACTTTGTCTTATGTACTTTAGTTTCTTGAATTCTTGAACTTTCTATTGTTGATGGTTGTATCCTCAAATCCTATTGACCTACTTTTGATCATCCGTGGACATTAATATAATTTCTTTCTTTCTTTATATCCTTTTTTTTCCTCTATTCGTCTTTACTTTCTACTTTTTTTTTCCTTGTCCAATTTTTTTTATCATTTTTATTCCTCTTATATTCTTATCTAGCCTTGGGTTTTAAAAAATTCACAATGGCACAAGCAGTAAAAAAGAGATCTTATATGGAAACATGGCATCCTGGGTGAAACTAAAGGGGAGGTTATATGGTAATGCGACAAAATTGTGCATGGAGCCATTAAGTGCCTCAAATACTACCTTGCACACATACCAGGCCACAACATTTATCCATGCAAATCTGCCCAACTGGAGTTCAGAGGGAGATGGCTGCTTTTGTATAGAGATTTGAGGAAAAGGAGAAGAAATCAAAGTGGGAGAATCGTTCTCTCTTCCTCCTCCATACCCTTCAGTGAGTCTGTCTTATACTATCGGTTCTTGAAACCATAGAGGTTTAGCTAGTACAGGATTAAATTTATATAGTCCCCCGCTCTAGTCTTGGTTCTCATCCCTCTCTTTGAAGTACCGCTTGGAATAAGGAAAAGCACAAGGCAGCAAGGAGTGTAGTCAGAATTTTTGGTGCCACAAGATGAAGAGATCCTATTTTGCATTTCTTTCTAAATTACAATTTCTGGGTTTTTTTATTCAGTTACTAATAGAGTTTTTATCACTTTTTGTTCCCCTTATTCATATTGGCCAACAATGGTTGACCCCTTGATCATCACTTGTTCAGGGTTCAAGGCCCCTCCTCTTGATAACATTAATGATTAGAGGATTGATGTTGAATGAGAAAGTAGTGGATGTCAGTTATTTGATCAATCGGCAATGCATTATATGGAGAAAGAAGCGCTGCACCATAATGTTTGGCAGATGGGCAAATGGTAAAAGTCAAACAATTCTCAATTTCCTGGTTTCTTCCGCAAGGGGTATTGTTTTCCTCAAAATCAATTGATGTTTCCAGCAAATATGTTGAATAGTTATATGACGTATTGGAGGAGTTTGCAGTGCAGGTAGAAATTAAAATTGCTGTCCAAGTATATCCAGACAATGCTGCCAGTTATATAGCTGCAGGAAAAATTCTTATGGAAAGGCAACCTATTTTCCAAACCCCTAGTGCGGCCCATTGCATTGATCTTCTGCTAGAGGACCTTGGGAAAGCAGCTTGGGTAAAACTTGTTGTGAAAAAAGGAAATAACAAAAGTAAATACATCTACAACCATGTTGTTGTTCTTGACTTGATGAGGAAATTCACTGAAAACAAGGAGATTGTCTGACCAAGAGCCACTACATTTTCCACCACATTTATTGCCTTGCAATTTGTACTTGAGGCAAATGCAAATCTCGAACCAATGATCATTAGGAGGAGTAGCTTTCTTCCAAGTGAGCAAGGAAGAATGTTAAAATTGGTATTGTATATTAGATTACTAATTTTTGTGGGTTTTTACCCGTGTATGTGTAAGTCATCTCAAGATGACCTCCATGAGTAGTCATTAACCTAATGGCATTTTTCCTCATGTAATTTTTGTAATAATCACAAGGTAAGGGGACCCACTTAGCACACAAGCACCTTAACCATTTGTTAGTAGGGGGAGGAACAGTGGATGTAATCCACCGCTTTGGGATTCTCACCCTCTAGCCTCTTTCCCCATTGGCAAAGTTTTTTGAGCATGTAATGTCTTATAATTCACCCTTGTCTCACAAGTCTTGCGAATGTGGGATTAACCCAATCATTTGTGTTAATTAATATAATTAAATTGCTTGTGGAACCCTTCAATGCGATCCAATTGAGCACTCTATAATCAATGTAAAAGGGATATGACCCATCCTTCTTCCTAGCTAGGACCATTGGTGCAACATAAGGGCTTTTGCAAGGAACAACAATCCCTACCCCTAACAAGTCTCTCAATTTATAATTTTTGGAAATGACCATATTTGTGGGGTTGAATTACAATAGAACCCTTGATAGGGTCAACCTCAATGATACACTCCACTTTGCCATCAAGAGGGAGCCTCTTTAGCAACTCGGGAAAAAACACCTGATGCTTATGGAGCAATTCTATGATTCTTGGAGAAGCCTAATAATTTATTAATAGGCTAATGTGTTTCGAGGAAAATCTTCTGATGTATTTTGTTGCTCCTTTGCACAGATGTGGACACCATCCAAACACTATTGCTACTTCTACATGAGTAGAGATGCTGCCTCCCATATCTCTATTTGTGCTTGTTTCTTCCCTCAATGATGCCCATGGAAGGTTGTGGCTCTTAGGCACTACTTTTGTCATGCCCCCTATTCCTTTGTCTAAAAATGTGTTTATATTTTCTCCTCCAAACCCTAAGCCTAGCGCTGCGACTGACAGGAAGGAGGAAGTCCCTTTCATTTCTACTCTAGATCACTCTACACATGGCCATTGGTGTGGTGCTTTGAGCCACCTAACAGATGGCTCCCTTCGTATGAATGTTGTTGGTCCTCAAGGGGAGAAGCCAGCAAAATTGTTAAAAATGTAGGTGTGGGTGCAAATTTGGCAAGCAAGAAAGCTCTATGGGATCAGTCAAGATCAAGGGTTTCCTTCTCTATTGTTCATCCCATCATTTAGGTGACCAAATCTGATTCAACACATGTATTAGAGATGGGAGCAGAGGTGTTGGAGGAAGAGGAATATTACATTAATCTTGGGCTTACAGGCAGATTCCATAAGTTTTGGCCTACCCTTGCTCATTTGCACTCTTGGATCTCAATAAATTGGAAACTTGCTTTGTCAGAGGAACTTTTCATTTACCCTTGCACTAAAGAAATTTTCATTGCAGTGTGTGGTTCAGTGGAGGATAGAGAGATGCTTCTATAGTTGGGTCCTTGGTCATGGGGTTTGGCTACACTTTGCATGAAACCCAATATCCAAATTTTAATCCTTCTACTCATACTTTCTTTGTGGCTCCTGTCTAGGTTAATTTGCCTAACCTTCATTTGCAATTTTGGTGAACCTCTAGCATTACCGCGATCAGCAACACCTTAGGAAAGTTTCCTTCTGTTCCTTGGAGACAACTTGTCAATCCCAACCTAATTTTGAAAGAATTTGCATTGAATTGGATCTATCAAGGGGGTTGCCAAAAGAGATCTGGTTCAAGGTTGGTGACTGTAACTAGAAGATACAATTGGATTATGAGCAGGTGGCATTCAAATGCAGATCATGCCCCAAAGGGCACTTACCGCATGCCCAAAGGGCACTTGGCAACATCATGCCCAAATAATAAGGTTTCCATAGCAAAAAATGGACCTAAGAGGGTTTGGCATGCCACCTGATGGAAGGGGTTGGATTCACACCATCCACGTGTTAGGGTTATAATCCCATTGATAACTCTATGGGGTTCCCTTGTGATAACAAGGATAAAATGTCTTAGCGCAATCAACTTCAATTTTCTCTCCCATAAATAGATGATGACACAGACGATTCCTCTATATCAGGAACGGTCGAAGATGTTTGATGAGACTACCATCTAGTCTTTTCAACTTTTGAATTTCAATGGCCAATGCTATTTGGGGGTTCTTACTCCCCCCAACATGACTATTTGTATTGTTACCCTACCCGCATGGGTTTGAAGATTTTCTTGCATTGGGTTTACCCCCCGCTTACTTTCAGTGCTTTTGTTCTTGTTTTATTTTAATAGTCATTGTTCCTAGGGTACTTTTACACTAGCTCTTTCTATTGTAATTGGGTGTATTCTCGAGACCTATTGACCTACTTTTGGTCATTCGTTGACATTAATATATTTTCTTTCTTTCTTTCTCCTCTAGAAATTTATGTTGTCTCTTCACTGAAACCTCCCTCTTCCCCTATTGATTGTGTTACTCCTAAAGTCGAGATAAGGGCCTCCGCTGACCTTGCCAACTAAGAATGTTGAGCTTCTTGTTGTGAGTCTAACAAGGGGTAATCTTCATTTGGATGGTCACTCTATTTATGAGCCTAGGCCTTTTAGTGGGTTCTCTATGCTTGATAAATTTGAAAAGTGGCTAATGGTCAAAAACAAAAAATCAGCTTTGAAAAAGAAGTCTAATGGCCGTATGGTTTTTATATCTCATCAGAAGAGGGTGGATGCATAAGCTTGTTAGAGATCTCATGCAGCATAATTGTTGTTGCAGGTCGCATGTTGTGGTTGATCTATGTTGCAGTCAACTTGTGTTGTAGAACTTTCGCTACAGCAGTCCTGCTGCGGGATCTTTTACCTCTTGTAGAGGGTTTCTGATGTGCTTCTATTGCTTGTGATGGCTATGGTTATCTCTCATTTTTTAGCTAGACAGTTTTTGTGGATTTTTTGTTTCATTGTGTTTGAAGATTGGTTTGGCAATTGAATCCTGCAAACCTATGGATCTTCTGTCTTTTTTGGTTCACTGTTTCTATGGGCGGCCAGGGAGGGGGAGAGGGAGGTTAAAACCCCCAAATTGCCGATCAAAAAAATCTAAGATTCTTGGAAATGGGGCTTGTTGATCAGAGGGTTACACATCCATGCAATACAAGTGGGCTATAAAACTAAAATGCCCTTTCTTCAAGATCTTATTCATTTGATTGAAATCAATAGTCTTGATCTCCTTAGGGCTAAGGCTTTGATAGTTCACACGGTCCCCTTGGGGATAAGGATTTGATAGTAAGGAACTTCTATTGATGGTTTGTGGAGTAAGTCCCTAGAGACTACAGCCATTGAACAATCAAAATAGCATCCACTTTGTTGCGCCTGCAACACCACCCAAGACTTTTTCCTTGGGTCCATTTCTAACTTGGTGGCAAATTATGGTTAGATTTTTTTTAAATCGATTTTATTTGAACAAATAAGATGTATTTAGAAGAAGATTTCTAGTTAAACTGTGCAAGAGATTGAAAATTCTCTTACACAGTTTAACCAAAGATCTCCTAAATTTACTTCATGGACTGTGGAAACACTATCTCTGAAAGATGTTTTTTTTCTGTTAATTGTTTGAAGTGTGTAAATTTGTAAAGTGCATTCACAAGTAAATGCATTGTAAAGCCTACTATCATATAAATTTCTTAGTAGGGCATGAAGGTTGAGTAGATGTGTGCCACTGTTATGTAAACTAAGGGTTTGGGGCATAATAATTTTTCATATTTGATTAAGCCCACCCTTTGATTTTAAAACCACATTTTTATCAGGAAAGAAAAAAGAGAGAGCATATGTTAAGAAAAATCAATATTTAATTGATTTTGTAAATGTCTCTTTATGAGTTGTTACTTTAGTAGCCAGAGAGTGGTTGAAACGGATTGTATTCCAAGAGAAGATTATTTGGTGAGTTGAATACATTTGTGATAGGAGAAGCAGATTGTAGAAGATATTGGTATTTTTTTTTGTCTGTAACCACCTTGATTTGTAAGAAAACAGCGATTTGGTTTTTTTCTTTTTCTGGTAAGATAATTTTAGAATTTAATTCATGTTTGGTATTCAAATTAAAATAATTTGGGCTTATGTTGTGTTTCTTCGGTTTGGGTGTCCATTTCACCTGATGTTGAATATTAGTTTGCACCTTTGTTGTTCTAATATTTATTGTTGGATGGATGTTGTAGAGGTATTAAATGAATGTTTAGGCTTTTGTTGTTCAAGTAATTTAATATTCTGCAACTTCTTATTCTTTTGGACCAATTCTCATTGATTTGGGCCCCATGTTGTTTCAATAGGAAATTGATTTCTTTCACTCGATTGATTCTACATGTTTAGTGCCATATTGTATTGGAGCTCTGTCCAACCCACTCTATTACCCTTTTTCTCTCTTGCCTCTATCTTTTTATCTCTTCTTTTACAGCATCACATTTTAGAATAAGAATTCAAATTCTGCTTTAAAGCTTATCTTTCGGACCTTTAGAAGGTTATCTATAACTCATACCGCAACCCAATGGATGAGGCTTAAAATGAGAGGGAATTTTGCCCTTAATTTGGTGTGCTGAAAATCCCATAAACAAATTGGCACCAGGAGGGCCACATGCCTTTATTTCAAGTTTTGACAAAAGGTTTTAAACCAAAAAGAAAAATTAAAATTAAAAAAAATAGACATCATTGTTAATGGTAACTGGTGACATTGAAAATAAATTAAGAGACTTTGAGATTGATATTTAAAATTATTACACCACTTTGTTACCTTTAGCACAATAAAAATGGTGGTTTGGCTTGCTAATATCGCCATAAAAATCCTTGGAACCAAGCAAGATTTCCCCATGAATGCCGATAAATACCTTCCCAAATTTCAAAATAATGGCAGCAGAATTATTGAGGAACGCATTGTTGCTTACAAAGCTGCTCTAAAAATCTCATCTGTTAAGCACGACGATGTAGCCTGCATATTGTTTACCGACACTTCGGAAGGGATGGTCTTCGATTGGTTTTTACATTTGATACCCAATTCTATTACTGAGTGGTAACAATTAAAAGATACATTCTTATTACGATTTGGCCGGGTAATTGATGCTAGTGTTACGTTCAAACAATTTATTATGATCAAAAGAGAAAAAAATCAGCCAATACAAAATTTTAATTCTAAGTTTTAAAAGATATATAAGAAACTTCCAACCAGCTATAGACCTCATGATGAAATGATCTTACAAATGTATTTAGGAAGGAGGAAGTGCCTTCCATTTCTATTGTTGTTCGCTCTACACATGGCCATTGGTTGAATGCTTTGAGCCACCCGGCAAACTACTCCATTCATATGGATGTTGTTGGCTCTCCAGGGGGGAAGCCTACAAACAATGTCGCCGATGTAGGTGTGGGTGCAGATCTAACAGGAAAGAAAGCTCTATGTGATTAGACAAGCTCAAGAGTTTCTTGCTCTGCTACTCATCCCATCATCCAGGTGACTAAATCTAATTCAACCCCTATACTAGAGATGGGGCCAGAGGTGTTGGAGGAAGAGGACTATGACGCTAATCTAGGGCTTATATGTAGATTCCATAAGTTCTAGCCTACCCTTGCTGAACTGCACTCTGGGATCTCAATAAATTGCAAACCTATTATGTAAGAGGAACTTTTCATTTACCCTTGCGCCAAAGGATTTTTTATTGTGGTATGTGATTTGGTGGTCCTTATTCATGGGGTTTGGCTACTCTTTGCATGAAACCCTGGTATACTAATTTTAATCTTTCTACTCATACTTTCTTTGTGGCTCCTGTATAGGTCTAGAAACCGTTTAGCCTTACTGCCATTAGCAACACCTTAGAAAGGTTTCTTTCTATTCCTCCATAGACAACTTGTTGATCCCAACCTAATTTTGCACAAATTTGGGTTTAATTGGATCTATCGGGTGGAGGCGGGGCGGGGGATGGTGGGCAGGGGGGTCTAGAAGAGATTTGGTTCATATTTGGTGACCGTGTATAGAAGTAGCAATCGGATTATGAGTGGATGGCATTCAAATGCAGATTGTGCTTTGCCCAAGGGCTCTTGGTGGCTTAATGCCCAAAGAATAAGGTTTCCCCAGCAGAAAATGGACCTAAGAGTGTTAGGCATGCCACCTAGTGGAAGGGGGCGGATTCACACCATCAACATGTTAGGGTTCCCTTGTGATAACAACAATTTGGATATCTTGGCGTTGTCTCTCCTCTGGAAATTTTTGTTGTCTCTTCCCTGGAATCTCCCTCTTCCCCTGTTGGTTGTGTTACTATCCCTAAGTCGGGACAAGGAACTCCCCCGGCCTTGCCATCTAAGAATGTTGGGCTTCTTTTTGTGAGTTCGGCTAGGGGTAATCATATTCTCATTTACATGGTCACTCTATTTCTAAGGCTCGGACTTTTAGTGGGTCCGCTATGCTTGATGAATCTAAATAATGGGTATGGGTCAAAAACAAAAAAATCAGCTTCGAAAAAGAAGGTTAATGGTCATATGGTACTTAGATCTCATTAAAAGAGAGTGGGTGCATAAGCTAGTTGCGGAGATGACGCGGTAGAATTTTCGTTGTGCATCTTATGCAGTGGAATGTTTTTTGTGGTTCTTATGTTGTGGTTGATCTATGTTGTGGATGATTTGTGTTGCAGAACTTTGTCTACAAATGTCTTGCTGCGGAAGTTGGATCTTCAGCCTCTTCTAGGAGATTGTCAATGTGCTTCTGCTGCTTGTGATGAATATGGGTCTCTCATTTTTTAGCTAAATGGTTTTTGTGGATTTTTGAGGTGGATTTTTCGTTTAATTGTGTTTGAAGATCGGTTTGGCAGTTGAGTCCTGCAAACCTATGGATCTTCTTTCTTTTTTGGTTCATTGTTTTTATGGGTGTGGGCTACATTACAACCCCCAATTTACCGATCAAAATATAAATCTAGGTTCTTGGAATTGGGGCTTGTTGATCAGATGGTTGAAATCATTTCACTATTGATATTTTAAATTATTTCATTATTTTGATACCTTTAACACAATAAAAATGGCAGCTTGGCTCATTGATATCGCCTGGAACCAAGCACGATTTCTCTAGGAATAACAATAAATACCTTCCTAAATGCCAAAACAATGGCAGCAGAACTACTGAGGAACACATTGGTGCTTACAAAGCTGCTCAAAAAATCTTAAATGTTGAGCACGAAGATGTGGCCTAAAGATTGTTTCCCTTCACTTTCGAAGAGATGGTTTTTGATTGGTTTTTAAATTTAACACCCAATCTATTGATGATTGGCAACAATTAGAAGATACATTCTTATTACAATTTGGCTGGGTGATTAATGTTAGTGTTACATTCAAACAAATTATCATGATTAAATGAGAATCAAATGAGTCGATCCAAGTATTTAATTGTAAGTTTCAAAAAATATATAACTCACTCCCAACTAGTTCTAATCTCATGATGCAATGATCTTACAAAAGTATATAGATGTCTTGGATTAAATAACTTCCATCTTTGAGAGAAGATCGGCAGCAAACTGCAAAGGCCATTCAAGCAGACAAACAATTATTGCCTCTAGATATGGGCCATATGATGAACCAGGTTTCTTGTCAAAATGTCACGCTAAACAGTAATGTTCAACAAATTCAAACCAACGTGCCAAACAATCAAAACACTTAGCAAGCTCTACAAAATCAGAATTTTCTCGTGTCCAACCATTTAAATCAGACCTTTGACCCTATTGAGTATGTTCAACTATTTAAGAGTTTGTTTGAGAATGCAACTGCCTCTTAGGTTATGGACACCTGAACTTTCTTCTTAAGAACATTTTGAATCTCAAGATGAATCAGTGGAAACACATATACAACCTCTTCTTGAGAGGAATAATGATGAACTGGTTTTTCAAATAATGTTTGCAAAACAAATTTCTCCCGAAGCAGCCAATTTAATGAGTCACAACATTGTGGCATAAATGAAATAAGACGTTTTAAATCATGTTGAATGTGTCCAGGTAAATAATGAATGCCAAAAGATGCAATTTCTAACGAGTTTCAATGTTTTTCATGATCAGATTTTAAATGAAGATAAAAAAGAAAATGTCAACCTGACAACAGATTCGGCTCCTGAAAATTTGGTATTTCCTTAACCTCTTGTTTCAAATATCACAATAACCAACTTCGTGAATGAAACAGATGCCTATGTTAATTCTGACTTTATATTTGATGAAAATTGCCATGTTCAAGACATGGAAACAATTTGTTTGGAATTTAAAAGAAGGAAGGTGATTGACTTGCTAAAACAGTATAAAAATGTTCCTGCCAGATTAAGGGCAGCAAATGGGAGAAGTTTGCTTTTGCTAGCAAAAAGGAGGTGTTCCACAAGTCGTTTCCAAAACCACCCTACCAATATTTGGAATTGTAGTTTAAGTCTAGGCAGTTTTGAGTTGTTTGTTTGCTTTATAATGGGTGGTGTGTTTTGGATTAATTTTCTTTCTAATGGTTTGTTTGTTGGTTAGTTTTCCCTTCCTTTAGTAATCTTTTGTTTAGTAGTATAGGTTTCCTTTTGCCTCTTTCTTTTGGGTTTTGTTTCTTGTCTTATGATCTCTGTTTTGTAGATCAACCTGGATAATAATGAAAAAAATCTCCTTTGGAGCATGAGATGAATAAATTGGGCCTAAGAGAAACGGTGCAAGTTGTGGAAACTGGGTAAGGCTACCCTTGAGTATTGTTTGGATCTGAGTTGGGATTAAATGTTGAATATCTCAAGACAACAGGGAAGTAAAAGTCTGGATTAATTCAAATTAATGTATGCCTTTTCCCTTTCACACTGGCATAGAAAAGGCTCAACTAAAAACAAATTATCTATCACTTTTAAATTCAAATTTTAAAACATTCTTGGGATAATAAAATGACCAGTAGGATAACTGGTTGGGAAAATCTAAAATCTTGTCAATCCTCTTCTGGCCAAAGTGGTTCCCAACCTCATGAAATCTTCATTGATTTTAAAATCTATAATTTAAATCTTTAAATGGGGTGTTTCAGGTAATCTCTACCAGAGCTATAAATGCTTAATGGCAGTAGAGCAAGGCCTAGAAGAAACCATAGGTATCTCTGTTGGAGTTATAAATGTTTGACTGGCAGTGGAGCTATGCCCAGGTGGGTAAGTAATATGTCTACTGGGGTATAAATACCTAGCTAATAGTAGACCTATGTTACTATGGGAAAAACTTGTATCTACAACTCAGCCAATGACCCCTCTAAAGTCTAACAAAACTCATGGATGGTGGTAAATGAACACTCACTAAATTTTCAACACACTTAATCTTGTTCAATTGGGTCCCTAGTAAATAAATTTTAATCGAGAATTAACTTGTATTAATTTGTGTTAACCATCTCTTTTAACTCTTATTTTCTTCAAGATTCAGACAAATACCAAAGATTTTAGATTTTTTAATACCCAGGGGTATCACCCAAGTCTAAGAAGAAGTTTTGGGGACACCATTTTATAATTTTAAGGCTCAGAGGTTTGTAAAAAGAAATAGTATGTAAATCTGAGTTTACATTTGAAAGTGTTTCTTTTTAAGAGGAATATAAGTGTTGTTTTGATTGAAAATGCTCAGTCCTTTGTTTGTTGATTATATTTCTTTATTTATTCCCCAAATTATTCTTTTTAGTAAAACCTCTTCAAAGCTGTGTACTCCCAGATTAAGGACTGACTGCACTTGTTGAGTCTTGCTTTGCCTTACCCCAGAATATTTATTATGTTTTAAGGCTAAATTCAGATTTTTCTTTATTATTTCTTATTTCCAAACATTTTCCCAGGTCTTTATTCTCTTATTTGAAAATATTTTGAGTTTATCTTTTAAGATCACATGGTTCTGCCACTCGTGAGCTTGTCATTCTATGTTTACATGGGCTTTTTTGTTTTAACTCGAGCGTCCTATATCTATGTTATCTGGCTTCACGAGGAAACTCCATGGGTAGAACCTCATTGCTCATCTCACAATGTGCGAAGGTGCCTTTCTTTGGCCTTTACACGTTTTACTCCCATATTTAACAAGAGAAAGAAAGAAAGAAAGAAATTATATTAATGCCCACAAATGACCAAAAGTAGGTAAATGGGACTCGATAATGCATCCAATTACAATAAAAAGTGATATGGCAAAAGGACCCTAGGATCAATGACTAACTAAATAAAAGAACAACAAAAGCGCTGAAGATAAGAGTATGATAAGTGTCATCCCCTCGCTCCATGCCCTTCCAAGTTTTGAAATCAGGTTATATTATTTTACATTATTCTCCATATTAAAACTTCCACAAGTTATCCCATGTGTCTCATGCTTGTTTTATGTAATTTGGAAGGATGTTTGCTTTATTTGTCTTTCTTGTGTCCCGAGTGCACAATTTGGTGGTATGTGTCATGTTTTACGTGATTTGCAATTGTAAAGGTGCATGTGGCTCGTATTTTAATCAGATTAAAGCTACATTGCTACAATTTGGTGTCAGTGCTTGAATGCCTGGATTCATTGCACGAAAGGTATGTCCAAATTTAATTTTGTGCTGACATATTTCTAGAAACATTCACATTATAGTGAGCTAACAAGAAAAGTATTTCGTGAATATGACCCTCAATTTATCACAAGGAGACTGGATGGAGCATATCTCGATGTTACTTATGTGTGTAAGGAGCCCTGCATGTATGGAGAAAGAATTACAGAAGAGATCAGAAGTGTTGTTTATAATCAAACTGGTGTTACTTGCAGTGTTGGAGTGGCACCAAATCACATGCTTGCAAATGTCTGCTCAATGGACAGTTTGTCTTGCCGAATGAGCAACCTGTTGTCATAAGTTTTGTGTTGTCATTGCCAATTCAAAAGAATTAGGTTTGCATGGAATGGAATCTCAATAGGAGGAACATTGGAAGAGTATAAACACTAAGCGCACCTTTCGAGCGCACTCTTGAACTAAAGGCTAAAGCATTTGAGGTCTGCACTAGGCTAGTTTTTTACAGTCATATGTTCACACAAGTCAGTCCAGCATTTTGGTTTGTGCTTTAAAACTATTGAGAGTAGAGCTTTCTCTTTTCTTGAAAATGAAGGGTTTCCGCATCTCTCAATTCAAAAAATGAAAACCATGGCCTTTCTGATCCAACACAAAAACTCTTACCAACTATTTGAGTTCAGGAAATAATAAACAGCCAGTGGAAGCATTATAGTTAATATTAGTGTCAGTGTTAGGTTTTCCCAGTTCAATGGCAGCACCAAGGTCCAAAACTATCCGAGCTAGGCAAAGCATCAATAAAAGTGCAAAATTGTGTAGGGATGTCTAGATGGAGTTGCACGTTCAAATTGTTCAGAAAGATGTACCAAGAGGTATCAATTTTGAAAGTTGGGAATCTTTTTTCCAGTGAGCTGTGTGTGTAGACACTAAAATCTGGCTAAGTAGCCAATCCTAGTACTGGTACAGATACATATACAGGATTCAGGTACGTTGATACGGCGATTTTTTGGGGCCTGGATACGTTTTTGGATACGGCCATACAAAAATATATATAAAATATTAAAAATATAGCCAAATAAGAAAAATTAACCACATAATATGCAAAGGAAAAAAAAAAAGTTAAATAACCATAAAATTTATTGATAATTCAATGCCAAATGTCATGATATTCAATGGTCGAATTTGGATTGGTCTTAGAACAAGTACATAGTGCAAATGTTACAATGTATGGACAAAAATCAAGACAAATCAATATATTAAAGTAGGATCATTGTAAAGGACTCACATATACCAATATGGCTAATGTCAATGTTTTGCTAAACACGTCAAAATAACATTAAAGAAGTTATCTATAATTTTGCATACCCTACAACAGATAACTTGCCCCTAACATCCGAACCAAGATTGTATGATGGCAGGAAATGGATAACTCAACTTTGATACTATTGTTAAAAACAACTTTTCTTGTAAATTTGTACACACGTAGAGAGAAGATGCATTAAATGCAACCCTTCTAAAGGACTGCAGGAAATGATATATACATGTTCTTGATGATCACCATGATGAAGACTAGAGTGTGACCATACATGAAAGAAGATATGGAAACCATTTGAATAGGCTCCACTTGACAATAAGATGGCTAGTTCTTGCTCCAAACAAAGATTATGAGCCCATAATATTTTCCCACAAAAGATCAAACAGGTCCACAACCTTCAACAATTGGTAGCAAATGCTCCCAACTTTGAAATAAACAGGTCCAGTGTTTATTTTTAATTGTTTTTTGAAGACCATATTTAACTTTTGTCAAATGAAAACCAAAAAAAATAAAAAAATAACATTTATAGCCGTGGATCCTACCCAAATATGGCCAGGAAATGTTGGGAGCCCTAGAGATACATTCTAAGATGTATCCAAGGGTATCCGCAAGGCTCCCAACTTTGAAATAAACAGGTCCAATGTTTATTTTTAATTGTTTTTTGAAGACCATATTTAACTTTTTGTCAAATGAAAACCAAAAAAAATAAAAAATAAGCATTTATGGCCGTGGATCCTACCCAAATATGGCCAGGAAATGTTGGGAGCCCTAGAGATACATTCTAGGATGTATCCAAGGGTATCCGCAAGGCTCCCAACATTTCCTAGACATATCCAAGAAGGATTGTATAAGGATTTGTTTCCGAGTAGTATCATATCAGTATCTGGGACCCTATTCAACAGTATCTAGTAACGTAGAAATCTTTCATTAAACACTTGGCAATCTCAATTTGACTTATCTTTACCATACATGACTTGTGCGTACACATATGGCTCTTGCACACACTTCTATCTTATCTGCTTGCCTTCTATGGATCCGACCTTCCCAATTTGCTATTAGCCACCTACAAGAATTCCCTAGTCTATGTCTAACTTGCTTAATATCATAGTCAGGGTGACTCCAAATCATCATATCAGTACCCTTGTTTTCCAAACACCTCCAACCATACTCAGACGCCTCCAAATTTTCGTAGTCGTCCAACCCTATCGGACTCATCCACGTGCCAAGCAACAGTGATTTTTCAAATTCAAATAATTTTTATGGGTCAACTTGTACATTTCACATGTCGGTGGCAAGAGAAGTTACCCAAAATATCAGGGATTTATATAAGTCTAAGCCTATTCCCTATCTAGCATTATCAAGAAAGTACTAAGCAAGCCCGTTCTAACAATTGCATATTGAGAGGGACTGCCCTAAACTTTCCAAATCAGAAATTAATCACAAGGATCAAACCCTAGTCAAGTCTGAAGCACCTAAGCCAAGTCAAGTTTGCCATGGTCAGGGGTCAAAAGCTAGATCACATAGAATGCCTAGTGGATCACACTAGTACAAATTCACTTGGGGGAAGAATTACGTGTGGTTTGATCTCCCTCTTTGGATTATTGGATACGTAGGCAACACTCAGTTGTTCATTAGGGAGTGGTTGGGATCAGCTCAACCCATCACTCTCTCCCATTTTTACAGGTTAACCTAATGTCGAAAGTGAAGGAGCTAGGTTTTCTAGATTTGCACACTCAACAAATTGTTGATATCACACAGGAAGACAGTTTACAAGCAAATGCAGCACCCTGTGCTGAAACAGTGGGGCACAGTTCATCAAGACGAGTCCATCAGGCTTCAAATGCCTATGTCAGACGAAGGCATCCATATTCTACCAAATTTGTCCAAGCAGGCCTAGATACCCAGTTGCTTGATCTCAGTGACTTCTAATCCTTTCCAAGCCGTCTCTATCACTTGCACACAGTCTCAGACCTACATAGACCCAAAACAAGCTAAGTATCTTAACTCTCTTAGTACTTCTCATAATTAGTAAATTGTAATAGTTCAATCATACGTTGTTGTAGCACTCAAATTTGTATATTATTGCCATATATTATACAATTTGACTTATCCTAAGTTTACACTCGATTAAAGTACATTAATCATAGAAAATGTAAAACATATTGGTTAACCTGACTCTTATATTGAGCACATCAAACCCCAAGCTTCCCTTAGGGTTTCTTCTTTCCTTCTAGGGTTTCAGATTTCTAAATTTAAAACTAATTTTCAGAACTAATTTCAGATTTTCCCTCAGAATCATAATGGAACAAACAAGTATTGTGAATACTAATAAAGGACAAGACTGTGTTAACTTTCATGATAGATTTGATGACATAGATGAAAGGGAATTAACTGAATATCTTAAAATGAACCCACACATACATGATGCATTGCTATATGTAACTTGCGATGAACAGAAAAGACTTGCTAAGATTGTCGCATCTAAGGAACAACATGAGCCCTTCATTGATACTAATATACCTTTTGGAGGTATTGATTCTACCATAAGTGTTCAAATAACTCTACTACTACTATTCCTACGTTTACATCTTTGGTTACACGTGATGCCCACCCATTGTGTGGGGGCAACACAAGGTTTTCCTCAAATTACTATGCCTATTCTTACACAACAGAGTTATTTACATCCAATGATTGTTACTCATGTCACATCATCATCCACGCCTACTGCACAATCCCTCATGAAGACTGTTATAGATCTACGGCAAAAACCATAAATATCATATAATATTAACATTTACATTATGTTATTGATGACTTTCATTGTATTTGTCAATTTTAGCTCCTAAGCTTACATTATATGATAGTAAAGGTGATCCAAAGCAACACCTAAGAGCATTTCATATAGCATATTTGGGCTATGCCTCCAATGATAAGTTATTGACCAAGTTATTTCCATGTAGCCTTAACAACTATGCTTTGTGACAGTTCTATGACCTCCCTTTTCAATCAGTTCATGCATTTAATCTTTAAAATATCAATTATAGCACATTTATCAATCAATATAGGTGAGAAATTGTCTCATGATCAAATTGGAAAGCTTAAGCAAGGACCCAATGAGTCAATCAATGACTATGTCCTTTGATACAAGAGAGTGCTTTCCAAGATGATGAATCCTATGGCTGACAATGAGTTATAAGATATATTCAAACAAAATTTGTTTGTCCTTCTCCATGAGTCTATTTGTTTAAGAGATTCAAATCTTTTGATGACTTATGCCATACAGCTAAGGATCAAGAAGTCAAACTCATATCTATAAATAAGTTGAAGTATGTGGTTAATCCTTCAGCTACTTCAAGTGTAAAGTTTAAAATCAAACCAGATTACAAGGCCAAAATGAATAATACTAAAAATGAGGCAAAGCCAACAATTAACATAGTATCACATCCTACTAATCGACTTGTCTTATCTGGTCCACAAATGAGGCAATTTTTCACAAGCTATTACTTAAGTTACAAAAGTGCAACCTCATACCTCTTCCTCCCTCAAAAGAGGTTGATATGAGTAGGCCTTTACCCAAAGGATACAACAATAATGCATATTGTGACTATCATAGATCCATGGGGCATTCTACAAATAGATGTTTTTAGCTAAGACATAAGATTCAAAATTTCATTGATGATAATACTTTGTAGCTTAATGATAGTATTACACCTACAAGTGATTCAGAAGCACAACCAAATGGAAATGCAATATTGAAAAACTTTTATGATCCCTTTCCAAACCATGTGGTAATAGAAACTAAGGCTAATTTTGGGATGCATATGACCTACAATGCACATCCTCCTCCTTCGAAATATGATCACCTATTGGATCGTAATATTGGTACACTCACAAGCGTATTTATACGACCTATGATTACATTTGATGACAGTGAAATTGTGGATGATGATCCTACTTATACATCATTGTTTGTGTGTGTCTACATCAATTCGTAGCCTATGCCTGGTGTCACGGTAGACAATGGTTCAAGTGAAGACGTGAGGACTATCACAGTACTCACTACCCCTAGATATACACAAGGATTTGATGGATACAACAAAAATAGTCAAAGGATTTGATGGTACCAGATAGAACCCTCTTGGGTGCATTGTGTTATCATTTTAGGTGGGTCTAACTATAGTCACTACTTTAGTACAAGGGCATTTGACATGTTGTTAGGATGTCTTTGAATACATATGCTTCGTACAATACCATCTTCAGTACATAGATGTGTAAAATATATACATGGTAGTAGAGTGGTTACATTTTCGGGTATTCCATATGAATATCCTCTTCAACCAAAGATGATTCCCCCTCCACCCCACCACCACCACAATCAGTTATACAACCTACTAAGGTTCATTCTACGCAGACTATTCAGAGGAACGTAATTGACTCTCCAAGACGATCAGTGCTTCAATGCACATTACATTAGAGGTTTATTCAGGACTCATGACAACCATTATCCACTCCATCATGTCCTAGGATCATGTTACAAAGAGCTTCACGTGTTCCACATCAAACACAAGCACATGCTTCTAATTTACAGCAGATTCCACAAGATACTATGGGTACTAGCGATACACATCACACGCAGAATCATGAGTCATGATATAGCATGCAACTATCACTCTGATTCTAATATAAATACCTATGAGACTACTTGTTCATGGGAAGTAACCATTGCTACATTTGATACAGGACCTACATGCGAGCAGCCCCTTGATGGGATCATTGGTTAGCAACATATAATCATAATATTTCAGAACTACAAAAAAATCAAAATATTTCAAAAATACAAAAACAAATAAAATATTCCAAAAAATAAAAAATCAGAACCTAAGCATAACATGTTATTGCTAGCTATTACATCGATATATGTTATTTATCACATGTTTGGTATATTACATATCTTTTTCATAGGCACATGCATTTCATGGTATATATGACTGAGAAGCAAGACATACAGATACACTTGATATATGGATGCACATATGCGGGATATTCTTACACCCAAGGGCCATGCCAATGCTAGGGGCATCTCATTCCATAGGTTACTTTGTAACAGGTTATATCTTTCTATGACCTTTTCAATTTATCATGTTGAGCTACATTGATTGCTTATATTGTCTTGCTCTTGCTTGTATTATTTATAGCTGTACATTTCATGGATATGCTACTTTACTATGTTGTGACATTGACATACATTGATTGTGTAAACCGATTTGACTTTTTCTATGCTTCATTGTTACTATTTCATTTTCTATAGGCTAATCATTGATTATGCTTTGAGTGGCACTTCTCTTAGTATGTGACATTACTTGATTGAGTGTATCATCGTATGCCTCTTTCTTTCGGCCCTTGACTCTTGTATGACTTTTCCCTTGATTGAGTTTCTCATTGTATGACCATTTCTTTGTATGGCCCTTGCCTTGTTGTAAGACATCGATTGCTCATAGTGTACCATTGATTGCTCATAGTGTAGCATTTGATTGTCCATTGTGTGTGGCTCTTGCCTTGTGTGACATTTGATTGTCCATTGTGTGTGGTTCTTGCCTTGTGTGACATTGAGTGTTATTGTGTGTTTGTATTGTGTGCGTCATGGCCATGACATTTGTGCTACGTTATCGGATACGGCAGGGGAGGGTCCTAGATACACGGGGAAATGAGGATACGGTACGATCCGCATCCGATCCGAGGGGGATACGGCCAGGGCACGTCTTGCCCCCTGCGGATACGGCCAGATACTTCCATGGACGTATTCAACCGTATCCGCAGGGGGTCTGGCCGTATCTGCAGGGGCAAGACGTGCCCTGGCCGTATCCCCCGCGGATCAGACGAATAAAAAAATATTTTAATTTTTTTTCACTTTATAAAAAAAAAGTCAAATACAAACACAGTCAAACCCTAATATAACTGCCCAACGCTGCATTTTAGAATTTATTTTACTGCCCGCGACTCCCGCCTGTGCGACTGCGTGCTGCGTGCCTCACATGCCTGCGTCCTACGTGTCTCACATTCCTGCATGCCTACGCCCTGCATCCTGCGTACCTGCATGTTCGCTAGTTTGGTTTTTATTTTTAAACTTCAGTCTTTGTTTTTCCTAAACTCTAACTCTACAGTTTAGGGAAATTTATATTATGTAGTTTAGTTTTTTAAATTTATTTCTTTTAAATTTTTAAATTGAAATTTTAAATAAATATTAAATAATGTTAAAATTTAGACTTATAGTTATTATTTTGTATAATTGTATTTAATATTTATAAATATAAAATATATAGTTTATAAATTATGTTAAAATATGTTTGTTTTTAAATTTTAGATATATATTTATTATTAAGTATTAAATTTTAATTTTAAATTATTAATTAGTTTAAAATATTAAATATAAAGTATAGTATTACATTTTAAATTATTAATTAGTTTAAAATTTTTAATATAAAGACTTAAAGTATAGTATTAAATTTTAAATTATTAATTAGTTTAAAATTTATATTTATAATCAAATTTTAATAGCACTTTTTTGTGTTCTCAGGAGTTATAAGCCTAAAGGGATTTATCAGAAATTAGAATGTCTGAGGTTGCAAGTGCTAGTTCAGTGGGGCAAGGGATAACCCCCAAATATGATTCGCGAACACCCCTTTGGAAATATGTGACAATATTAGAACGGATACCTGGTGGAGAGTGTTTTCATTGGCTTTGCTCAGAGTATAACAGTAAATTCAAGAGCTCGTATAGTCGAGTGAAAGCTCATTTATGTGCGATTTCTAGCACTGAAATCAGAGTTTGTGGTGGGCCAAGCATAGGTGGAAAGCCTGGGAAGGGCTTGCCACAAGCAAAGATCCTTGCATACATCAAAAAGCAAAAAGACGCAGATGTCGTTGTGGGGCAAAGATCAAAACATCCTTTGAGAAAGAAAGGATCACCACCTCTTGATCCATCTCGTGTTGATGTGGTGACCCCATGACACCATTTTCTTGTTGCACCCATTGCGGCCGAAGAAGAAGAGGATTCACCTCTTGGTCGCAAGAGAACAAAAAATGAAGGCCCATTGGAAAGGGCATTCCAAAATAACTCCAGAGAGATAGCGGAGCAGAGCATCGCACGTTGTATTTACGCATGTGGATTGTCATTTAATACTCTTAGATCACTATACTGGCAGGAAATTGTGAGATCTATCAATGCTTCCCCTAAAGGGTTTGTCACCCCAAGGTATGAAAAGGTGCGCACAACCTTATTGACAAAAGAAAGAAAACACATTGAAGATGCATTGAAGCCCATCAAGAATTCATGGATCGAAACAGGGTTGTCCATCATATCTGATGGATGAAAAAATACAGCAAATAGGCCATTGATTAATGTGATTGCAGTGAGCCCTAAGGGGCAATGTTTTTGAAGGCCGTTGATTGTGAGGGGCAAGTGAAGGATGCACAATTCATTGCTAACATTCTGATAGAGTCCATTGAGGCAGTGGGACCTCAAAACGTTGTTCAAGTTGTAACAGACAACGCTAAAAATTGCAGAGCTGCAGACATGTTGGTTGAGGCAAGGTACAGGCATATATTTTGGACACCTTGTGCCATTCATTCCCTCAATCTTATGTTGCAAAATTTGGGGACAAAAATTGATTGGATCAAACAAGTTTATGAGGAAGCGAATGAGATCCAAATGTTCATAACCAACCATCACATGTCCCAAGCCATCTTTAGAACTTTCTCAAAATTACAATTGTTGAAGGTAACTCTTAATTTAATTTTATAAGTTTGTAATTTGTAGTGTTTTTTATTTTTGAACAATTTTAAGTTTATTAATTATTTGTTTTAATTTTGCATAATTGTATTAGGTTGCTGAGACTCGATTTGCCTCACACACCATCGTCTTGAAACGACTTGTTAAGATGCGTGAAGCATTGAGTAGCATGGTCATCAACAACCTTTGGGGTGTATGGAGGCAGGCAAACAATGAGAGGGCCACAAAAGTGAAAGGGTGGATTCTTGATGATGCATGGTGGGAACATGTGGAGTATTTGCTGAGTTTTACTAATCCCATTGTTAGCATGTTGAAATATGTGGACATGGATCATCCATGTTTAGGTGAGATTTATGATGGAATTGACTCAATGATTGAAAACATTAAATCCATCATAAATACCAAAGAGCAAGATCCCACATAAAGGTTCTTCAAGGAAGTACAGTCGCATCTCATTGAAAGGTGGAACAAAATGACCACCCCATTACATCTTCTTGCTTTTGCCTTGACACCCAAATACTACAGTACAGAGATTCTTTTTTTGCCCAAGAGGGTCGCACCATTTAGGAATGTTGAGGTTGTCGAGGGATATAAGGCAGCATTCTCTAAAATCTTTCCTGATCCAAAGGTAGAAGACCAAGTCAGAGAAGAGTTTGTGCATTTCATATCCTCGGTGGGTCATTCCCTTGACGCTATCCGTGACAAGTATAAGATGGACGCTCACTTTTGGTGGTACCTCCATGGGCAAACATCCACCCACCTTCAACCACTTGCAATAAAAGTTCTATCACAAGTAAGATTTTAATTTTTTTACTCTACCCTTCTTTTGACCTTTTCGATGTTTTGTTTAAGTTTTAATTTTTAGTCTTTTAATTTTTTATAAATTTTAATTCATTTTGTGGCTTCAATAGGTTGCAAGCTCATCTTCAGCTGAGCGGAGTTGGGGCAGTTATGGCTTTATCCACTCAGTTAAACGCAACAAGTTGGCTACAAAAAAAGCGAATGATTTGATTTATGTGCATTCCAACTTACGTCTTCTCTCACATAAACAACCTCAATACAAGGAAAGGCCAACAAAGTTGTGGGATGTGAACCCAGAGACTGTTGATTTAGATGCCTCCCTTACATACCTTTCTTTATTTGACACGGAGCTCGACAGTGCTTCTCATGACTTGCATAGTGGAGCTAGTGGGAGTGGCACTGCTACTGCTTGTGGTTCTAATGAACCACATGATGATGAAGACATTGCAGGCGAAGAAGAATATATTATATAGTGAACAATGAGAATGTTGATTTATCTCTATTTTTGTCCATACATTGTAACATTTGCACCATGTACCTGTTATAATTTATAAAACTAATATAAGTTCGACTATTGAATATTATGATATTTGGCATTGAATTATGAGTATGTATTTTGTGGTTATATAGCTTATTTGAAGTTATAACTTATAGTTGTTTTGTTTCCTCTATGCATATTATGTTGTTAATTTTGCTTATATGGCTATATTTTTATATTTTTAATTTTTTATATATATTTTTGTACGGCCGTATCCAAACCACCAAAAAAAATCGACGTATCCCCGTATCCGATACTCGTACCCGTATCCGTATCGGCAACTTAGCATTTGTGTGCTTATGAGCTGATAAATCTAGAATTATTTGATGAGCTTGTAGTGTTGTGATCTATATCATGCACCTTCCTACTTGTTTGTGATGCCATGATCCATATCATGCATCTTCCAACGTAGCTTACTGAATAGTGTTTATATATGTGATGACTACTACATGCCCAGTTGTTATATCTATCTAGACATGACATTTGTATGCCTTAGGATACATGTTTCATTTATGTTTTGATGGCCTATTCATACCATGATGACATATTCTCCACATGTTAGCACATGTTTTAACTACTTACATCTTTTTATATAACATGATATGTTTAACTCATTTATTTTGAGATAGGTAATTCGTAGGCTACATTCCTTGCCTCAAAAAAGGGGCATATTAGTGGGTTTGTTATAGAGATTAGGCCTACACAAAAATAATTCAAAATTTTGGGTCAAACTATCAATTTGGTTCAAAATATGGGAAAAATATTTATAGATTGAGACGAATTGTGGGAGCATATGTAGACATTTTACAAGTACATGAGTGATAGGTTTTCAAATTTATCAAATTTGGAGTAGGATGGCATACAGCTTTTATGGCATTCTATATCCTATTGGTACAATTGGATCAAATTATAAGACATGAACATTGTTCATACACACACCATCAATTTTTTGCAATTTTCAATTTGGCATTGGTGGTACTGAAGGCATTGAAGGTAATATTTTGAATCTATAAGTCTGTCTACAACGGTTGATTCAGTTTACATACAAGTCCTAGTATGGGGACTCCATCCCTCCAATATTGGGGTTCAAGTATAAGTTAACATGAGCCTAAGAATAGACTCCACCCTCCAATCTTGGGGTTCAAGAATCAGTTAATATGATCCTAGGATGGGCTCCACCCTCCAATCTTGAGGTTCAAGAATCAATTAAATGGGTAGTGTGGTTAAGCTTCAAATGACACTCAACAGCCTAACACTACTACTCTTGAGGAGGGTTGGGGCATTCATCTTCTCAACGCATAGTTATAGCAGCGGCACTTGCCTTGAGGCATAATCACCCTATGACATTCTCCATTGGAACATGATCACTCCCAATCTCCAATGCTTCAAAAGGAACATCTCCAACACTTTAGAGGGCAACATGGTTCACCCACTTAGAAGTGTATTCCTTCCTTGCTCTTTAAATTTTAATTATTTCAATTTGTTTCAGATTTTATGGACACTGTTTGCTACATGTTTGATTGTAAGTTTTCAAGGAACAAGTTGCACATTTGGAGCCTTCTCCCAAAGACAAAGTGTGTTTACACACTAAGGTACATCTCTTTATCCTTCTATTCTAGTATTGTTTTTTATTTCAATACTAGAATAAAAAGGGGGCATTTGTAGACACTAAAATCTGGTATTAGACACGTGGCACTGTCAGTTTGACTTACCCTTACCATACATGACTTGTGCATACACATATGGCTCTTGCACACCCTTCTCTCCAATCCATAGATTATTTCTTTATTTCTTTACACATCACATTTTTTGTTCACATAATACATTTCTTCAAATGTCCACAAACTAGAATTTCCCCAAATTGCAATTGTAAAATTCTTTTATCGTTTCCTCTTTCCAATTAGTTATTTAAATTTCAGGGCTGAGGTTTGAACTCGGGCATCCTAAGATGTGTGATTTAGCATTTGACCCCTGGGAGGCTCACCAGCGCAAACTCAAATCACGTTCAAGCAATCGCACTGAAATTCTTTTTTTTTCCCTCAACTAAACTATAGTTTCATAACATGAAACGTCATTTTCCCATGCTTATTTCAATCCTAGGATATGAGATTTCAACTAGGACTAGAGAATCAGAGTTTGCTGCATATCATCTTAAATAACTTTTTTTCAAGTAATGTATTAATTTTTTCCTTTTATTTTTTCAAAGTTTACCCAAGCTGAATCTAGCTCAGAACTAGTTTTGATGTTTTAATGGTCCTCCTCAAGAAGGCATATTGTAAACTTTCAATTTAAAAAACTGTAATATTACTCGAGATGAAAAAAATTATATCAAATATTAAAACACCAACCCCGTATATCAGCCCCAAATAGATAATTTCTTTGCAATAGATCCAAACTAATTGAAACCAGGTTTTTCCACATTTATCTCCTCTGTTTACAAAATAAAGCACTGAATTAAGAAACAATAACTGAAAAACAGAACGTCAAGTGGACCATTCAAGCTCATAAAACATGCACTCTTGTGAAACACTACTCATGAAAGATAGGTCATGAAGATTGACTTGATATTTATAACACAACCAATTCCCAATAATATCACATAATAATGAGCTGCCGAAACACCAAACGCATGAAAATAAAAATTTAAGAAAAAACAGTTTTTTTTGCCATGATATTACCTAACCGTAGCAGCCAAAGTCCAACCAAGTGCAAGAAGCAAACAAATTATGCAACCCTGCCAATAAAGAGATAAATAATGCCATCAATTATCTTAGAGTCAAAAAATATATATACCTTAAACAACAGGGTCATTGCAAAGGCAATTCAGTTCAGAGTCATCCAAAGCCATCTAATTTGCAGCATAATGATTGAACTTGTGACATTGTGACACATCTGTGTCCAAAACCCCAAAGGGCTGGTAGCTCAAGTGCAGAACATGGTCTATGGCAAGGTTCTAGGTTTGAGTTCTAACTGGTCCATAGAAACTACAAATTGGAACCAGTAAAAATTTATCAAAAACCAAAAAAAAAAACCTTCAATGTCTTAAGTTAAGTCCTAGCTGGTCCATAGAAAATAATAAACCAAATAACACACAGCCAAAATTATCAAAGCCAAAAAAAAATAGCTTTCTAAGTCCAGAGGTTCAAGTCCTAACTGGTCCATAGAAAATAACAATTGGAACAACTAACCCCAAATAATATACCGAAAACCAAACGAGATGCTTCTCATTGAAAAATCAAAGCACAAAAACAGATATAGTTTTTTTGAAAACCGCTAACCTGGATCTGTATTGCAATGGCGAGTGTACTACAGGAGGCCTCACTGGCATGAGCAATAACTGCGTCCACCATCTCCCATCCAACCATGGTAATCAGCTCTTAGCTCACAGGAATAAACAGTTACCCTAACGTTCACAGTTCGAATCCCCCGCTCAGCTGAATGTTTTCAGGAAAGGGGGAAGATTTTATACAAGATACGCCAGATTTCAAAAAGGTCAAACGGCATATGCCCCTGCCAGCTAAAATCTACGAGGACTCAGGAGCTGCATCGGACGGCAGCGCAGCAAACCTCCACCAACGAATTCACAGTTGTACAACGATTACTTTCCGTTCGAAAAACTTCTCTCTCCTAACTGTTATTCCACAGACCCCTGTTCAGGGGTCTTGCTGTTCTGTAGCGTGGGGTCCGTTTCCGATATATCCGGGAATATACTTCGACTCCGTCCACGTGGGATTGTCTCCCCGAACGGCTTAAGGAGCGCAATGATCGGTTCTGTGTTTAATTGCAGAGCGAATGACCGCCCGTTCCAGTTTTTAACGGATTTTTATTTTAATTTTAATTTTTTGACGGAAAAAACATTGTGATTTTTTTATTGGTTTGGTTTCTGTCGTTTTAATTATCTTTTAAAATATCCTTTTTTAAGTATGATGACACTTTTTTCTATTTTTGTTGCAACAATTTCTACCTGCCCTCAAAGAGAATGTCGCAATGTTTCTTTCTTTTCTTCTTCTTCTTCTTTTTTTTTCCCCTCCTGTTTTTTATTTTTTATTTTGGGTTGACTATTGTTTTATAAGGTGATTTTAGAATAAGAATAAAGCTCTGAGTAGTATTTATTATATCAAATTCTTTTCAGTATAATTTGGATCTCATTTTTATATCGTATTAGATTTTATTAAGAATAAGAATTAATTTTTTTTTTGAAGAAGGATTATGAGTGATCTGAAATGTCGAGACAAAAAAAATTCACATAATTATTCTCAAAAACAAATGGAACACCCAATGAATTCACCACTTAAACCAATATCCAATGAATTTTTAGGACTATTTTGTTTTTTAGGTTTAAGGTTATGCAGTTTTGCAATTTTCTTTTGTTAATTTTTTTAATATTTTTATTTATATTGAAAGGTCTTTGATTTATTGGTGAAGTAGTTTGATTTATAGAGAATTGAATCTACAATGAATTGTTAAATAATCATTTCAATTAAACTATTAATTTAAAATTATTATAAGATTTTTCTCCGTTATATTTTAAAATAAATAATAAATTTAAAATTATTATTATAAAATTTTATATATTTTTTAATCGTTGAAAAATGTATTATTTATTTATCACACATACTTAAAATCTATTATAAAAAGATAAAACACTTATAAATGGAGATTAAATATATATTTTATTTGTTATTAAAAAAATTAAATGTAAAATAAATAACAGTATATATGATATAATATTTTGTTGTTACATTTTTATATGGATTTGAATATTACATTATTCATTCAATAATAAATTTGAGATTATTTTTTATTTTTTAATAATTTTAAAATAAATATTATAAATAATAATTATTTTAATTATATATATAATTATTATTATGAACTAAAAGATTTATATTTTTTTAAAATTTCTTGAATTTTAAAAATATTTATGTTTAAATACCTCTAAAATAATGTCTATCTATTTTTTCTTTAAAAAATATTTTTTATTATCTCCTATTTATTTAAATAGTATAATAAAATGAAAATATATAGGTTTTTTAAATATTTCTTTTAACATTTTCTACATGTTTTTAGTAAGGTGTTTAGACATTTTTAATTATTTTAAATGAACACAACTAATTTTAAATGTTATTCAATAAAACATAAAAAAAATCGTGAAAATAACCAAAATTTAATAATCATTATATATTTAATTTTATAATTATAAAAAACTAATAAGTTACATTATATATTAATGAAATAATAATAAAATAGAAATATTTTTTTAATTGATAAAATAAAAACACCTTTTAAATTAAATAAATTCTAAATTTTGATATATTACTTTCATTTTTATTGTTTTTATTTTTTTTTAATTATACTTGATTTTTTTAACAAATGCAACTTACAAACTTTAATTAGATCTTTCTTTTTGAATTATTTATAACTTCATTTTTATTGTATATTCTTTGAATATTTTAATATATATTATACTTTCAATCTTTTGATAATATTTCATTTCATTATAAGAGATTAGGGGTTACTCTAATTTAAAAGATCTTAATTTTAAATTCTTAACTATTATCTTAAGTAATTTTTATGTTTTTTTTTTTTTTTAACTCAAAATTTAAATATAATATATTTTTACTTTAATAAAAAGTTGTGTGGGTCTCCAAATTTTATTAGCTCATAAAACATAGGTCAATATATGTATATTCGATTGTGAAATATATATTACAATCATTTTTCTTCCATTTATTAATAATCAAAAACTAAAACTGAAACATGAATTGATAAATAAATAAATACTTATTTCTTTAATAAAATAAATATAATATTTAGTATAAAAACCTCTCCATTATCCACAATAATTAATCTATATTTTAGTTTACCACTCTAACTTCCTTTTAAAAAAGCATTTCAAATATAACTTTACCAAAGACAACATGTATGGCATCCATTTAACTTCTCTGTATTGTGATAATACAAAATTGAGAGCCGTTGGTTGATGTTTAAACAAGCATAACATGGTCCTTTGTGCTTCAATTTAACATATTTACTTATGTACATAAACTCTACAATTCCCACATTGTATCTTAAAGCTACACATAATATTATGGAAATAACTTTCCTTCTAATGGAGTGGTTTTTAACCTTTCCCCACTTTTATTTTATCTAGACAAAGCACTCGAAAACTCACTACATCTTTTTTTAAAGAATCTTTACGGTAAAGGAGCTCTTTATTGGATCATGAAGCAAGTAAGAGGGATTATTTTATAATATGTAAAATAGAGAAATAATATATTTTTGAGAGGATAAATAAATCACTCAAAAGTTTTTTGAGACTGGAAATGAGTTTAGATGGTAGTAGGGAAGAAAGTTTAAAGTAATGGGGGCACAAAGTGAAAGATTATTAGATTGAAAACATAAAGTAAGAGTACAAAATCTTCACTTAAAAAACTTTCCAAAATATTAATGGAATACAAAATGAAGTTCAAAAGATTATAAATGGCATTTTGCAAGGTTTTCGAGTTTCCTAGAGTTCGGACAAAGACTTGTTGAACTGGAACAGAAAAGGTATAGAAGCATACTCATTAAAAGAAGGATATGAAAACCAAATAGTAACCCATCTCAGTGCCTCAAAAAAATTAAATGGATCAGAATTTGGAGTTCAAAAGCATGGCCAAAGGTAAAAGCCTTTATATGGTTGACTATGCATAAAAAGATTCTAACAAGAGAAAATATTAAAAGGAAAGGATTCCAAGGACCGTCATGATGTGTGTTGTGCTACAGCAATGAAGAGAGTGTTGAGCACGTTCTTCTTCATTGTAATTATACCTCGGGGGTTTGGAACAAGTTTCTAGACAAGTATAAACTGAGCTGGACTTTGAACTACAATCTCCCAAATCACCTCGGAG
This sequence comes from Torreya grandis, assembly GCA_037957365.1. Classification (NCBI taxonomy): domain Eukaryota; kingdom Viridiplantae; phylum Streptophyta; class Pinopsida; order Cupressales; family Taxaceae; genus Torreya; species Torreya grandis. Next base: position 1,396,194 of record JARHVA010003079.1, read on the forward strand.
CATGGCAGTGCAATAAGAAGCTAAACATTTAAAAAGGCATGGAAAATGGGTCCAAGTCTTCTAACATAGAAATTCTAGATTGAATGGAATGCCATAATTTTTTATAACAATGGCAGGCACAAGCTCCTAGAAAAACTTTGGATGGAACTAGAAGTTTGTATCAGTGAAATTGCCCTCTCATCAAAGTAGTTGAAGAACAAGGAGGCCAATCCGGGGGAAATTAAAATCCTTCAAAATTGGAGAACAATCAAAAAGATCTATATGAAGCTATGAGACCAAGCAAAAAAAAAGAAAAAAAATATTAAGAAAAAACGTCAAATGGGAACCTCTGGAACAAGGGTGGTATAAAGTGAATTTTGATGGGGCATCAAAACACAACCCGAGGGAGTCAAGCATAGGAGTCAAGCATAGGGACAGTTATAAGAAATCACAAGGGTCAAGTGATAGCTTATACAACCATCTACACCGAAATCAACATAAATAATATAATGAAAGTTGAGGGCCTTATTTTAAGGATGATGTTGGCTTTGGAAGAAAAGATTAAGAACGACATGATAGAAGGGGATTCACTCATGGTCATCATAGCCATGGATAATAACAAAATCCTTAACTGGGGATTTTAAATGGTTAATCAAAGAAGTGTAAACACTTTGGAACTACTTTGAGGGGATGAATGTGAAGCATACGCTGAGAGAAGGAAATCAAGCAGCAAATTGGATGGGGAATTTTGGGCTTCAATCCAATTCAAAAGATAAGAAAGGAAACATGGAAAGAATCTCTGGGAAAAGGAGATTAAAGAATTAGAAAAAATTATTTTAAAAAAATACATGGATTTGTAATCAAGTTATTCGAGATTGCATGTATCATGCATGCAAGTTCTTGTTAGAAAGCTTGCCTAAAAGATATACTTGCATGCAAATTCTTTGGACTTGCTAAAAGAACATTTGTTCTTTATAAAAAGTATCATTAGCCTAGATTCTAAAGGTAGAATTTAGCAAGTTAACTTTTTTACAAAAACTAACTTCTTATTGTCTTTGCAAGTTCCTTCTTAATTTTTTGGATATCAATAAAAAATTTAATTATAATATATATATATATATATATATATATATATATATATATATATATATATATATATATATATAATTAAATTTTGAACATAATTTGATAGTCACATAAATTTTTAATTCAATCACTTAAAAATTTTATGACATTCAATGTTGAATGTAGAATCTAATCACTGGTAACAACTCTACTTTTCTTTTTTTATATGTTTGACTCCATTAAGTGATATATGGGAACTTTTTTTCTCAATTATTTTTTTTTTATTTAAAAAATTGTAGTGCTCTCTTTTAAACGATAATCAAATAAATGAACTACATATAATTAAATATTTATAATACAATAATAATATTTAATTAATGAATAAAATAACAACATAGACTAATAATAATATATAAAATATAAAAGATATAAATGGTTATATAAGATTTTTTTGGTTTGAAGAAAGCAATCAAAAAATTATGATATCTTGGGTATTTATTAGAATTTATAACCCTTTTTTAGAAATATTTTTTCCAATCCAATAAAATTGTGTAATTAAAATTGAGACTTTATGTTACTACTCAACAAAAAATAATTGGAAAAAATAATGAAATTGTTAAACAATGTAGTATGTGACAAGACCAACATAAATACCTTAAAATTGATATTTTGAAAGTTTTATAGATAAATATATTTTAAGATGTTTATGTTAATCTACTAATAATGTCAAGCACTTGAAATATATTTTTAAAAAATAAATAATTTTTTTTTATATATAATTATAATATAAAAAAATAAAATTAATAAATATAAATGTATAATGAATAATAATATAAATGATATGAAGGGCATTTATATGGTAGTTGTGAAGCAAGTAGCATGTATAGGCAAAAATATCCATAGTTTCATGTGGTACGCTAATCCAAAACCACCTAGGATGAAACAGGCTAGGGTTTGTTGATTGATCTAAACTTTTGGATATATGGATGAACCTCATGAGCCAACAATTGGGTCTTCTCGCCTCTCTTTTAAACAAGCCATATTAGGTTATTATGTCAAACAATCCATGCATGATGTCAGTGTAACAAGTATTCTTACAGATCTTGCTCAAAGATAACAATCTTTAGGAAAAGGAAAAGGAAATGATTTTAAAATCAATGGATGCCTTCCTCGATGCGAAGAGATTCCAAAGTTGTCATTTTCAACCCTAATTCTATGGTGGGGGGATTAGTTTATGTTCAGAGACATGTCCTCATCTGTAATTTATGGGTTTAGAATAAATATGCAGATACTAGAGGACTAGGCATGTAAAGCTTCGATGATTGAAGGAGACATGGAGATTACCTTGGTTGCCAGTGGGTATTTTTTTGTTTCCTTTAAAAATGTTTCAGATTGTGTTTGAATCTTTGAAGGAGGTCCTTATTTCTTCAAGCATGCTAGTCTCTTTATGAAACCCTGACATTTGGATTTTATCAGGCCTACAAAAGAACTCCCTTCTAGGCTTATGATTTGGATCTGATTATTTTCCCTGCCACTGATTTTCTAGAAATATGAATGCATGCAAGTTTTGGGCAACTCTTTGAGTACATATTTGGGAACATCACAAATTACCACGGAGAAAAAAATATCTAGTATGCTTGAATATGTGTTGAATTGGATTTAAATAATCCATTGCCTGAGGCTTTTAATATTTAGGTGGGTGATTTTATTTGGAATCAAATCCTTGATTATGAATCCACTCCTTTTAGGTGCAGGGAATGCCATAAGCATGGACATTTATTTCATGATTATCCCTGGCTTAAAGTATCTGACTCTTCTGAGAAAATGCCACAAGAAGACAAAAAAAGGGTAAATAACAAATTTAGCAAGAAAATCAAGGGTTTATTGTTAATCCTTATAATATTGATGGTTTCACCACGACCTATAGGAAAGGTAAAGCTCAAGCCCCTCCAAACCTTGGAGGAACTAAAGTGAGCCATGCTTGAAACAAGAATAAGTTTTCTATTCTAGGAGAAATCCCTTCCATATTTCAGGATGATCATGATGGAAACCAAGAAGAGATGCAAGTATATCAAGGGAATGAGATATTAATGTAGAATCATAAAAATTATGGGAAACTAAAAGGGGCATCCAATGAGAAACAAACCCATATTGTACAAGAACATCCACTCTCTGGGGAGTATTTCGATAAGCTAGTTGCTACTGTTACATATCACCATACTTCTTTGATGCCAAGTAAGTCCTCTGACATTGCTCAAAATCCTCTTTTTATTCCTAATAATTCTTAGCTCCTTCAAATTTATGAGACTCTTCTTACCTTTGATAAAATTGAACATATACCTGAAACCCATCCCATGGACTTCGATAAACAAGAAAATCATTCTATTTTACATCTAGAAGATAGTTTGAAATCAAAATATTTAAAAGAAAATAAGAAAAAATATCTTCCACCTGGGCCTTGGGTATTAAACAAATTTAGAATAAAAAATAAGGAAGACATGATGCTTTTAAAATGGGTTGTAATCTTGACCATGATAATTTTAGTCAATTAGAAGAAAACATATTGGCTTCAGGGCTTCTAAATCCAGTCAATCAAGTGAATTCTTTTCTCCCTCATCCTTCATCATCATGATTATTTATTGTAATGTAAGAGGGCTTAGCAGTAGACCAAAAAAAAATGTTGTGAAAAGATTGATTAAAGAACATAACCCTTTAATGTTGTTAATTCAGGAAACTAAGCTTCCCAAAGAATCTACTGAAACCTTCAGTTACAGCCTTAGTAGATATTGGGAAAGCATTGTTATTTCTTGGTTTGGTCCTTCTAGAGGTTTTACGTGTGTTTGGGACTCTAGATATTTTTCTCTAAAAAATTGCTTAAGTTGTAATGGTGGTCTCTCGTTAGAAGTGGTTCTCACCTTTAGCAATCTCAGTGTCATGATCACTAACTGTTATACTCCCCAAGATCTTCAAGGTAAGATTATACTTTGGGATGATCTACATGTTCATAGGGAAGTTTTTCCTCATGATTTCCCTTGTATTATAGGAGGTGAATTCAATGATGTGTTATCTCTTAATGAAAAAAGGGGAGGACTTCCTATCCTCCCTTTGGCTAGTCACCTTATTCTTCACAACATTAATCAACTTCAACTAATGGATATTCCTCCCAACAAAGGTTCCTTCACTTAGCATAATAAGAATTAGGGATGAATTCATTAAATAATGTCTAGACAGATTTTTAGTTAGTGATTCTTGGCCTTCTCAATGTCTACACCTTGTTTCTTCGAACCAGGACAATGTGGGTTCAAATCATTGGCTAATAGATTTGTAGTGGAAAGGATCTTTTAAGCCTCAAAATTCCCCTTTTTGATTTCAATTTATGTGGCCGAAATAAAATGACTTGGAAGATAAGATTAGACTTTGGTGGCAGGATGGAAACCACATCATGGTACAATTTGGTATGTTTTGTTCTATAAATTAAGCTTTGTCAAACAAAAACACAAATAGTGGAATTTTTCCTTATGTGGTAATAGTTTGTAAAAGATAAAAGATATTTTGTCTAAGTTGGCAAAGATCCAAGATTGTATTCAAGAACGAGGCTTAAGTAAGGATTTCTTAATACTAAAATCCAAACTTTATAATGATTTAGAAAAAACTAAGCTTCAAGAAGAAGTCATGTGGAGACAAAAATCTCGTGCTAAATGGTTACAGGTAGGAGATCAAAATTCTTCCTTTTCCATCATTCAGTTGTGGCTCAAAAATAAGTTAATGCTTTCAAGGAGATTCAAATACATGATGGATCCATAATTGATTCCATTCAAGAAATCTAATCAGAGGCTGTAACTCACTTTCGTGAATTGTCTAAAGCCCTCACTGATTTGTCTATTGATAATAAACGTATTATTTTGAACTATATTCCTAACCTTATCTTTGCTCAAGAATATTCCTCCCTAAATGGCCTTATTTCAATGGAGGAATTAGAGCAGGGTATTTTTATGATGAAAAGGGATAAAACTCCTAGCCCAGATGGATTTCCTATTGAGTTCTTTCAAGCTTTTTGGGACATTATCAAACATGACATTTTGGAGGCTTTAGAGGAACTGTGTACTTCAAAACAAATGCTAAAGGATCTTAATAATACTTTCCTCACTCTAATTCCTAAGAAGGATCAAGTTTTGAATTTTTTTGATGTCCAACCCATAGCTCTTTGTAATACTATCTCCAAGAATTTTTCAAAAACCATAATGGAGAGACTTAAAAGATTCCTTCCTTCCATCATTTCTCCTGAATAAGGGGGTTTTGTTCAAGGATGCCAAATAATTGATGGTATTGTGATTGTCTAGGAATTCATTCACTCTATGCATGCTAATAAGTAAAGTTTTATGTTCATAAAGCTTGATATTTATAAGGCTTATGACAGAGTTTGTTAGAAATTTCTAGTAGATATCTTAAAAGCCTTTGGTTTTGATGAATCCAATGGGTCATGGTTGCTTGTTCCTCTCCTTCCTTTTTAATGATTATAAATTGTTAGGTTGTGGAGCTAAAAGCTTCACTAATGCAAACAGGGAAGGAGGTTGCTGAGTTGCAGAACAAGTTGCAGGTCAATCGACGTCAGTCATATTACAGTGCAGAAGCAACCGGCGTCGGTTATAAGTCGGCCGTCATCGTTCAGGAAGGAGCCGATGTCGGCAACCTGTGTGTGCATGCAGTTTGCATGCAGGTTTCGGACTGGTCTATTTTTGGACAGGCAGTTTGCATGTAAAGACTTATTTTAGTCTTAGAGTTGCGAGTCTAATTATTGTAATTAAGAAAGTCTAATTATTGTATGCATGAGATCTATATAATAGACTCATGGGCTGTATTGTAAAGTGTGCTAGAAAGCCATTGTGCTTGAAGAGAGAGCAAGAGTAGCTCTTCCTAGTTCCAAAGGGGTGCTAAGTGTGTATGATCAAGGAGAGTTGCAGGTTGTGCAAGTTTTACTAGGAGATCCACCGGGGTACTGGTTGAAGAATCATGAGGACTTGGTGAGGCAAGGACAAGGGTTCTTCAGGGTGTAGAGACATCTACATGGTAAGTAAGGTCTGTTGATTTGCAGGTGGCAGCAAGGAAAAGAAGATCTACTTGGAGTACGGTTGTGTACTTGGTGTACTGGCAGCGTTGTTACTGACTGGTGGAGGTGAACACCAACTATGTGTTTCAGTTGTGTGTTGGGACCGTAAGAGAGAGAGTGAACTCTTGATTGAGAATTACTGGGAGCCCTTGAGGTGTGGGAAGCCTTACAGAGGTGGAAGAAGAAGTGTGGCATCTTCTTTATTGTATTTTCTTTCTGGATGAGTATTAATACAATTGTGTATTGTCTCTCATATCCTGTGTTGTTTCATATTTCTAGTTACTTATCATTCTGGTTAAATTTCGTGTTTAGTTGCTAATACAAAGGTAATCATATATACTCTTATCGGAGAGAGTAGGATCCTGACAGTTGGTATCAGAGCTTTTGGTTGGGTTGACTAACAGGTGGTTCAGATCTGGTTAGTGTTTGTTGATTACAGGTTACTCACAGGGGTTTCTGATTGAGTGGGAGTATAGCAATGGCAGAAGAAAGTAAGCTACAAATGGAGAAATTGAATAGCACGAATGATCAGATTGATGGAAAGAAAGAGCAGGTAAAGGAAGATTGTTGGTCGGTAGAAGATCAGCGTGTAGAAGCAGATGTTGTAGGGGTTGTTGCACAGGTTGCTCTAGATAAAGTAGAATCTTGGATTATAGATTTTGTTGCCTCTTTCCATGCAGCCTGAAATAGAGCATCTTTTCATGGGTATGTCTTTGGAGACTTTGGAGAGATTTATTTAGGAGCTGGTGAGCCTTGTCAAATGATTGGCAAAGGGGAAGTGAAGCTAAAATTGCAAACAGATAACACACGGGTGTTGAATGAGGTCATGCAGGTACCAGTATTGGAGATGAGTCTAATTTCTTCAAAAAAGTTAGGTGATGAGAGATGCACAGTAACTCTCACAGCGGATGCACTTGAATTAGATGGTGGTAAGAAAGTAGGTATCCTTTATCTATCTACTTATATTAATGATTCACCTTCTGTTGCAGAGATGTGGCTTTGTAGGCTTGGTCACATATGTAAGAAGGGAATGCATGTTCTTAAGCGAAAGACAGATATCTTTGACAAACTTAAGAACTGAAAAGCCTTGGTGTTCATGGAGGAGATGACGGACAAACATCAGCTGAGGGGACTAAATTATTCTGAGCAGGGCTGTGTTAATATGGATAAGGGTTTGATCCAAAAGGATCTCATGGGTAAAAAGTCATCACTCATAGGCGAACACAGGTACCAACATCGATCAGGAAGAACTGACGTCAAACAGACAGGCACCGACGTCAGTCATGTGCAGATTAGCAGAGTCGATGGTGTCGGGCAGTAGGAACCGATGTCGGTCAGACAGTAACTGACATCGACAGAAGGGACACCAGCGTCGATCAGGGAACCAACGTCGATAGTCAGGGTCAGTCGTAGGGAACCGACGTCGATCGGGTGCAGATTGGGAGATGGCTGAGATCAGTCACTAAAATGGATGTTGGGTGGACAACAAGCTGTCAAGGAGTCTCAAATGCCCATATGGAGGACTGAAATGGTAAGTGGACCTCATATTTGTTGTTCACCTTCTTACTTGTTGCTTACTTATGGTCAAGAACTAGGAAGATGTGAAGAGGCAATACAGGTAGAATCCAGAAATAGTGAGAGCTTGGCATGGATGAGGAATGAATTCCCAGGTTAAAGAAGAGAGTGGATGGATACGTGAAACAGAAGGCCAGGGTATATGGTCTTGAGGAAGCTGCAGGACAGTGGTACAGGTTGGACAAGTGGATGACAAAGTAGGGCTTCAGTCAATGTCAGTGTAACCATTGTGTTTTCTTTACCAGGTGGATGATGATTGCAACATTATCCTGTTACTGTATGTGGTGTGGTTGCTTGTTGCAAGGTTACACATGCAGAGAGTTTTTGAGCTAAAGGTAAAGTTAGTTCAGAGGTATGTCATGAAGAATTTGGGAGCAGTGAAATTCTTTGGCATAAGAGACATGGAAGATCACAAGTTGATTTTGTCTCCAGTGGGAGCTGATGTGAAGAAGGTGTTGGCAGGGTTCAATACGCAGGATGCAAAACCAATAAGCACACCAAGGGCTGGACAGTTCAAGTTGAGCTTAGAACAGTGTTTGAAATCACATGAGGTTTGGTGTAGACCTGAGTTTTCCCAAGTAGTGGGAGTTGTCAGAGAGTTCATAGCCAATTCATGGAAGGAACACTGGAGGGCAGTTTAGTGGATTCTCAGGTATTTGAGAGGGACTAGCAGCAGGGATTCATGCTACGCAGGGTCAAGTTCTTCACTACATGGAGTTGTAGGTTCGGATGTGGCAGGTTACTTAGATGACAGGAGGTGCACCACAGGTTGTGTGATGGTTGGTCTTCAAGATTAAGCTTGAAGAGGGATACAAGCCAAGAAACAAATTATATGGTGTATAGGTATAGGTACAGTGTAGCTATTTATCTCCAAGTGGGAGATTGTTAGGTTGTGGAGCTAAAAGCTTCACTAATGCAAACAGGGAAGGAGGTTGCTGAGTTGCAGAACAAGTTGCAGGTCAATCGACGTCAGTCATATTACAGTGCAGAAGCAACCGGCGTCGGTTATAAGTCGGCCGACATCGTTCAGGAAGGAGCCGATGTTGGCAACCTGTGTGTGCATGCAGTTTGCATGCAGGTTTCAGACTGGTCTATTTTTGGACAAGTAGTTTGCATGTAAAGACTTATTTTAGTCTTAGAGTTGCGAGTCTAATTATTGTAATTAAGAAAGTCTAATTATTGTATGCATGAGATCTATATAATAGACTCATGGGCTGTATTGTAAAGTGTGCTTGAAGAGAGAGCAAGAGTAGCTCTTCCTAGTTCCAAAGGGGTGCTAAGTGTGTATGATCAAGGAGAGTTACAGGTTGTGCAAGTTTTACTAGGAGATCCACTGGGGTACTGGTTGAAGAATCATGAGGACTTGGTGAGGCAAGGACAAGGGTTCTTCAGGGTGTAGAGACATCTACATGGTAAGTAAGGTCTGTTGATTTGCAAGTGGCAGCAAGGAAAAGAAGATCTATTTGGAGTACGGTTGTGTACTTGGTGTACTGGCAGCGTTGTTACTGACTGGTGGAGGTGAACACCAACTATGTGTTTCAGTTGTGTGTTGGGACCGTAAGAGAGAGAGTGAACTCTTGATTGAGAATTACTGGGAGCCCTTGAGGTGTGGGAAGCCTTACAGAGGTGGAAGAAGAAGTGTGGCATCTTCTTTATTGTATTTTCTTTCTGGATGAGTATTAATACAATTGTGTATTGTCTCTCATATCCTGTGTTGTTTCATATTTCTAGTTACTTATCATTCTGGTTAAATTTCGTGTTTAGTTGCTAATACAAAGGTAATCATATATACTCTTATCGGAGAGAGTAGGATCCTGACAGTTGGTATCAGAGCTTTTGGTTGGGTTAACTAACAGGTGGTTCAGATCTGGTTAGTGTTTGTTGATTACAGGTTACTCACAGGGGTTTCTGATTGAGTGGGAGTATAGCAATGGCAGAAGAAAGTAAGCTACAAATGGAGAAATTGAATAGCACGAATGATCAGATTGATGGAAAGAAAGAGCAGGTAAAGGAAGATTGTTGGTCGGTATAAGATCAGCGTGTAGAAGCAGATGTTGTAGGGGTTGTTTCACAGGTTGCTCTAGATAAAGTAGAATCTTGGATTATAGATTTTGTTGCCTCTTTCCATGCAGCCTGAAATAGAGCATCTTTTCATGGGTATGTCTTTGGAGACTTTGGAGAGATTTATTTAGGAGCTGGTGAGCCTTGTCAAATGATTGGCAAAGGGGAAGTGAAGCTAAAATTGCAAACAGATAACACACGAGTGTTGAATGAGGTCATGCAGGTACCAGTCTTGGAGATGAGTCTAATTTCTTCAAAAAAGTTAGGTGATGAGAGATGCACAGTAACTCTCACAGCGGATGCACTTGAATTAGATGGTGGTAAGAAAGTAGGTATCCTTTATCTATCTACTTATATTAATGATTCACCTTCTGTTGCAGAGATGTGGCTTTGTAGGCTTGGTCACATATGTAAGAAGGGAATGCATGTTCTTAAGCGAAAGACATATATCTTTGACAAACTTAAGAACTGAAAAGCCTTGGTGTTCATGGAGGAGATGACGGACAAACATCAGCTGAGGGGACTAAATTATTCTGAGCAGGGCTGTGTTAATATGGATAAGGGTTTGATCCAAAAGGAGCTCGCGGGTAAAAAGTCATCACTCACAGGCAAACACAGGTACCAACATCGATCAAGAAGAACTGACGTCAAACAGACAGGCACCGACGTCAGTCATGTGCAGATTAGCAGAGTCGATGGTGTCAGGCAGTAGGAACCGATGTCGGTCAGACAGTAACTGACATCGATAGAAGGGACACCAGCGTCGATCAGGGAACCAACGTCGGTAGTCAGGGTCAGTCGTAGGGAACCGACGTCGGTCGGGTGCAGATTGGGAGATGGCTGAGATCAGTCACTAAAATGGATGTTGGGTGGACAACAAGCTGTCAAGGAGTCTCAAATGCCCATATGGAGGACTGAAATGGTAAGTGGACCTCATATTTGTTGTTCACCTTCTTACTTGTTGCTTACTGATGGTCAAGAACCAGGAAGATGTGAAGAGGCAATACAGGTAGAATCCAAAAACAGTGAGAGCTTGGCATGGATGAGGAATGGATTCCCAGGTTAAAAAAGAGAGTGGATGAATACGTGAGACAGAAGGCCAGGGTATATGGTCTTGAGGAAGCTGCAGGACAGTGGTACAGGTTTGACAGGTGGATGACAAAGTAGGGCTTCAGTCAATGTCAGTGTAACCATTGTGTTTTCTTTACCAGGTGGATGATGATTGCAACATTATCCTGTTATTGTATGTGGTGTGGTTGCTTGTTGCAAGGTTACACATGCAGAGAGTTTTTGAGCTAAAGGTAAAGTTAGTTCAGAGGTATGTCATGAAGAATTTGGGAGCAGTGAAATTCTTTGGCATAAGAGACATGGAAGATCACAAGTTGATTTTGTCTCCAGTGGGAGCTGATGTGAAGAAGGTGTTGGCAGGGTTCAATACGCAGGATGCAAAACCAATAAGCACACCAAGGGCTGGACAGTTCAAGCTGAGCTTAGAACAATGTTTGAAATCACATGAGGTTTGGTGTAGACCTGAGTTTTCCCAAGTAGTGGGAGTTGTCAGAGAGTTCATAGCCAATTCATGGAAGGAACACTGGAGGGCAGTTTAGTGGATTCTCAGGTATTTGAGAGGGACTAGCAGCAGGGATTCATGCTACGCAGGGTCAAGTTCTTCACTACATGGAGTTGTAGGTTCAGATGTGGCAGGTTACTTAGATGACAGGAGGTGCACCACAGGTTGTGTGGTGGTTGGTCTTCAAGATTAAGCTTAAAGAGAGATACAAGCCAAGAAACAAATTATATGGTGTATAGGTATAGGTACAGTGTAGCTATTTATCTCCAAGTGGGAGATTGTTAGGTTGTGGAGCTAAAAGCTTCACTAATGCAAACAGGGAAGGAGGTTGCTTGGAGGTTGCTGAGTTGCAGAACAAGTTACAGGTCATATTATAGTGCAGAAGAAACCAGCGTCAGTTATAAGTCGGTCGACATCGGTCAGGAAGGAGCCGACGTCGGTAACCTGTGTGTGTATGCAGTTTGCATGCGGGTTCCAGACTGGTCTATTTTTGGACAGGCAGTTTGCATGTAAAGACTTATTTTAGTCTTAGAGTTGTGAGTCTAATTATTGGAATTAAGAAACTCTAATTATTGTATGCATGAGATCTATATAATAGACTCATGGGCTGTATTGTAAAGTGTGCTAGAAAGCCATTGTGCTTGAAGAGAGAGCAAGAGTAGCTCCTCCTAGTTCCAAAGGGGTGTTGAGTGTGTATGATCAGGGAGAGTTGCAGGTTGTGCAAGTTCTACTAGGAGATCCACCGGGGTACTGGTTGAAGAATCATGAGGACTTGGTGAGGCAAAGACAAGGGTTCTTCAGGGTGTAGAGACATCTACATGGTAAGTACGGTCTGTTGATTTGCAGGTGGCAGCAAGGAAAAGAAGATCTACTTGGAGTATGGTTGTGTACTTGGTGTATTGGCATCATTGTTAGTGACTGGTGGAGGTGAACACCAACTCTGTGTTTGAGTTGTGTGTTGGGACCGTAAGAGAGAGAGTGAACTCTTGATTGAGAATTATTTGGAGCCCTTGAGGTGTGGGAAGCCTTATAGAGGTGGAAGAAGAAGTTTGGCATCTTCTTTATTGTATTTTCTTTTTGGATGAGTATTAATACAATTGTGTATTGTCTCTCATATCCTGTGTTGTTTCATATTTCTAGTTACTTATCATTCTGGTTAAATTCCCTGTTTAGTTGCTAATACAAAGGTAATCATATATACTCTTATTGGGGAGAGTAGGATCCTGACATAAATGGTTCTCCTTTAGCCATTTTTCATTATGAGTGAGATATTTGTTAGGGTGGTCATCTTTCCCCGTATCTCTTTCTAATTTTGGCAAAAGGATTGGGCAGGTTTTAACAACATCTCAAGTGTTTGGGTTTTCTTTCTAGATTTCACATAGTCCAAGGTATGCATCCACTTTCTCATCTTCAGTTTGTGGATGCCATTTGTTTGATGTGGAAGGCTAATTTAGTAGAAGCTTTGGCTATTAGGCAATCTCTTGAAATTTATATCACTGCTTCAGGTTAGATTTTGAATGATCACAAATCTCAAGTTTTCTTTTTCCATACTGACCCTCATCTTCAGGATTAGATTTCTAATATTCTTTAGGATCATATTATTAATATTCTTCATTTCCAGATTGCCTTTCCTCCTCTCAAATATTTGGGCATACCCCTTTCCCCTATTTACTTGGGTAAAAAAGAATGGAAGATTATGTTGGAATTTATTCAACATCATATTAATCATTAGACTCATAGATACCTTTCTCTGGCAAGTCATGTAGTGCTTCTTAAAGTTGTGATTCAAGCTCTCTTAGTTTACAAAGTTATGGCTCTTGCTGCCCCAAAAGGCATTCGTCATGATCTAGACCAAAAGATGAGAGAGTTTCTATGGGAAGGAAATTCAGATAAAAAGAAATGGCATTTGGCTAATTGGGATAAAATTGTTAAGAAATAATATCCAAAACTGTGCAAGTAAATAATGTGGAATAAATCAAGCTACAAAGAATAGACAAAAGAATAAAAAATTACATAAGAGATACCTTAAAATGTGTAAGGAAAAACCAAAGGGCAATGGCAACTTCTAGACTTCTATTAATATCAACTCCTCTTCTACAAACAACTTCCTCAAGCAACTCCTTTACAATGCTTGCATACAAAGCATATACAAATCCAAACTTTCACATCCTGATTTCTCACTAAGCTAATTTTCTTGATTATCCATGAATTATTATGGTTGTTAAATTGATTAATTACTATTTAACTAAATTATAAGTCATATGTTGTTATGAGATAGTTGTATATTACTTTGATTACATGATTTTATTACTATAAGTTAACTGTATTGTATATTATTTACATTATGATCATATTGATTAGTTATTATAGTAAAAAATTTATATATATCATGATGTTATGGACTAACTACATTCTTGTCATGAGTTGGATGCAGGATAGATCCATCCCTCAAAGTATGATGTAGAGAGAGCATCATTAGAGAGGGAGGTGTAGATGGAGATGTTGGGGGACAAGAGAGGAATGACTAAAACCCATGCACACACCATGATAGATAACACTCGTTATATACAATATTTGAGTTGTTAGCTTTAGTACATCTTTGATGTTATTTGCATTTAGATAATTAATTATGTGTTTTAATTATGATTTAGTTCAGTTTAATGCTTATGAGGATCTAATTTTGTGTGATTATATTATAGTTGTTATATGTAGATTAAATGTATAATACCACTTTTGATAATATTGAGTTATCGAATTCATGATTGCTAATACTAATGCTTTACGAGAAAGTAAAACTACATGAATAGTATCTATTTACTAATGTAGATAGACTAATCGAAATGTCTTTATAATTTTTTATAAAATTAATTGGTTATCATTATGATATTTGGGAAATATCATTATCCGGATTAATGCCTTAATATATAAAAAGTTAACTAAATACATTAGATAGTCTATATAAAGTAGTAATAACAACGACTACATTGTTATAATACCATTATGTTTTGGTATAGCAATTGTTTGATTTACAATTTCGGTTAAAGAATATCATTGAATTTATACTAGTCACTTTATTATTCAACGTCATAATGATTGTGTTACTTTTGTTAAGTTATTTCAAAGATTAAATTGTTATCCTAAGCTATCATATGAACTAAACCTAGTCAACATTCGCATGCATAGACCATGGTGACTTGCGAAGTGCTAGTTATCATTGATAATTATGTAAATAATAAACTTTTTTAAAGTTGATACATGGGCATGTAACATCAAAAAGACCATGTAGAAAACAAAAGATTAAAATGTTTTGGGGAAAGTTCGAGAGAATCAGGGCTTTATTGGATGTGTCAAAATGGAGTTAACTTGGATTAGTTATAGTTTTGGAAGATAGTGGGGATTATGCATGATGGAACTATGACAACATTGTGAGTTCAATGCAATAGTTACATGCATTTCATGAAGAGGAAGGTCGATGGAAAAATAATGATAAGAAGGGAGATGTAGAAGGGCACAAAATGGCATGAAGAGGAAAGAAAGAAGAGTAGAGAGAGAGAGAGCAAAGGGCAAGGATTATTTTAGTTCAACCAGTTTCATCTGGATGCCATTATAAGGTTGGTGATGTATTTAATTATTGTTTGTGAACATGAAAAATTAGTGTATATAAATATCTCTTAGGGTTTTGGGAAATAACTTACATTTTATTTAGTGATATAGGTTTAGCCATGTGGATGGCTTGGCCATCCACATAACTGAACCTATATCTCCTAAATCCTTAGGGAAGCAGACTAGTACTATGTTGGTAAATGGATTTATTTTGTTGTGATGGTAAAATTCCTAAGTTAAAGAACTATAGGCCTTAGTAGATGGTTTTAATAAATGTGAGTATTGAATTTTGTTTGTGAAACCCTTATAATATATATATATATATACTCAAATAGGTATATAATGATATTTTGAGCATATATATATATAATACTTAAGACTGCATGTATATATGAATTATCAAGGAAAAAATGTGAAGTATGAGCTAGTTAAATGGATGAATGAAATGTTATAGAGGTTCTATGTATGCATTTATGAAATTCAAAATGGATTTTTAGTTAATAAGATTGAATTATTTTATTCTATTTCAAAATCATGAATATATACATAGGAACTATGTACATTTGTTTTATATAACCGTGAACATATCTGCAGGACTGTGTTCCATTGGTTTTAAAACCATGATCCTAAATGATAAGACTATGTGCATATTCGTATAAAACCTAATGTGATAAGCTAAGTTTGTATAAATTATCTATGCCTAGGTCGAGGGATAAAATAAAACTATCCTGGAATGACATAGTGACTGGTTAATCTCTATACCAATCCCGTATTCATAATATAGAAATCTATGAGGTGATTGTTATAGTTATTTTGATGTTTAATAACATATACAAGTAGTGGATAATAGTGTCAAATTGGAAAATAGCATAACTGGATTTTCACATACATATATTTACATGGTCGTATGACTTGTATTGATTTGGGCAACACTTCATGCGATAATTCAGGCGATGGTCCTACCCCAATTGATGGCAGAACTTTTGAGATCCATAACTTTTGCACCATAGCTCCAATTGACTCTCCGTTTGAACCGTTGGAAAGATAAGAATGAGGAGAATGTGATGAAATGGCATTTAGATATAATAAATGGGTTTTGACCCTCAAAAACCCAATGGAAGTGCTGTAAACTTCAATTTTAATAGTGTTGTCTAAAAATAGTAAGTTTCTAAAAATAGTAGTTTCTCGAATTATGTATTATTGTAGATCATGGAAGTTGAACCACTTCATATCCATTGAGATTGGTGAGCTTCCACATCCTCCTTTTACCTTCAAAGTATGTATAAATTTAGATGTAACCTGGGAAGGAAATGAGACATTTCTTCTCAGAGATAAGCATATGTTTGTATTTGCAATCTTATGAGTAATAAAACATCTCTTATTAGAGAAATCATTGTTACTATGTTATTTTCATGTTCTTAAAATATCTTTCAACCAAAAATTATAAGTTTTGGATCAGTGGTGTTAGAGCAATTTGTCTTGAGAGTGTATGGTCCCGAGGATGAGGTCAGGCTACAAGAAGCTTGGGTGAAAAACAACAGAGCTCACAAACTATCTACCTATTCACTCTAAATGGCATCAAATGGTGAATGAAACCGAGACATCCGATCCCTTCAAGGAAATGGTGAATGAATCCCTCCAATAAAAATAAGCATAGATGCTACAACATTTCACCTAAATTCTCCAATAAATATTGATGGAAAATTCTTGCTCCTCATCTGCACTCCCTAGCTCCTCATCTATGGAATGTCCTTTCAGTGCCTCGACACCCTTCAATGTTTAGGTAAATTTTGTTATCCCTATATTTGAAGGAAAAATCAATGTTGATGTAATAAAAAATTAGTTAGATCAATTATCTTCATACTTTTCTATAAATAAATTCACTTATGGATAAAAGATCACTTTTGCTCTTTTGAAAGCATAATTGCCCATCAAAAATTGGTGGGAAGTATACAAGAAGAGGTTCAATACGGATGGCATTGGCCTTGAGGTGGAACCTACTTGGGATGATTTCATGGAAGCTATAAAGGAAGAATACTACCCCATTGGATCATATGATGATCTATACATACAGTGGCAACAACTTCGCCAAGGTAAGGAACAGTCTATTCAAAATTACACTGACATTTTTCATTTTCTATCTATGAGATTGGGCATCCAAGAAAGTGAGAAACATAAGACTCTCAAATATCGTGGTGGACTACAATGGTACATACGGGGGGAAATGGATCTCTTCAATTTAGAAACCCTTGGTGAGGCATACACATTTACGATGAAGATTGAGCAGAAGAATGGAGGAAAGAATATGAAGAGTCAGATTTTGAAATAGAAAAGTGACAAATAAGGTCAAACACGAGGCCAAAATTGGAAGCAAAAGGAGTTCTAAGATAAGAAACCTGAGAAGGGGAATATTGGGAATTGGTGTGATTACCACAAAATTGGAACTCACTGCAAATAATAATGTTGAGCGATCAAGTCCCTGCTTTTTGAGTCATAATACTTGATAACTACTACTCTGCCTTATACACACCTTGCAATCAAAGAGGATAAAGAAGAGATTATAGATGTTGAGCCTGATACCATCGTTGATTCATCACAGACCCATGAGGAAAGGCCAGATGACAAGAAAAGGTTGTTTCACTCTAAGTTATGGGTGAAAGATAAGCCTTTGCATTCATTCTTGATAGTGGAAGTCAAAAGAATTTAATCTTTGTTAAAGTTTTGAAAAGTCTAAATCTATCCATGAAGCCTCACCCAAAGCCATATAATATTAGATGGTTGAGCTTAGGGTGAGACCTCTGTGTCACCCCCTAGTGTCTTCTTTCATATGCAATAAAACCTTTTCAAGATGAGGTCTTGTGTGATGTGGTCAATCTGGATGTTTGTGATGTACTCCTTGGTCAGCCATTCATGTATGATCAACATGGCATCTATGAATCATGAACTTGAAGAATCACCCTCATTCTTGGAATGTAGCACTACAGGGTACCAAATATACCACCTCCCACATCTGTCTCCTTGATTAGTGCCAAACAATGTAAGAGATTGGTGGAGAAGATAAATCAATTCATTCTCATGGTGGTCAAGCCACATATATTCAAGAAGGCTGATATTGCAGACTTGACTACACAATCAACACAATAATAGAAGTAGATGGGTCAAATCATGGGAGAATATGATGAATTATTCAAGTCACCCATGGGTGTTTCACTTCACTTTCAAGTAAAACATTCTATCGATTTGATTTTGGGATCACCTTTGCCTAACAATCCTATGTATCATAGATCAGTTATAGAGAATGATGAGATAAAAAGGCAGATTCAAGAATTGATCCAAAAGGGTCATGTTAGGCCAAGATATCCACCCTATAGGAGCCCAATGATCCTAGCATGAAAGAAGGATAGAACATGGAGGCTTTGCATTGACTATCGAGCCCTAAAAAAATCACTGTGAAGAATCGCCACCCCCTCCCTAGGATTGATGACATGTTGGACCAACTATGTGGTGAGAAGTTATTCACCAAAATTGATCTCAAATCTAGCTATCACCAAATTCCTATCGATCCCACCGATGTCTGGAAGACTGCATTCAAATCTAAGGAGGTGCTCTTCTAATGGTTGGTTATGCCTTTTGGTTTGACTAACACACCTACAACCTTCATGAAGATGATGGATGACATCTTGCGACCCTTCACCAACTCATTCATGGTTGTCTACCTGGATGACATACTCATCTATAGTATAACATGGGAGGAACATCTGTAACATGTCTGTAAGGTGCTTTAAACTCTTTGAGAGCACAAGTTGTATGCAAATCTTGACAAATGCACATTCAAAATGAAAACAATTTAGTACCTGGGGTACATTGTGAATGAGGAGGGAGTCCATGTTGATCCAAAGAAGATTTAGGTTATTCAATAATGGCCTACACCAAGGACCCTCATAGAACTTCTTATCTTCTTGGGTCTTGCAAATTTCTATCATAGGTTTATTCTTAGATTCTCACTTGTTGCTTGGCCACTAAACCAAGTGACTAAAGGAGGAGCTAAAGCTACATTTTAGTGGGGTGAAATACAACAAAGATCATTTGAAAATTTGAAGAATAGACTATGTTCAGCTCCTATTCTTGCCTTGCTAGACTTGCATTAACCTTTCGAGTTGATGACAAATGCATCTGAATATGCCATGGGAGCTGTCATCATGCAACATGGCCATCCAGTTGCATATCATAGTGCAAATTTCAATGATATAGTCAAGAAATACCTGACATACGACAAGGAGATTTATGCCATTGTGCAAGCTTGCAAACAATAGAAACATTATATCTCGGGGAAAGAGAGAATCATCCACACTAACTATAGACCATTAAAATTCATCTAGATGTAGATCAAACTATGAAATGAGAGGTACCAAAAGTGGGCCATATATCTGTAGCAATTCCATCTCATAATCAAATACAAAAAGGGGAGTTTAAGTATAACTACAGATTTTTTGAGCTACCCACCAATTTTTGCACTCACAACATTTCTTGATCTATGCGAACAAAAGACTACCACTTAGGGTGCTCTATATGAAGTAGATCCTACCTTTGCTGATACATACCAGGCACTTCAAGAAGGTAAACATGTCTCTAATGTCTATTTGAAAGATAATGTCCTCTATCACATGGGGCATGTCTATGTTCAAGTTGTAGAGCAATAGAAGATGATATGGGAAGCACATTTCAGCAGGATAGTTGGGCACTTTGGTGTAGAGAAGACATTGGCAGTTCTTCAAAAGCACTTCTACTGGCCCCATATGTAGAAGGATGTGGAAAGGTACCTCAAATATTGCACCCCATATGCGATAGCCAAGCTAGTAAATAAGAAGCAAGGATTGTACACACCATTACCAAAACCAATCAGGCCTTGGGAATCTATCTCAATGGATTTTCTCTCAGGTTTACCCACTTCAAAACATGGTAAGGACTGTATTTTTATTATAGTTTCTTATTTTTCAAAAATAACTATTATGATTGCTTATAAGAAGACTATGTTGAGGAAATTGTTCAACTATATTTTAATCATGTATGGATCCATTTTGGTCTCCCTATGTCCATTATTTTAGACATGGATAGCAGGTTCCTAAGTATCTTCTAATCCACTATGTCAAAAATGATGGATACCAAGTTGATGAAGTCCATGGCCTTCCATCCACAAACCGATCATTTGATAGAAGCGGTGAACTACCTGATTGTCCAAATGATTCAGATGTAACACTCCAAACATTCACACACATGGGATGAGGGGCTTTTTTCATACAATATGGATAGAATCAGGCCCTACATAGCTCCACCATGCACAGTCCATTCCAAGTATGCTTCAAGTTTCAACCCATGACACCAATAGATGTAGTTATTCCATTCTCCATCATGGAATATACACCTCATGGGATATCTGAGGCAACAAAAGCAACAAATTTCATTGAACAAATCCAACACATCCAACAGCAAGTTCCTGACATCTTGGAAAAGATGAATCAAAAGTATAAGTAACACCATGATGAACATAGGGTGGCATACCATTTTAGTGTAGGTGATAAGGTTTGGTTGCAGATTCAAAAGGAATAACTCACAAGCCCACACAGAAATTTTTTGCCTCTATGATATGGTCCCTACACCATCATCAAACAAGTTGGAGAAAATGCTTTTGAGTTGAACCTGCCAGCCTACCTTGGTCTGAATCCTATATTCAATGTGGATCTCCTCAAACTATATCATCCACCTCTATTAGACACTTTAGTTGTAGCAGAACAATTGGACATTGATGAGCTTGATCTTTAGAGTTTTACTTTAGTAGAGGAAGATCATATTGTGGACACTTAGATGAAGATGACAAGATGGCGCTCTATTCCTCTTTACTGGGTGGTCAAAAGGGTTAAGCTTAGCCACCAAGGTGAGTGGCTCATAGAGAATCAAATCAAGACACAACTACCACACTTGATGATGAATATTGATACAATGGGGACCATTGATTCTCAAGGAGGGAGGAATGATCTGGGCAACACTTCAGGTGACAATTCAAGTGACGGTCCTACCCCAATTGATGGCAGAACTTCTGGGAGCCATAACTTTTGTACCATAGCTCCAATTGACTCCCTATTTGAACTGTTAGAAAGCTAAGAATGAGGAGAACATGATAAAATGGCTCAGAGCTATGATCAATGGGTTCTGACCCTCAAAAACTCAATAGAAGTTCACTAAATTTCAATTTTAATAGTGCTATCTAAAAATAGTAAGTTTCTAAAAATAGTAATTTCTCGAATTCTGTACTATTGTAAATTGTGAAAGTTGAACCACTTCATCTCCCTCAAGATTGGTGACCTTCCACATCCTCCTCCTACCTTCAACGTATGTATAAATTTAGATGTAACTCGAGAAGGAAATGAAACATATCTTCCTAGAGATAAGCATATGTTTGTATTTACAATCTTATGAGTAATAAAACATCTCTTCTTAGAGAAATCATTATTACTGTGTTATTTTTATGTTCTTAAAATACCTTTAAACCAAAACTTCTGAGTTTTGGATCATGTATATAATTTAAGTGAAAGGATATTAGGTGTAAGTTCTATTATGAAACTTGTAACATGTTAAGGAATCATTAAGCATATGAGTTTTTATATATGCAAAAATTGATAGGGTCGAACTTGAAATAATACATATTTTAATGTATTTGAACTGATGCATGGACTATTGTAAGGTTCGAATATGTATATAAACTATGCGAAGGTTTGGTTGTTATGTGAATTGAGTTGGATGTCAATTGATTTATTTTGATAGTTATGAAACTTAGATAAGTATAAACCTATAGTATGTAAAAAGGGCAAAATATAATATTTAAGTTGTTAGTTGATTATAGTAAAATAGTTATCAAATAAAGGGTATATAAACCTAATGACCTGAGACAGGGGAAAATAGGGGTTAATGATGTTGAAATCATATGTTTAACTAGAATGTTATTTAATGAATAGATAGATATTTAATGTTTGGTTTGAATCATTCGTAGTTCATAATGAAAATAAAAATGATAGTTAGTACAAAACAATATTTTTATGTATGAACAAGTACCTTTATTCAATACTTTTTATGTATGTATTTAATATGCAAAAGTACATAGATATATGAAATATACCTGTATGAGGAACTTACGTACCTATACACATATATAACATATATTTGAACATAAGAGATGTATGCTTATAATTATGGGTTTTGTTGACCATTAAATTAAGTCATAGAATCTTGAGGGATAGGACACTATGATTATATGCATGCAACCTCCTAAATGTACAACCTATTGTCCCCAAAAATGAGTGACATTTTTGGGACAACCTATGAACTATTTTGGTTCAATAGACCAAAATCATCTCTCCCCTTTTCAAAAATTGATCTGAGCATTCAAGTCTTTCATTTTTCAAAGCTTTTCCAGAAATCTACGGACTCTGCAGGCTTAAAACTACGAACTCTGCAGATATGTTTCCATGGACTCATCATGCTTGAAATTAGCAGGTTTAATAGGTTCAAAGGCTTTTGCAGGCGAGTTCAATCAAAATAACAAGTTTCCAACACTTAGTCATTTTCATGATTGGTTCAACACCTTGGTTCAACCAAAAAATATTCATCGGCAAGCTTCTAAGCAAGGCTTGAACCATTGAACCGTTGAACCTTGAACCATTTTGGTTCGACGATTCAATAGGTTCAATGACCAAATGGTTCAACACGTTTGGTTCAAAATATCAAAAGGACTTAGCCAAATAAAGAGATTGAACCAATTGAACCATTGAACCGTTGAACCAAGTTTGGTTCAATCGGTCAGTTCAATCAACAAGTTCAAGGGGCTGCCCCAAAGCCAAAGAGGAAAGTGCCCTTGCGGAGAGCAGGCAACATTGGTTCGAAGGTCAAAGAGAAGACATAAAAGATAGAATTCCTTCGGATTTGTTCAAAGGCCCAAAAGGAACAATTCCTTTGGACTTTTTGTCCGATGGAAATGACTAAGTGAAGGAGGCCAAAAGAATTCCTTCGGAAAGGTTTTTCCATGGGAAACTGACCAAGGAAAAATTCCTTCAAGCATTTTGTTCGAAGGAATTCACTCGGAAAGAAAGCTTGAAGAAATTGAAACGGCTAAGGAAAAGAAGTGAAGCTTTCCTTCGAACATTTTGTCCAAAGGAATTCCTTCAAACTTTTTGTCTGAAGGAAAAGCTCGACGAAAAAAGTCTAAAAGCCAAAGCCCTCCGAAGAAGCAATAACCCTCTAGGAAAGATCAAACCTCAAAGTGCAGTGGAAGCTGCCACATGTCTCTTATAGAGTTGAAGCGGAAGCTGCCAAGTGTCGTCTGCTAGGACACAATTTCTAATAGGTTTCAAAGCTGTAGAACATGCCACGTGTTTCGTTATAACTCAGTGAAAGCTGACAAGTGTCAACATCCACAGTTTCTTCCTTTTATTTCATAAGGACTGTGGTGGGCCCCAGGCGAGTTACTAAGGTTAAGTAGAATGCGAAAAGTGTCATCGTCTACATGAATCCAAAATGAGTCTTGAATGTTTCTACAGTGTTTTTAGGAGCTCGTTGGAAGCCACCACATGTCATCTTCTGTAGGACTCTCAAAAGTATCTAAAGCCTCGCGAAACATGCCACGTGTCCCATTAAAACTCAGCGGAACATGATAAGTGTCTGCGTCCACATTTCAAGTTTCTTATAAAGCTTCTTTCAATTAGCTTCTCTCAAATTTTTGCAGAGGGTGCCACATGGCAACTGCAGAAGGTTTTAATATGTGTTTCTAAAAAGCAACGAAAAATGCCACGTGTCACTTGCTGAGATCAGCGAAAAGTGGCCAAAGCAATTGGGAAAGACACAAATGAATTGCTAAGGAGGATGACAAACCTAAAGACGTCAAATTTGTGGCAATGAAATAGCTGTTGATCTTTGCAGGCTCGAATGCATTCAAAGGCCAAAATGCCAAAGGGAAGAATCATTGATGAAAGGGTGTAAAGAGCTAGTAAATTCGAGGATATAACCCTGAGAGCTCAAATGCCAGTAAAAGACAAAACCAGAAAGAGAAAAGATAGCCAGAGGGCTCGAATCATAGCAAAAAGAGGGAAATGCCAAAATATCTTCAAGGGAGTTATTTCTAGTAGGTGAAATAGTGGATCAAGTAGACTTCTGAGCACGCTAAATTAAGGACATGGCCTATTTTTCTTCCATGAAGTAAAGGCAAAGGGATAGTTGTGCAGACACCAGGAAAAGGACCAGATAGTCCATACTAAGGAAGAGACATATTAGATGAATTAACATGCCATAGTTAAGGTAGTCGCCCTGTTCTAGTATGGCCCTCTTTGACAAAAACTAAAAATGCATTCAAGGCATTGAATGCAGCATAGGCCATTTCATGAAACAAAGCGCCTAGTCTCTCTTGGCTGTTCTATATGTTGTAATCTCTTATATCATTTGAAGGGGATATTTTTGATCACAAAAGCAAAACTCTGCCCAAATTGAAAGGCGAATACTGAGACTTTGAGCTCAAATTGTTGTTCATATTATTTTATCTGAATGAGAAAGCAAGTTATTTGCAGACTTTGTGCTGTCATATCTTATATCATTTTAGGAGTTTGTTCTTATATCTGTCTTCTGAATGTGTTCTTGTTTATTTAATCTAACAAGTAGAATTAGTGGAAGTGATAAGGAAGGTGTCCTGAAGCTAGTTACTTTCAGACTTTGTGTTGTCATAGTTGTCTTCAGTGTGTGTTTATTTTTTGTTTCTATGTAAAGAACCTTAGGATGACTTTGTGCTCTCATTGTTCTTTGTATCTCACTCTTGGGCAGTCAAGGTGGAGACTTTGTGCTACATCTTAGATTGTTGGTTACCCTTTACTCTGTTACCAGTTACTTATCCTACCTGAAAGAACTCTTACTGTCCTTTGCAAGAACACTTCTGAAAGAAGAGAAGTTCCTTCTGTGTTTTCACCAAGATTTTCTCCTCTATTTGTGAACATCATCTCTGAAAGAAGAGAGATAGATGGCTTATCCTACCCTTGAGTGTTATTTTTTCCTTATATATATATAGTATATAACACCTCATATTAAATAGGGAACCTACCCTTGATGAGAGGAGAGATTTGTCCCCATTGGATGTGGTAAACTTGCAACTTTGGACGACCAATCTCCCTATGCTGTGGTTGAAGAGACCTATTTTTCTCACCAATTAGCTGGTTGAAAAAATATTCACCCAACAGTTTTTGGTGACTTTGCTGGGGACACAGTAATTTTGTGCAATTTGAAGCCTCAAGCTTCAGATTGAAACATCACCTATGTCTTACCCATTATTTTATAGCCTTATCCATTTATTACGCTGGGGATGAACATGCAGTCTGAAACCTCAAGTTTTAGATTGAAGCAGTGCCTACCCTTATCCATTATAGACTCTGGCGACTCCGTTCTGTGTCTTACCCACTATCATTATAGCCTTACCATCTTCCTCCACCCCCACGCTAACTAGGATAGAACGCGCAGTTTGAAGCCTCAAGCTTCAAGCTGAAGCAGATCCTGCTCTTTTCCATTTTTGTTCTACAATATAGCAACTCTACATTATACCAAAAATCAGAGAGCTCAAGGTGTTGTTGACCCTATTTTTGAGTTGGTGCAACAGAGCAATTTTGATTTGTTTCCTCCACAACCTCACCTTCAACGAACTAGGAGTCTTCCTCCTACCCATACCAGGTCTCTAATACAAGGCAAAGCTTCTTTTTTTGCTGTTAGTAGAGCTTTGCCTATCCATACTCCACCCATATTTATTATCCCACTTTTACATAATCAAATCATGGCTCAAATCCCCTGGGGTAACTCATTTGGCCCACTCAATTTGACTCCACCCCTACATGAACTTCCACGCAGCTCAAGAAAGAATTTCCCCAATTTTTTTGGTGATGGGAAAGTTTACTCTGATGAACACATTGCAGCCTTCAACATATCCTGTGGTGTGATAGGAGTGGAATTTTAAGGTGTGGCAGTCAGGCTTTTCATGGAAACACTACAAGGTGCTGCTGCAGATTGGTTCTACCATCTGCAGGCTAGGTTAGTGACTGACTAGGACACACTTAAAGCTAAATTTGAAGCCACGTTCAAGCCTGCAAAAGATGCACATGCCTTGCTGGCCCAGCTCACATAGATGAAGAAGGAACCTCATGAACCTATGAGGGATTTCATTTCCAAGTTTGACAAGCTCAAGAACAAAATTCTTGCAATTGCTCAGCCAACACCTGAAAACCTCAAATGCTTCTTCATCAATTCACAGTTATCTGAAGTGAGTTTTTTGCTAAGACGTGCTGGCCACATACACCTTGAGGCTGCTTAAGACTTGGCTACTGAAGTGAAAGATGACCTTATCTTGGTAGGAAAGGTAAGGAGAGATGCAAATAGAGGTAAATCCTCTTCATCTTCTGAGTATCCATCTACAGGCACCACAGATCAAGTTGTGCAAAAGCTAGCAAATGAACTGCTAGCCTTGAAGAGACAAATTGCCCAAGGTATGTTTTCTCCTCCTAATTGAGATATGCCAAGGAGGAAATTTTAGAATCAGCCATATCAAGGCAATGCTGCTAGGAATCAAGGGTAGCTAAATTGTCTTCCTCCCCCATAGAGAAACTTTTCCCATGAAGCGCCTCCAACCAACTCAGTAGTTTGATATCTGGAAATAGAACATGATTTCTCTTTCCAACCTAAGTTTGGATAAGAAAATAACACTGATCTCTTCACAGAGGATCAAGAAGAATCAGTTGGTGACTCCCACATTAGTTTCCTGAATTACCAAGATGAACCTAGAAGTAAAGGTGAAGCAGTCGAGAGATCATATGTTGTGTTCACCCGGTCCAAGAACCAGTCAGTCCAGCAAGCTGATAAAGAAAAGATAGAGGAGTGATCT
The DNA here is from genome assembly GCA_037957365.1 of Torreya grandis. NCBI lineage: Eukaryota > Viridiplantae > Streptophyta > Pinopsida > Cupressales > Taxaceae > Torreya > Torreya grandis. The sequence continues at coordinate 1,423,107 of JARHVA010003079.1, forward strand.
CAACTAGCAATTTCAATTGCTAAACATAGGACCACTTTGCCTTTCCAACCAAAGAACCCGATGATTGCTAAGAAGGTAAATACATCAAACATCCCTACACCTTCTACTTCAAATTCACAGATCAATCCTCCCCCCCCTAAAAACTAAAAAGATGAACTCCCATCCTCTCTTCATAGTCCATTTCAGTCTTTTGACATAATTAACCATGTCAAGAAAACCAAAATTTAAATGACTGTATTTGAATTCCTACAAGCCAACCCTGAGCAGTTGGATAGGTTGGTGGAGTGTGTGAAAAATACAACCCTGTAGGATAAGAGATTCGAAAGGTAACTCATGATCCCCCAAAGAACATGCCCATCCCAAACAATCTTGTCATTATTCCTTCTGCTACCTTTGGGAAAATAGAACCTTTTTATGTTTCTCTATTGATAAACGGTCACAAGCTGAGCAACTGCATCATTGATTTTAGAGCTTCAGACAATGTCATGCCTGCCAAAGTGGTAGAATCTCTTGGTCTCACACTGACAAAAACATTTGGTAGATGCTTCTCCATGGAGAATAAGTAAGTGCCACTACTAGGACAAATCAAGGACACCCAATTTGCATTTGTGGCATTCCTAGACAAAAGAATCAAGATGACAGTTCTGGTGGCTGACGTCCTAGCATCTTATGGCATTCTACTTGGACAAATTTTTTGAAAGGATGTGGGAGGAGAACTAAGTATGGACCTATCTGAGGCAAGGATCCCTATCAAAGGTGTTATGAAGAGGCTGCTCCCTGAAAAGGAGGCAAAATATGTGGTCACCCAAACGTTGGCCCCTGCAGCTCAAATTTTGTTTGAGTCTTCAGGAAGGGGTAATTACTTCTTGACCACAGAGGGTGTTCATATTTTTACAAATGAAATTCCTATAGGTGGCAATTTGAAAATAGATTCAAACAAGACATCAGAAGAATTGGTAGGGTGCAGTATAGATAAAAAAGCACCTTCCACTTCCAATAAAGAGAAAGCTGATAGAAGATCAGTTTTTGATGATGTTTGGATCCTAGAATCTGATGGTAGTAATTCTTCTATCAATGCTAGAGCTAGGACTGTGTTGATATCTCCTCAAGGAGATATTTTTTCTTCATGCAAGTTACAGTTCAGCAACACCAACAACATAGCTAAATGTGAATCCCTGTTGCTGAGATTGAAGGTTGCTCAAGACCAAGATGTCAAACTCTTTCACACCAAAGGAGATGATGAGTCGGTGGTTAGTCAGGTGTTTGATGATGACAATCAAATCATGCACTGGACTGAACTAGAAGAACAACAAGCTATGGTAGTGGGCCATACTGCTGCGCACCAAAGTCAAGAAGAGGAACTCTTCATCGAGAGAGCAAAGATTTATGGTTTTTGGATTGGAGACCACGTCTTGCCATGGGGCAAGAAGAGAGAACCAAAAAGAGTGCACAAGAAATGTGATTCCTAGTGGAGAGTTTCATTCGCCTGTCACCAATTTTGGGGATGAAATGGTTTTCTACTAGTTTATCAAGATAGAACGCCATTTTCATTGTCTCATAATGGGCAGCTTCTGAATCACTTTAATTCTTGAAGTATCAGATAAGTTCACCTATACATATGTATAGTTATATAGTCTTTTGTTTTATTTTGTGTTTTTCATTTTCATTTTTGGCACCTTTATTTTTGGGTAGCATGACTCCATAGCCCAATGACATACTTCAAGGCACCGGAGATTCTGGTTTCTACTTCCCTCAATTGTTTCAAGTTTTTAACTGAAGGAAGTTCCCCAACTAGAGCCAACTGTTGTCCCTAAAAATGAGTGACATTTTTGAGACAACCTACGAACTATTTTTGTTCAACATACCAAAATCATCTCTCCCCTTTTCAAAAATTGCTCTGAGCATTCAAGTCCTTCATTTTTCAAAGCTTTTCCAAAAATCTATGGACTCTGCAGGCTTAAAACTATGAACTCTACATATATGTTTCTACGGACTCATCATGCTTGAAATTAGCAGGTGCAATAGGTTCAAAGGCTTCTGCAAGCAAGTTCAATCAAAATAACAAGTTTCCAACACTTAGTCATTTTTAGGATTGGTTCAACACCTTGGTTCAACCAAAAAATGTTCATGGACAAGCTTCTAAGTAAGGATTGAACCATTGAACTATTGAACCATTTTGGTTTGACGGTTCAACAACCAAATGGTTTGACGTGTTTGGTTCAAAAGATCAAAAGGACTTAGCCAAATAAAGAGATTAAACCCATTAAACCATTGAACCAAGGTTGGTTCAATCAGTTGGTTCTATGAGCAGGTTCAAGGGGCTGCCCCAAAGCCAAAGAGGCAAGTGCCCTTGCGAAGGGCAGGCAATATTGGTTCGAAGGTCAAAGAGAAGACAGAAAAGACAGAATTCTTTCAAATTTGTTTAAAGGCCCAAAAGGATCAATTCCTTTGGACTTTTTGTTTGATGGAAATGAGTAAGTGAAAGAGGCTGAAAGAATTCCTTTGAAAAGGTTTTTTTGCGAGAAAATTACCAAGGCAAAATTCCTTCAGACATTTTGTCCGAAGGAATTCACTCCAGAAGAAAGCCCAAAGAAATTGAAATGACTAAGGAAAAGAAGTGAAGCTTTCCTTTAGACATTTTATCCGAAGGAGAATCCCGATGAAGAAAGCTCGAAAGCCAAAGCCCATCGAAGAAGTAAGAACCCTCTGAGAAAGATCAAACCTCAAAGTGCAGTGGAAGTCGCCACGTGTCCCTTATAGAGTCGGAGTGGAAGCTGCCAAGTGTCATCTGCCAGGACAATTTTTAATAGGTTTCAAAATTGTGAAACGTGCCACATGTTTTGTTATAACTCAGTGGAAGCCGACAAGTGTCAACATCTGTAGTTTCTTCCTTTTGTTTCATAAGGACTGTGGTGGGCCTCGAGCGAGTTATTAAGGTTATACAGAGTGCGACAAGTGTCATCATCCGCATGAATCCAAAATGAGTCCTGAATGTTTCTACAGTGTTTTTAGGATCTCAACGGAAGTCGCCACGTGTCATCTTCTATAGGACTCTCAAAAGTATCTAAAGCCTCGTAGAACATGCCACGTGTCCCATTAAAACTCAATAGAGCATGATAAGTGTCTGCGTCCACATTTCAAGTTTCTTATAAAGCTTCTTTCAATAAGCTTCTCTCAAATTTCTATGAAGGGTGCCATGTGGCAACTGTGGAAGGTTTTAATATGTGTTTCTAAAAAGCAATAGAAAATGCCACATGTCACTTGCTAAGATTAGTAGAAAGCGGCCAAAGCAAGCGGGAAAGACACGAAGGAATTGCTAAGGAGGATGACAAACCCGAAGACGTCAAATTTGTGGTAATGAAATAGCTATTGATCTTTGTGGGCTCGAACGCATTCAAAGGCCAAAATACCAAAGGTAAGAACTGCTGATGAAAGGGTGTAAAGAGCCAGTAAAGCTGAGAATATAGCCCTGAGAGCTCAAATGCCAGGAAAAGATAAAACTATAAAGAGAAAAGATAGCCCGAGGGCTCAAATCATTAAAAAAAGAGGGAAAGGCCAAAATATCTTCAAGGGAGTTATTTTCAGTAGGTGAAATAGTGGATCAAGTAGACTTCTAAGCACACCAAATCAAGGATGCTGCCTGTTTTTATTCCATGAAGTAAAGGCAAAGGGACAGTTGTGCAGACACCAGGAAAAGGACCAAACAATCCATACTAAGGAAGAGACATATTAGATGAATTATCACACCATAATTAAGGCAGTCACCCTATTCTAGTATGGCCCTCCTTAACAAAAACTAAAAATGTATTCAAGGCATTGAATGCAACATGGGCCATTTCATGAAACAAAGCGCCAAGTATCTCTTGGCTACTATATATTGTAATCTCTTGTATCATTTGAAGGATATATTTTTGATCACAGAAGCAAAACTCTAACCAAATTGAAAGGTGAATACTGAGACTTTGAGCTCAGATTATTATTTATATTATTTTATTTGAATGAGAAAGCAAGTTATTTGTAGACTTTGTGTTGTCATATCTTGTATCATTTTAGGAGATTGTTCTTATATCTATCTTCTGAATGTGTTCTTGTTTATTTAATCTAACAAGTAGAATTAGTGGAAATGATAAAGAAGGTGTCTTGAGGCCAGTTACTTTCAGACTTTGTGATGTCATAGTTGTTTTCAGTTTGTGTTTATTTTTTTATTTCTGTGTAAAGAACCTTTGGACAAGTTTGTGCTCTCATTGTTCTTCGTATCTCACTCTTGGATAGTCGAGGTGGAGACTTTGTGCTACATATTAGAATGTTGGTTACCCTGTACTATGTTACCAGTTACTTATCCTACCTAAAAGAACTCCTACTGTCCCCTGCAAGAACACTTCTAAAAGAAGAGAAGTGCCTTCAGTGTTTTCACCAGGATTTTCTTCTCTATTTGTTAACATCATTTCTGAAATAAGAGAGATTGATGGCGTATCCTACCCCTGAGTGTTATTTTCTGCTTATATATATAGTATATAGCACCTCATATTTAATAGGGAACCTCCCCTTGATGAGAGGAGAGATTTGTCCCCATTGGATGTGGTAAACCTGCAACTTTGGATGACCAATCTCCTAATGTTGTGGTTGAAGAGACCTATTTTGCTCACTAGTTAGCTAGTTGGCAAAATATTCACCCAACACAACCAATTATATCAACAAAATATTATGTTTCATTTGACTTAAGACTTTGTTTATGAGATATTTGATCTCTAAAATTAATATGACTAGCTTGTTATTTGAGAAATGTTTACATGGAATAAATTGTGATATATTGATTATCATAGATGTACTACATTTGAGTTAATTAGAAACATGCAGTCTAAGTTATACCCAATTGGTATAGACTGTATTTATTTATGTCTATTACTTATGAGACAAATAATATAATAAAGATTCATGGCATATGTTTGACGAACTAAATGTATGTACTTTGATTATATATGTATTTAGCATGTTTTATGCATGTTGATAAGAAGTAATCCATATGAATCTATTGGTTTTATTTTATATTAACTAAATCTCATATTGCTGGTACTAAATTAGCGGTGAGATGGACTTCACTAGTTTACTTAGCATCACCAATGTCAGATGAAGGTAATCTGATCAAGTGGTATTTATGAATTTTGCTAATCCTAGAGATTAATAACTACTTGACAACTTGGCCAAAGTAATGTTTAGTTAAACATTGTCATTTCATATGTATGATTTACATGTTTATTTGATATCATGTTAGAATATTTTTTTTTATGGTAGACATCATGTATTAGATATATTACAGCACATGAGTACTAGTTTGTCTCTTTGGATTCATGTACCATCACTATCTACCCATTCGTGAAGGGAGGGCCATTCCCTGATTGGGGGATTGTGCAAGGGATCGATGTTCCATGGTTGGTGTGGAAAAGTGCTTGGATGATGCTCTCCCTCGCCACATCAGTACTCATTTCGAGACTACACTCGAGATTACCATAAATATTGGAGTTCGTGAGATTCATGCTCCGTGGAGCCTTTTATCTTATATTGTATTTATTATTGAAACAATATTCCTAATGGAAATGTAAATATTTACTCATTTTTACATTGACAACAATGGCTATATTTTTTACCAGTCGTGGCTGGAAATATGTAATTACTTCCTATATGTAGTTATGTTTTATTTCATATGATGTTAGTGATGAGTAACTAATATATGTTACATGTTTATTTATGGTTAACATACTTAGTGTGTTGTACTAGGGTCACTAATTAGATTCTCGTGATGAAATCTAATGCAAGAATGCATGGAATAATAATAATAATAATAATAATAATAATATTTATTATTATTATTATTATTATTATTATTATGTTATTCTAGTAAATACCAGTGGGGATATTACACAAGCTTACAAACTTGCTTCCAAGCATACAAGGATACAAAATACAAAGGGAGAGTCATGTCTTTATAACATTTACAAGAGAGAAGAGAGAGGGAGAGAGAAACATCATGGGTGGAAAAAAATGTGCCAAGCTCCTAGTGGGTGAAACAGTGATAAATAGTGCAATGTCTGTCTCTACATGAAAAGGTCCAAAAGTAGTGGAATCACTTTAGACAAAAGACATCACCACCTCCATGTGACAATCTATCTTTGTATTCAACTCAACCACTAATGTTAAAAGATGCTAAATCATCTTTTGACTTTAACCAAACACTTTAGATAATGGAGCCTTCATAGAAATGTGCCCCACACTCACTCATGTCAATCACACCTACCCATGTCCATCACTAAAGTTAAACCCATGTGCCTTTATGGAGAACTACAGCCCACATGCCACCTCAACATGAATAGTAAATACCACCTCACCATAGTGAATAGTAATTGCCACCTCATCATAGTAAATAGTAACTACCACCTCATCATATAAATAATGATTGCCATCTCATCACATGAATAGTGATTTCTACCTCATCACATAAATAGTGTCTATCACCTCATCACATGAATAGTGTCTACCACCTAATCACCTTGCATAGTAACTTCACATCCCAGCATTACCCCATTTGAAGTCAATATTCAATATTTAATACACCTAAATATTCTATCATCTAGCTACCATCATTTCCCACTACTGCCTTATCATAATTTTAACAAGCCCAGAGAATTTTTATACCACTCAAACTTCTCTACCTTGACCAGCTTTATCAACATGTCTACAGTATTTTGTCTAGTGTCTATCTTCTTCAATAGGATTATACCATCTTTGTCACCACTAAAATCTAAATTTGCATAACCTCTTATTTGTAATTCTGCTCCTCCATAGTAGATTATAGCATCCGAAGTGCCTCTCAAATATCTAAATATCCATTTCACTAGAGACCAGTGCTCCTTTCCAAGATTTACCATGAACTGACTCACAACTCCCACTACTTCAGAAATATCTAGTATAGTGCATACCATGACATACATGAGGCTTCCCACTACTGATGAATATGGTACACGAGACATGCATTTCATCTCTTCCTCCATTTTAGGACACTGTTTGGAAGATAACTTAAAATATGCAAAAAGTGCAGTACTGACTGGTTTTGCATTCTTCATACCAAACCATTGCAGAATATTCTCAACATATGTCTTCTTAGACAACCAGATTTTCTTTGCTTTCCTATCCTTATGTATCTCCATCGCTAAATTTTGGTTTGTTACTCCTAAATCCTTCATCTTAAATGTCATGGGCAATAAAGCCTTCAAATCATTATTTTTCTTCATGTTGGGGACTACAACCAGCATGTCATCAACATATAGCAACAAGATTACAAATCTCCCATGATTGAACCTTTTATGGTATGCACAAAGATCTGCTTCACTTCTACTAAAACCTTGGCTCTTCATGAAGGTGTTAAATTTTTGTACCACATCCATGATGTCTGCTTCAACCTGTACAATGATTTATTTAATATACAAACTAAGTACTCTTTGCCTCTTTACTCATAGCCCTCAAGTTGATCCATATAAATCTCCTCCTTGAGATCACCATGTAGGAATGTTATCTTCACATCAAGCTACTCTAGTTATAGATTCTGAGCCACTACAAGTTTAATTAACATTCTAATACTATTTAACTCCATAGTAGGAGAGAATATTTCATTGAAGTCAATACTTGACTTCTACACATAGCCTTTAGCCACCAAACAATCTTTATACTGCTCCAACAACCCATCATTATTCTTCTTCAGCTTGTACACCCACTTGTTACCAACACTTTTTATTCTAGGTGGGAGATCCATAAGCTCCCATGTTCCATTCTTATGAAGAGCTGTCGTTTCCTCTTCTATGGCATTCCTCCATTTATCTGCATTCTCAGATTCTCTAGCTTATTGAAACGAACTAGGTTCACCCTCATTAGTTAATAAAGCAAAATAAGACTAAAAAATAGAAGTATACCTCTATGGAACCTTCTTGGTACATGTGGATCTTCTTAGTTGTGTTTTGTGTACTTGGTGCTTTATATGTTGCTCAAACGATTCAACTTGATTCTTATCTTCTTCTTCTTCTTTCACTACTTCAATAGGTATAATTTTAGGTGTCTTTTGTACCTTGTTTTACATGGATTTTTCACTAAACAAAACTTCTCAGCTAACTATTATCTTATGGTCAGTAAGATCCCACAAACTATACCCCTTCATTTTTTCACCATAGCTGAGAAAAATACATTTTTTTGATTTCAAATCAAGATTGGACCTTGTTTCTTTAGGCACATCAACAAATGCTTCACAACCAAATATTTGTAAATCAAAATAGTCACCTATTTACCATACCAAACTTCCTCTGGAATCCTTCCATCCAATGCAGCCATAGGTGACCTGTTAATATGATAAACAACAATATTAATAGCCTCTATCCAAAATCCATTATCTAGCTTCTATGCACTCATCATTTATCTTACATGCTCCATGATAGTGCAGTTCATCTACTCAATTACACCATTATATTATGGAGTATAAGGGGTAGTATTCTGATGCCTAATTCCTTCCTGTACACAAAAGTCACCAAACTCCTTGGAGCAATATTCTCCTTCATTATCTGACATGAGAAATGAAATAGATTTGCCCAAATGTTTCTCTACTCGAGCCTTAAATCATTTAAACTTGTTAAAAGCCTATGATTTATTTCTCAAAAAATGCACCCATACACTTCTAGAATAATCATCTATAAAGGTTATAAAATAAGATCTACCATTTATAGACTGAGTAGCGACTGGACCAAAAAATATTTAAATGGATAAGTTTCAAGAAATCAAAACTTTTACTTGCACTAGCAATAAACTTAAGCCTCTTGTGTTTACCAAAGATGTAGTGTTCACAAAAGTATAGATCACAAGACTTAATTCCAACCAACTTACCTAGGTCATGCAAAATATTCAAACCTTTCTTACTCATATGTCCAAGGCATTTATGTCATAGCATCACAACATCTGAAGCATTCTTTGATGTTATTGCTGCTATAGTACTTGTCACTAAATCTGTGCACAGACAATACATGGAACCATTTGATTCTCCTTTTGCTATCACTAGGGATGTTTTAGTAATTATACTTTTACTATTACCCAAGGTACAATAATACCCCAACTCATCCACCAGCTTGATAGAAATAAGATTCTTATTGAAATCAAGAATATGATGCACATCTTTAAACCTTATGATTCTACCATCATCCAATTTGATCCTTATATCCCTTCTTCCCATAATCTCTAATGGATGATCATCACCCAAATAGACATACCCTCCACTCCATGGTTGATATCCCATTAACCAATCTCTATTTGGAGACATGTGAAAAGATGCACCTAACTTCAACACCCAGGCATTGGAAAGAAATTTGCTATTACTGAGGCAGAAAGTTTTATGTGTTATCACTTTCTCTAAATCTATTGTGTTGGCCTCAATTGAAGGCGGATTCTAATTTCCATCCTTAATTTCTTTCTTTAGTTGCCAACAATACTTCTTCAAGTGTCTTGGCTTTCTACAATGCCAACATTTTAGTTGCTTCTTCAAGAACACTTTGTTGGTTGATTATTTTATTTGGTACAATTTGTTTAGCTTCTCCCATAACTCTTCTATAGTCTTCTCCTCAACAACATTAAAGAGAACATAATATGCAAGATAAAGCTAGATTGTATAAATTGCCTTCCTATCCATTTTACTCCACTCTTCATATGTCATACTATTTAGTTTACTTAAAAGACATTTGAGGGCAAGAGCTTTGCCATTCTACACCAAGACATCCTCCACCTTCAACTTACATAGGGAGAAATTTTTGCCATCAAACTTTTCTATATCAAACTTTGTTATTCCAGTCATTATAGTAACTCCTACTTGTAAAAAGCTCCCTTGCAACAAAAAACACTCACAAATAGAGTTTTTGAAAGAGCCTAGGTCTGATACCAAATGTTAAGAACTAATATCCAAAATTGTGTAAATAAATAATGTAGAATAAATCAAGCTACAAAAGAATAAAACATTACACAAGAGCTTACATGGAAACCTTGAAATGTGTAAGGAAAAACCATGGGGTAATGATAGCTTATAGACTTCTATTAATATCAACAACTCCTCTTCTACAAATAGCTTCCTCAAGCAAACCCTTTACAATGCTTACATATAAAGCATATACAAAGCCAAGTTTACAAACTTGCTTCCAAGCATACAAGGATAAAAAATAAAAAGGGAGAGTCATGCCTTTATAACATTTACAAGAGAGAAGAGAGAGGGAGAGAGAAACATCATGGGTGGAAAAAAATGTGCCACACTTATAGTGGATGAAATAGTGATCAATAGTGCAATGTTTGTATCTACTTTAATAGGTCCAAAATTAGTGGAATTACTTCAGACAAAAGGTGTCACCACTTCCATGTGACAATATGTTTTTGTCTTCCACTCAACCACTAAAGTCAGAAGATGCTAAAGCATCTTTTGACTTTAACCAAACACTTTAGATAATGGAGCCTCCAGAGAAATACATCCCATACCCACTCATGTCAATAAAACCTACCCATGTCTATCACTAAAGGCAAACCCATGTGCCTCAATGGAGTATTGCACCCCACATGCTACCTTAGCATGAATATTAACTACCACCTCACCACAATGAATAGTGATTACCACCTCATCGTAATGAATAGTAACTACTACCTCATCATATGAATAATGATTTCTAGCTCATCATATGAATAGTGTCTGCTACATCATCGCCATGAATAGTGACTTCACATCCTAACAAAAATATGTCAACCTAAAGATCGTGGTGGTTTAAGTTTGTGATCTTCCCTCCTTAATAATATAATGCTTGCTTCTAAATTATACTGGAGGTGGTGTGTGGAGGAACATGCACTGTGGGGAAGAATTCTTAAGCTTAAGTACTTGCATATGGAGAATCATTCTTTTATCCCTAGGATGCCGACCCTTGGTAGGAAGTCTCAGATATGGAGAACAATGAAATTGGGAAGCAATCTTATTAAAGTTAGCCTTTTTTGGATTGTAGGAAAGGGTGACCTAACTTTTTTCTGGGAAGATGCTTGGGATCAACATTGCCCTCTTTGTGTGGAATTTCCTAATCTTATGACATTAAAATATAAATGTGTTGAATCAAGTTGGAGTAATGTATCTGATTTTTAGTATGCAATCAGGCAAGATGGTGTGGAATTTTGGAAATGGAGACCTAAATATCTTTGGCCTGGTCAACAATTCTCTCATCTCATTGACCAATTAAATAGTATTATTGCTTCTTAAAAAGTCTCGTTCGATAAACATTCAAATTTCATTGGATGAGGTTTACATGGTTTTGGTTGTTACATAGTGCAAACTGGTTATAATACTCTTTTGGATGAAAACTTAGAATTTAAGAATTCCAAGCTTTGGAATCAAGTTTGGCATCCAAAATGTTGGCCTAAGGTGAATGCTACCATGTGGCTTGTAATTCTAGAAAAATTTATTCATCATGATAATATTCAGAAAGAAGGGTTTTTGGTCCAAATAGATGTATCATTTGCCTTCAAGATGAGGAGTTTGGATGACATCTTATTAAATATATTTCCCATTTGCTACTTCCCTTTGTCATTTATGGTGCGATTTGATGGGAACTTCTTGGAAAATTTATGACTCTATCCAAGACTTTATTGTGAATTAGATATGACCTTCTTTGAAGCTAAAAGCCCTCACTTTGTTGCACGATAATAGACTTGGTTTAATCTATTGGAATATTTGGTGGGAACGAAATCAAAGGATTTTCAATGGTACAACTAGGGATATAAGTCAAGTTTGGAGTAGAATAATAGCCAATTTAAAAGAAACTTGTAAAGTCTTGGTTCAAAAATTTCAAGCAAGTTCTTGGTGGGAATTCAGAGTCTTAATGAGACTTGGTATCTCTGAGACATCTTCCTCTTTTGCCTCTTTCAACAGTCCTCCATATCATCAACCCATTAAATGGGTTCATCCTTCTCTTGTCTTGGTTAAAATTAATGTTGATGGAGCTTCAAAAGACAATCCTAGAAATGTCGGTATGGGAGGTGTTTGTCGTGATCATCATGGTAATGTTAAGCTTTGGTTTGCAGCTAGTCTTGGTGTTACTACTAATAACTATGCTGAGGCTATGCCCATTCGCCAAGCTCTTCTAATAACTAAGTCAAAGTATCTTATAGATATTATTTTGGAATCTGATTCTAAAATTTTGGTTGATTATTTCAACAAAAAATCTTCCCCTCAATTCCAACAGTGGCAGTTGAATGAATATAAGAAATACATTGACATCCTCATTGAATGCTTTTATGGGTGTTCAATGGAACCATACTAAAAGAGAAGGAATTCAAATTGTTTACTTTTTGGCTAAATCAACCTCTAATTGGCATAACATCGAGCTAGATATTGGAGTTAATCAAGAAGATCCAATTTGGGATTTGAATAGAGCTTTTAGTGAAGTTGTGAATGTTGACTTAACTGCTTCTATGGACTTTTAACCTCCATTTGTTGTTCTTTGACATTTCCCTATGTACTTTTGGTAGGAGATCAAGTGCTTATACCTTATGTATGGTATGGGAGGTTCTTCCTCCTATACTAATTATTTTTCTTCAGTGTTTCCTGATCTTCTTATTTTCCTTGATTTAGTTTGTTAGATGTCTTTTTCAAAATTGTTAACCCCCTCTATAATATAATATTTTAATATATTTTTTACCTTTTATTTTAAAAAAATAATATAAATACTATAATATTTTATTGTTATATATTTTTAAATAAATTTGAATATCAAACCATTCACTAAATTATAATTACTTTTTATTTTTATATTTTTTTATGTAATTTTTGTTTTATTATATTTTTAAAAATCACTTCAAAATAAATATTATTTTAATAATATTTATTTCCATAATACCCACTTACTTAAAAAAAAAAAACCCACTTACTTTCATAAGTTTGAATTTCAAATACATTTAATTTTAAATACATCTAAATCCATCGAAAACTATGTATATCTATTTCTTATGAAAATCACTTTTTTTAAAGATGATAAGCGTTGAAATTATTTCAATATTTTTCAACATGTTTTACTTAGTTTTTCAAATTTTTTAATTATTTTTATGTATGATATATCAGTTCTTTTTTTCAAATGTTTTCTCATATTTAAGAATATTGAGGTAACAAGTGCGATATTTTTTTCTTAAATATAATGAGGTCACATATATTAATTATTTTTATTTTATTTAAATATAATAAGATTATAATTATATATAAAAATCAACTATTTTTATTTTATTAATATATATATATATATTTTCCAATTTTTCTTATTATTTAAATAAAATAAAGTTATATATAAATTTGTATTCTCATTTTTTTTTTTAAATTTAAAAATAATGAGGTGATAAGTGTGAATTCCTTTTATAATTATAAATTTTTTATTTCATATAATAAAGTAATATGCATGATTTCTTTTTCTTAATTATTTGAGGTATATGAATTCATTTTTTCTATTATTTTTTCAAAATTTATATAATACTTTAAACTAATTTATTATAATGGAATCTTTAAATTATAATTTAATAAGTAAACTATATTTAATTAAATATTCATAATACATATAATACAAAATAATAATAGTAAAAATATAAAAAATAGAAATGATATATATGAGGATTTTTCTTTTTATTTAAAAAAGAAGATTAAAAAATCGTAGTATATTCAACACGTAGTTAAATTTAGAGCCTCCTTTATAATTTGGAAAGATTACTTTTTAAAAAAACTAATGAAATCTCAAAGTATGTGACTAATCCAAGATATATGCCTTAAATTTAATATTTCTTGATATCTTTCAAATAAATATATTTAAGATGCATGTACCACGTTACTAATAATACTTAGGTACTTAAAACTTATTTAAAAAAATAAAATAAAATATATATTATTTACGTACTTAAAATTTATTATTAAAAAAAAATTAAAATATATACTTTTATAATCATGATATATAGGCAATGATTAGAATTATTTTATATTAATAAATTTAAATGTAAAGTGCATGACACTATACATTAGATAGATTAAAATAATCATGCCACTTTTTCATTACAAGTCATTATATAAAAATATTTAAATAATATCCATCACTTTTAGAAATAAGGATACTAAGAACTAAATCCTTATGATATTTATGTTCTAAAAAAATTGGAAACTTTATTTTGATATTAAGTTTAAATATAATTATTATAATAAAAAATATATATTTAACAAAATTTCTTAAAAATAAGTGAGATTATTATAGAGGCCTCTCCAACTATATTTCAATTTTAAAAAAGAATAATTAAAATGTATATACTATTAGATAATGCACCCATCTAATACACATTTATTTGTATGTTCCTTGTTGACCAATTTTTTGCCCAACAGGGGCTTGGTTCGAGCTTCAGGTTCTTCGGCTTTGGTTCAATCAGCTAAGTTCAATACAGTTTTCAATCGGCATAGTTCAAATGGTCCAGTGACCTTTAGTTCAACAAAAGTTCATCGCTCAGTTCAAACATCTCGATTCAACAGCGTTGAACCATTGAACCGTTGAACCAATTTCGGTTCAATGGCTTGGTTCAACGAGCTTGGTTCAAAGTGAGTGGTTCAATCATTTGGTTCAACTGGATGGTTCAGCGGCTTCAAATTCATTGGCTTTGGTTCACTTGGCATTGGCGTGCAATGATTGAACTGCTTGAATCATTGAACCATTTTGGTTCAATGGCTTGGTTCAAGGGTATGCCCAAAAGGTAAAGGGGCAGCTCAAGTCCAAAAGCCCTTGCAAAGGGCACGAAACACTTCAAAGGGACGTTCTAACTTTCAAAATTTTTTAAAGGCAAAGTCTCGAATTCCTTCAGACTTTTTGTCCGAAGGAATTCCTTCGGACAAAAAGTCTGAAGGAATTTGGGCCACATTTCAAAGCAAAGGCCGGGGCAAAAATCTGCAGACAAAAGTCCGTGGGAACCCGGGAAGCAACCCGGAGGAGCATAGCGACCCGCCGAAGGACCCCAAAGGGCAGGTGCCTTCCGGGGGACTCTTGGTCAAAATAAAGGGGTACTTTCAAGGGCCAAAAGGGCACCTTCCCTTCGGGAAGGTGCTAAGAAAGGACTTCAAGCAAAAAGACCCATGGAGAGGGCCAAGTAAGACAAAGCCCATAGAGAAGCTAGTGAGGGACCCGATGACAAATCACCAAAGCGGTGACATCCTAGAAGCCATCAACTTTAAGGAAGCAAATTAGTAGTTGGTTTTCGAAGTGATGATGATCGCATGAACATCAAAATTAACATAATGAAATAGCTGTTTGCTTTCAAATCGAAGGAGCGCTAATCATGAAAGGAAGCCCAGAAATGCAGTGACCCGCTAGAAGATCACCCCTGAGGGCTGAAGGAGCCAGAAGAGACAAAATAGGGAAAAGACAAAGTGCCAAGCATGGAGCAAATAGGTTGTCCAAGTGGTGAAGGGAAGCATCGATTCAAGAAGTTACTCCAGTAGGTGAAACAGTAACTGCAAATTACAATTAGAGGATGCGAACGACCAACCGTGCACCCCATTTTTTCTTCATTTCATATTTATGAGTAGACAAGCTGCGTAGGTGCCTTCAAGAAGCAGCCTCGGTTAGTGAGGAAACAACATGGCCATGTCAAAAAAGCACCTGAAGTCAAAGCCATGGTCGACACAACATATACTTTTCAGGCAGCGTGCTCTTCCCAATGAAGGGACGCAAATAGGCCACTTGTAAAAAGGGGCGCCAAAAAGGCCTCCTTTCTTCTCCTATATATTGAGGACATGTCATTGGAGAAATTATCTTCCACATTTGTAAGGTGTAGCCCTGGCAAAATTTCACCTGAATCAATAAACGCATTTTTTACCTCTATCTTGGATAGATATTTCTGTGTATGTTCTGAGTGTTAGTTTGTGTTTAGTCATTATTTCTTGATGCTTTCACAGATTCAACACCAACATATCTGTTGTCTACAAGGAGCCATCTCTGCAGTTGTCAAGGAGAGTTTTATTTAGGAGTGAAGAAACAGAAGAAATTCCCTTACAGTGTGTATTTCATAGCACCTTTGGTGAATCTCTCTTTTCTGTATTTTAATTAAAGCCTCCCTGTCAAGTTCTTGCAGTCTAGTCCTTTTGCCAAGTCTGAAGTGTATGTGTATGTCTGATTTAAAGTGTGGATGTGAGAAGGTCGACTTATTTTGGTGCATCACCTCTTTAGAGTAGTTTATTTTCCTGTATCTTTCTCCCTTTTCATCCCCCCAGTATATATCTATATATATATGTGTGTGTTAGCACTTGCTGGAACGAATATGATGCATCAAAGGGAGCTAGCTCTTATCTAGAGACTCTCCCCTCCAGCTTCACTAGTCCCACAGGCGAGAGGGGAGTTTCCATAGTTGCATGAAGAAGGCAAGAGCTTGGCCTCCTGCCAAGGGTGCAATCTTCTGCGTCAACAGTTTTGGCACGCCCGGTGGGACACAGTTTGACAACTCAGTAAGGTTTCAAGATTGATGCTGGTCCTGTTATAGCAAATCAAAGATTTCCAGCATCTAATGACTCACTGGTAAGAGCTTCAATTTTCCAATCAAGACTAGTTTCTTAACTTTCTATGCCTAAAGTCACCACACGGTTTGCTTCTAAAGGGGTTCCCTTCGATTTCGTTAAGTTGCCTTTGAACTCAGCAAAAAGAGTAAGGTTTGAGAGGACCCATCCTTATTCAACAAGCCACCCTCCCAGACCTATTGTAAGAGATGCATACGCAACAGAGTTGCAGTTACAACCCATCCCAGCTATGGCATTGCCCTTTGCAACTTTTTGTGGTCAGAGCCCCTTGAATCTCCCACATTATGATCCAATCCTAGGAATAGCCCTAAAAAATGTGCCTTCTTTCGATGGAGAGGGGCCCATTACATTCATCGAGCACATTATGAATATTGCTAACCTATGCAATATTCACAATGTCATGGAGGAAAATATCGACATCAAATTGCTAGCATTGTCTCTCAAAGGCAAGGCTCTTGACTGGTATGAGACCTTGCCTATAAATTCAATCCATTCCTGGAGTGAATTGGGGACTCAGTTGATAGACCATTTTGGGGAAAAGAGCGATGATATCTCACTTGCTGAGCAGCTGACGACCATAAAGAGAGCTCCACATGAGTATATGCAGGATTTCAACATGCGATTTCAAAAGACTTGGGATAGAATCCCCATTCTGGTAAGACCGACTCCCAACTATACTTTTATGTATTATTTAAAAGCATTGAACAGTGATATTACAGTAATGATATAATCCATGGGAGGGCATATACTGCCTGCTACTTATGACATAGCCATAACAGCTGAAAATTGCTTAGTACAGGCTAGGAAAATAGGCCCTAGACCTCACATGCCACTTTGTCCAGAAATGCTACCTCCAATTCAGGCTGTTGCTCCCACATTAACTCCTCTGCCTAGCATAGAGAAACCAGCTACTGTTCTGTCCAATGAGCTTCATGAAGTTAAGAGTCTGTTGCAGAGCATGTCAATCGAACTTGTAGCTCTTAAAAGGCAGTAAGCTCAAAGCAACAAACCGAATCAGGGATACCAGCATTATGGTCAAGCCCCTAGACCCCCTTTCCAAAATTATAATCAAGGATAGGGTTAGCTCACTCAGACCAGATTTTTTCAAAACTATAACTCAGGCCCCCCTTCATCATCTAAAGTCTTGGTGCTTGTTTAGAACAATCTAGTGCAGGAACAACCAAGTTGTTCGACCATGGGATATGGTCAGGAATAGGCTATTTATACAAATGAGATGATGGGTTATTTCCAAAATGCAAAAAATTAGGTAGTTGCTCAACCCCAGGTCTTCGAGCCTTTAATGCAGCCCAACATGAGTAGCAATCAGGCCCAGCCTGATTCTACCCTCATGAATCATCTGAAAGGGGAATTTTATTCCGTGAATTATGTGGGCACTACAGATAATCAGGCTGACTGTGTTGCAGCCAACACAAGATTCAAGAGGAGGGTAATGGGAGAAGCCCAGGTGACTACCCAATCGATAGCTGCACCTTCTTCATCACACTCAAATCAGAAATCCCCAAAATTTAGACTGCCATTTACACCTTCAGCCCCTTAGCTAGCAGCTCAAGTTGGAATTAGCCTCAAAGAAAGCTTGAAGGGAAGCAGTCCTCAGGTCAATATAGTGGACCAGATGTATAAGCTGCATATGAACATCTCTTTATGGGATTCATTGTCTCTACCAGGACATAAAGACATGCTACAAAGAGAATTGCATGAGCTGGATCGACAAGCTGTCCCAACAAACACCGATAATGTCTTAATGACAAATGGACAACCTTCCACTTCAGGTCAGGTAAAGAAGGAAGAGAAAATTCCCCCTTTCTATGTATCCTTTGTTATAGGGGATTTCTTGGTGCACAACTGCATCATTGACAGTGGGGCTAGTACCTCAGTGATGCCCAAGTGCATAGCTGACGAGATGGGACTAAAATATGAAGAGATGAATAAGGGAGTCCTACAGCTAGATGGAACACCTACAAAAATAGTTGGAATTTTGAAGGGTTTATGCTTGACATTGCATGCTTGCCTAACCTTCTCAATTCCCCATGATATAGTGGTAGCAGATGTTCCTCCTTATTTCGCAATTTGCTTGTCCAGGGACTTCACGTCAAAGATAGGTGGCTATCTAGCAGCGAATTGGTCCTATCTGGTTTTTAGAACCAAGTATGGAACCAAGGTAAAGATCAAATCTGAGCCACTATATAAGGACCATCTAGAACCATATTCGCCCAAGGTAGTGAACGTCAGTTACACCATTATCGATCCAAAAGAGTCCCAAACAGACCAATCTCTGTCCTCTGCTCTTGAAGGAGTTGCAGACCTACTCTTGGATAAGTGGGGAAATGATAACTTTGAGCATGATCCTTACAAGTTCATAAAGGAGGCAGGCCTTGGAGTCTACTGCATACACAAAGAGGGTGCCTTCATACCAAATATAATGAAGGCAAGCCAAGAAGACCTAGGCCTATAGCAGTTGTATTTTGACAGTTCCAGAAGTAGGCTGGGAGCTGGTGGTGGAGCGATGTTAGTCTTCCCTTCAAAAGAGAGATACTTTTCAGCTTTCTATTTCCAATTCTCTTGCACAAACAATGTTGCAAAATATGAGTCCCTTATCCATGGCCTGGAATGGGCAAGAAAAAGAGAGATCAAGGAGTTGCAAGTTTTGGGAGATAGTGAACTAATCGTAAATCAAGCGAAAGGTCAAAATTTGACCAAGAATTCCTTGCTAAAGTCCTACAAGCATAGGGTCTGGGACTTGGTGGAAGATTTCCTCACTTTCAATATCGCCTCCATTCCCAGAGAACAGAACAAACAAGTGGATAGGCTAGTAGCAATTGGTGCTCAGTTCGATGTTTTTAGAGAGATAAGTCGAGACTGTGCTTCACGCTACTTGAAGGTGGTAGTTCAGCCCTCTGTCCCTGACAACATTGCAAACTGGCAGGTTTTCAAAAATGACCAGAAAATAGCTTGCTTCTTGTAGGAGGAAGCTGAGTTCGCAACACAGAACCAGGTGAAGCTGCAACAACAATATGGCAACTAGATTGTTCAATTGAAGAACAATAAGCTCCCTAAAGGTTTGGTCACTCTTGAGAGCATCTTCAATGGAGATGACCAATTGATAAATGATAAGGCATGCATCACACCTAAGGAGGAGAATTACGAAAGGGTTGAGATCTTTAAAGACAAACTGCTTGCGCTTGCAAAAATCAACACGGTTCAGGACAAGCAGGCTTTCATTTTGTTGTGTCAGGAGTTTGCCAATGTTTTTGCATGGGATTACAGTGATTTGAAGGACTTCAAACCAAGACTCGCCCAGCACACCATCGAATTAGAAGAAGGTGCTAGGGTAGTCACGCAGAAGCAAAGACCTGTCAACCTGACAATTGAGCCTCTCATGTAGAGGGAACTAGCCAAATTGATTGAGTCTGAGATTATATTTCCAATCAAACATTCCTCCTGGTTGGCCAATATTGTTCCTGTTAGAAAGAAGAATGGGGAGATCAGACTATGTGTCGATTTCAGGGACCTTAATAAAGTCTCTTTAAAAGATCATTATCCCCTCCTGAACATGGAGCGGATCCTTTAGAAGGTAACAGGCAACAAGCATTTCTCCCTCCTGGATGGATATTCAAGGTATAATTAGATTCTGGTGCAAGGTTGTGACCAGCACAAAATAGCTTTCACTACTAAATGGGGAACGTTCACCTACAAGAAGATGCCATTTGGGCTAGCTAATGCTGGTGCTACCTTTCAGCGAGCCATGGACATGGCTTTTGGAGGCTTGATAAACAACAATGTGCTGGTATACCTCGATGATGTGATGGTGTTCTCCAAGGAAGCGAGCCAACACATGCAACACCTTAGGCATATTTTTGAAAGGTGTAGGGAATTCAACATCTCTCTTAATCCAAAGAAATGCGTGTTTGTTGTTCATGAGGGGAAACTCCTTGGCCACATCATGTCCAAGGAAGGCTTATCTATTGACCCCAAGAGAGTTCATTCTATCCTGGAGATGTCCCTACCTAAGCACAAGAAAGGCCTGTAGAGCTTCTTTGGCAGGATAAACTTCATTCGAAGATTCATTTCGAATTTCACAGAGATAGTCAAGCCACTGACCTCTATGCTGAGGAAGGGTGAGGAGTTCAAGTGGACAACATAAAGGAAAGATAGCTTTGAAGCCATCAAGCAGGCCTTAACCCAAGCTCCTACTTTGATCAGCCCTGACTTCGACAAAGACTTCAACCTCTACACTTTTAGCAATGAAGAGGTGATCTCCGCCATGCTTACCTAAGCAAATGGTGATGACCTCGAACAACCACTTGCTTTTTTAGCCAAGGGCTAGAGGATTTTGAAGTCAGATATACATATTTAGAGAAGCAAGTCTTGGCAGTAGTGCAGAGCCTGAAGAAATTTAGGCATATGTTGTCTAACAACAAGATTCACCTCATGGTTCCACATCCTAACATTAAGGATTTCTTGACCAATAGAGACCTAAATGAGAAGAGAGCGGGGTGGATCACCAAGGTGATGGAGTATGACATAGACATCAAGATCACCAAGCTGGTGAGGGGTAGAGGCTTGTGCGAATATCTTGCTGAAGACTTCATGCAGAAAGGGGAAGATAACTTACTAATTCATGATGCAACTACAACAAAAGAACCAGCGATCATAAAGGACTGGACGTCAGACCAGAGGCATTTCTTTCTCACTGGTGAGTGCCCGCAGAGTCTTGATAAGACCGAAAGAAGGTAATTTAGGCTCTAGTCTCTCTCTTATGTTCTGGTTGATGGAGTATTGTTTTAGAAGGATCTCTCTGGGGTTCTTCTAAGATGCATTGATCCAAACTAGGCTGATAAAGTACTGTATGAGTTCCATGATGGGCCAACAGGCGGTCATTTCGCTCCTCGAGCTACTACAACAAGGATAATGAGAGCTGGCTATTTTTGGCCTACTCTTTTCAGAGACACCCATGCCTGGGTAAAAAAGTGCCAAAAGTGTGCACTTTTTGATGGGAAACAACGGTTGGCTGCCATGCCTCTGCAGCCTATTAGGGTGGAACAACCATTCATGTAGTGGGGCCTAGACTTCATAGGGATGATTAATCCTCTCTCTAGTGCTGGACACAAGTGGGTCTTGACCGCCACAGACTATTTCACAAGGTGGGTGAAAGCTATTGCTCTGAAGGAGGCAAATGAAAGTGTGGTCCTGGAATTTTATGAGGACCTGGTGACAAGATTCGGGGTCCTAGCCACCATAATCTCAGATAATGCCTTGGCTTTTCTGGGAACCAAAACAAGTGAATGGGCGCAGAGGTATGGTATATATCTCAGCACTTCATCCAATTATTACCCATAGGGGAATGGGCTAGCTGGGTCCACCAACAAAAATTTGATCAGGATCATAAAGAGGACTATGGAAGAAAATCAGAGGACTTGGCATGCCAAGTTGAAAACAACTTTGTGGGCTGATCGAATCACCCCAAAGAGAGCAATCAGAAATTCTCCATATACACTCGTGTATGGAAGGGAAGCTAGGCTTCCCATCTCACTTGAATTGCTAGCGTTGGACCTCACTTGCTAGCTGCAATTAGAAGAAGGAAGTAGCATGGAGGTTAGGCTGTGTGAGCTGATGGAGCTCCAAGAGATAAGGGACCGGGCTATGGCTTCTATGACCAGTCACCAATAAAAAACAAAGAGATACTTTGACAAGAAATCTTCATCAAAAGACTTCTTTGAAGGAGACATTGTCTTGAAATGGGATGAAGACTGAGCTAAGCCTGGGAATCATGCAAAATTTGATGCTCTATGGAGTGGCCCATACATAATCACTCAGTGCAAGTAGCATAATGCATTCCAACTCTCCAGGTTGGATGGTGAAGAACTGCATATCCCAATTAATGGGATACATCTGAAGCACTGCCACTGAGTCTCCTTTCATTTGTATATATTTTCCCTTGTTTTCTTTCCTACTTTCCCTAAGTGTTGTTGCACTAGTAGTTTTCTTAGCCTTGTGTGTGTTTTCATTTCCTTGGAGGTAAATTTGTGTTTTTGGTTCTAAGATTTATCAGAGCTATTGTTGGCTTTTTAAGTTACCATCTAACTCTAGGCCCAATGGACTACAAGGCAACTGGTCTTTAAGCATAACAAGCATGCTTTCCCTTGGAGTTGCCAATTTGTTGACCAATTTTTTGCCCAACAAGTGCTTGGTTTGAGCTTCAGGTTGTTCGAATTTGGTTCAATCAGCTAAGTTCAATACAATTTTCAATCGGCATAGTTCAAACGGTTCAGTGACCTTTAGTTCAACAAAAGTTTATCGCTCAGTTCAAACATCTTGATTCAACAGCATTGAACCATCGAACTGTTGAACCAATTTTGGTTTAATGGCTTGGTTCAAAGCGAGTGGTTCAATCATTTGGTTCAACTGGATGGTTTAGCAGCTTCAAATTTATCGGCTTTGGTTCACTTGGCATTGGCGCACAATGATTGAACCGCTTGAACCGTTGAACCATTTTGGTTCAATGGCTTGGTTCAAGGGTATGCCCAAAAGGTAAAGGGGTAGCTCAAGTCCAGAAGCCCTTGTGAAGGGCACGAAACACTTCAAAGGGACGTTATAACTTTCAAAAATTTTCAAAGGCAAAGTCCCGAATTCCTTTAGACTTTTTGTCCGAAGGAATTCCTTCAGACAAAAAGTCTGAAGGAATTTGGGCCGCAGTTCGAAGCAAAGGTTGGGGCAAAAATTTGAGAACAAAATGTCCACGGGAAAATGTCCGCAGACAAAAGTCTGCAGGAACTCGAGAAGCAACCCAGAGGAGCATAGCGACCCGCCGAAGGACCCCAAAGGGCAGGTGCCTTACGGGGGACTCTTGGTCAAAATAAAGGGGTACTTTCAAGGGCCAAAAGGGCACCTTCCCTTCGGGAAGGTGCTAAGAAGGGACTTCAAGCAAAAAGACCCATGGAGAGGGCCGAGTAAGACAAAGCCCATAGAGAAGCCAGTGAGGGACCCGATGACAAATCACCAAAGCGGTGACATCCTAGAAGCCATCAAATTTAAGGAAGCAAATTAGTCATTGGTTTTCGAAGTGATGACGGCCGCATGAACATCAAAATTAACATAATGAAATAGCTGTTTGCTTTCAAACCGAAGGAGCGCTAATCATGAAAGGAAGCCCAGAAATGCAGTGACCTATTAGAAGATCACCCCTGAGGGCTGAAGGAGCCAGAAGAGACAAAATAGGGAAAATACAAAGTGCCAAGCATGGAGCAAACAGGTTGTCCAAGTGGTGAAGGGAAGCATCGATTCAAGAAGTTACTCTAGCAGGTGAAACAGTAACTACAAATTGCAATTAGAGGACGCGAACGACCAACTGTGCACCCCCTTTTTTCTTCATTTCATATTTATGAGCAGACAAGCTACGTAGGTGCCTTCAAGAAGCAACCTCAGTTAGTGAGGAAACAATGCGGCCATGTCAAAAAAGTGCCTAAAGTCAAAGCCAGGGTCGACACAACATTTATTTTTCAGGCAGCCTGCTCTTCCCAATGAAGGGACACAAATAGGCCACTTGTAAAAAAGGGTGCCAAAAAGGTCTCCTTTCTTCTCCTATATATTGAGGACTTGTCATTGGAGAAATTATCTTCCACATTTGTAAGGCGTAGCCCTGGCAAAATTTCACCTGAATCAATAAACGCATTTTTTACCTCTATCTTGGATAGATATTTTTGTGTATGTTCTGAGTGTTAGTTTATGTTTTGTCATTCTTTCTTGATGCTTTCACAGATTCAACACCAACATATCTGTTGTCTACAAGGAGCCATCTCTGTAGTTTTCAAGGAGAGTTCTATTTGGGAGTGAAGAAATAGAAGAAATTACCTTACAGTGTGTATTTCACAGCACCTTTGGTGAATCTCTCTTTTCTGTATTTTCATTAAAGCCTCCCTGTCAAGTTCTTGCAGTCTGGTCCTTCTGCCAAGTCTGAAGTGTATGTCTGATTTAAAGTGTGGATGTGAGAAGGTCGACTTATTTTGGTGCATCACCTCTTTAGAGTAGTTTGTTTTCCTACATCTTTCTCCCTTTTCATCTCCCCAAGTATATATATATATATATATATATATATATATTGTGTGTGTGTGTGTGTGTGTTAGCACTTGCTGTAATGAATATGATGCATCAAAGGGAGCTCCCCTTATCTAGAGACTCTCCCCTCCAGCTTTGCCAGTCCCACAGGTAAGAGGGGAGTTTCCATAGTTACGTGAAGAAGGCAGGAGCTTGGCCTCCTGCCAAGGGTGCAATCTTCTGCGTCAACATTCCTCTCATAATATTCTAAGCTTGGCCATTTATTTGACAAGTGCATCAAATATACTTATTGATAGATATCTAAAGTAAGGATCTTTTATTATAAATCTCAAGATTTAATATAAATATTTATTTTTCTAATGCAAATTTTTTATAATTTTCAATACTTGTGATCATTTGTAATTTAGAACTTTAAATTATAAATAAAAATTAAATCTATCAATTAATTTACATATAGCATGACTCTTGTAATTTTTGTTAAGAATAATTTAATTAACCATAACAATTTAGTGTTCTACACAAAAATTTAAAAAAAATGTGGAAATTGTATTCCAAATTCAAAAAGATATAAAAAATAATCATAAAAAGAAATGTGCCACAAGATATGTTGTAAAAATAGTATGAAATAAAGATAATTCACGAATTTACAAGCTTTAAAAGCAAACATTGAGTTCTAAGTCATAAAAATTTATAATGAGTTCATAAAATATGTCAATGCCATTTAATGTTAAATAGTTATGGACATTTTTAATTAGAATAGTGTCAATTACCTAAAAAACTTTGACTACAATATTATCAATCCAATTATTTTAGCTGACAAGTGCATCAAATATGCTTATTGATAGACATCTAAAGTAAGGATCTTTTATTATAAATCTCAAGATTTAATATAAGTATTTATTTTTCTAATGTAAAATGCTTATAATTTCCAATACTTGCGATCATTTGTGACTTAAAACTTTAAATTATAAATGAAAATTAAAGCTATCAATTGTTTTACATAGAGCATCAGTCTTGTAATTTTTGTCAAGAATAATTCAATTAACCATAATAATTTAGTGTTCTACACAAAAATTAAAAAAATATGGAAATTGTATTTCAAATTCAAAGAGAATTAAGAAATAATCATAGAAAGAAACGTGTCACAAGATATGTAGTAAAAATAATATAAAATAAAGATAATTCACAAATTTGCAATCCTTAAGAGCAAACATTGAATTCAAAGTCATAAAAAATGTCAACGCCACTTAATGTTGAATAGTTATGGACATTTTTAATTAGAATAGTGTCAATTACATAAAAAACTTGACTACAATATTATCAATCCAATTAATTTTGAATAATTTTTGAATTTTGTCAATTTCACAATTAATAAACATATATGTTCAACAATATTTCAATAAAAAAACTTAGACATATAGAAAACTTCAAGACATGTTACTGGTGATGAATTTCTTGGACAAAATCAAGAGTTTTCTTATATACATACATTTTAAAGTTACCAATCATAAGATGCAAGATAGACACCTACTTTGTATCCTATAAATGATTATGCCTGAGAAACTCTTTTGTACATCCATTAAATTCACTTTACATTACAATATAACAACATCACTAAAGAAATATTTCCAATGTAGACTATTTTACTTATAATTTGATTCGAAAAAATAGTTCTAACTTTTACTTATAGGGAATATAAATTTTGTATAATTGTTAAGACAACTTGCAATGTTTTTTGTTCTTTTAGCAAATGTAATAGGATTTAATATAGAATCTAGATAACTTCGCACTTCTATCTCTAGAACATTTGTAAATAAGTAATAGCTAAAATTATGCATGCAAGCAATAATAGTTCATCTTATTTAGAAGCATTTAATATATGATGTTGAGTGCATGAAGAATAGTTATAACTGCGAGATTTGTAATAGTATTGGAGATGGAAAGTGTAGTGTAGACCCCTTTTTCACTCCCAGACATGTCTTCACCTAATAGTAGTTTTGCAAATCTTTCATCATTTCAACTTATGCAACATATGCACTTAACATGAGTTACTAATTTAATAATAATGGTTCAAACCTTACACTCTTTATTATATTACATAAGTTTAAAAATGACAAACGAGCTAAAAATGTTTAAAAATATTCAATTATTTTAGTTATAAAAAAATGTAGCCATAACGAAATGTCAAGAAAAAAATAGTGACAAAGTAATTTTTATTTATTTTGTTAAAAATGTTTTTGAAACAGAACACTAAATGTAGCCATAAAGAAATGTCAAGAAAAAAATAGTGATGAAGTAATTTTTATTTATTTTGTTAAAAATGGTTTTGAAACAAAACACTAAATTTCTGTGAGGAAATTTAAAACAATAAAGGAACTTGGGGTTTTTCTAGAGGTTAAAGTGAAGGATCCTTTTTTTGTCACTTAAACAATTTTTACATTAAAACAAACATAAAAAGATTTTTTTTTTTGAAGTAATGCCATGAAATAAAGCTAAATTTAGAAGAAAGGATTTGATCAAAGAAAACAAAACAATACCATGTGCTACTATTCAACATAATGAATCCTAAATGTGTGGAACAACTTTTTGATTTAATGGTTCTGAATGAAGTCAAATATAGATGGAATAAATTTGTCAAGCTAACAATAGATCTGGCATTCCTGAAACATTGAAAAGATCATTTATAGATTTCTTTCTCCTGATAAAGGATTATAAAAGATGATCTAAAATGTTAAGAATAAAAAATTGTAACACATATTTTCCAAAAAAATTATTGTGGGGAAAAATATTATCAAAGGAAAATATATAAACTCGTTGTAATTCCTTTTGAAAGCTCAACATGCTTGTTAGTGCATGAATTAAAGACTACAAGAAAAGAATCCAAGTTACAAATGAAAGATTTAAAAATTATTGGTTCCAGAATTTTCATATTTAAAGAAAATCAAGCAAATCTCAAGCATGCTTGGATATTAGAGGATCCTACTTTTCTCCATTAGAATAATTAAATGGACAAAAAACAAACAATTTAAAATGGATAAGGCTTATATTTCCTTCTGCACAAATATAAAACCTAATTATATGAATCAAAACTTCATTCAAGTCTAGTTTGTCATGTCCCTTTTTTGAAATAAAGAAAATAATAATTTAATAATAATGTTTTAAGTGGTTCTCCAATGTCACTTTATTATAATAACTTAAAAGGGGATACTTAATCATTATTATTCATCAAGTGGGGCTAAAGTTAATTAATTAACTCGTTAAGAGGGGAAAAAATATATTATTTTTGAAACAAAAAAATGAATATTATATTATAAATGATTTTAATTACTTTTAAGGTTAGGAGGAATAAGGTAATTATAAAAACATTAGGTGAGGAGAAAACAATTCATTATTATTCAATTAATTTCAAAGACATTTCAAGCTTGGGCAACCATTATTCAACTTTTATCATAGAGAATGAAAACTCTCTCGTGTAAGGCCCTGAGGATGAAACCCCTCATACCCAAAAGGTGATTATATTAAAGAATCACATTGGTGCTTCCAAAATTAGAAGAATATAATTCTATGGATTTATTTAACAACTATAGTCATCCGATTTAGACATCTCAGGGTTTAAACTGTGAAAAAAATACATGTCAATATGGATCCATATGACATATGTACAATGTTAGATTACAGGTCGTATAACCTCTACAATAGGATGTACATCTTGGGTTAGCAGTTGGTAGTAGCCATGAGAAATTTTTCGGTAAAAAATAATGGTATTTGTACAACACAAGGATAAAATAGTCAGTTCGGTGAACTTCTAAACAATAAAGTGGTATTTATATTTTTTGATGCAATTTGTACCTTCCATATTTATATTTCAGTGTTTTTAATCTATTCAATTTATTAAATTTTTAGGAAAATTAAATAAAAATTAGAATTCATAATTTTTTCTAAAAGGGGATATTTCAGTGGTATCACAACACCGATTTTACCACCTTGGATGGGAAAAATTGAATCTTGATCACACATGAAAGAGGAAAAGGAGTTGAGGTATTATCTAGAGCGGAAGGTTCAAACACATGAGGAGGAAAATAATAATAAAATGGGTGTGAGAGAGGAGAGAGTAGTGCCTACATATGAGATGAGTTACCTATGTGAAATAATCGATCTTGGGTAAAAGGACATGGAATTAACAATCAAGATGACCCTCAAAGAATCAATGATAGGTATAGCACAAGCCATCCAACAAATTAGTGTGGGTAAAGAAAATGAAAAAATAGAATAAATAGGCACTTCAAATAATGTTAGGGTTTTGATAGCCTCACCTCCAAAAACCTTTCATTCTAAATTCCTATAAAATGAGGATGAACCATGTAAAGAAATAGATCCTTTATAGTGGCATGCAATAATGAATATTCAATATATCTAGAATAATATGAGAAACTCAGCTATGAAGTGCATCAAGCTCTCTCTTTGAGGGAATTTTGTGAAATATAAAAGAACACTGTTAGGAGAAGTAGAAGAAACTGACTGGATTAGCCACAAAGAGACATACAATAGAGGTTGGGCAAGATTACTCTTCTTACATTTGATGGGTCATGTAAATATATAGTGAGATCATGGTTACAAAAGTTAAATACATATTTCTCATTAAATCCCATGTTTTAGGCTGAGGCAATTAAGTTTTATACACTCCACTTAGAGGGAGTGGCACATGAGTAGTGGTACCATGACATGGTCACCCAAGGGCATGGATCCATTACTAGAATAGATGAATTCAACCAAAAGCTAACTGAAATATTTGATAAGAAGGCCCTGGAAATACACTTTAGGGAGTTAGCCCAACTCAAAGAAGAAGGTAATGTGGATAGCTATATTATTGATTTTTAGAGATTGGTTATAATGATACTGGATGTGACAAAAAGAAGGTTAGTGGTTTTGTTTGTTGAATGCTTGGTTGAACCTCTCAAAGGTTTAATGGAAGATTTTGACCCTTTTTCACTGTAAGAAGCAATAAAGAGAGCTCTAAATATGGAAACATCAGATCCAAAGGGAAATTTCTACCTATAGGACAATAAATGACAACAACTCATGGGTAGCCAAAATTAATAGCTTATGGGCAACAAGGGACATCAATTATTGAGCAACAAAAGTAACCATTTTAGCAAGGGGTTCCCAAACAAAAAGAGCTTCTAAGAGTAATTAAAGAGATAGAAATAAGGACTAAATTTAGGAGGAAGAAGTTATGCTTCACTTATAGAGATCTATGGGAATTAGGCCGTAGATGTCTTCCAAAATGATGTGTGCATTACATAGAGGTGGTATTAGATGACAAGATGGAACAAGAAGAAGCTAAAGTGGGAATGGAAGAGCTAGTGGAAGAGAAGGCTATATGAGGCATCCTTGCCACATTTATTTCAGAACACCCTTATGCCACCATTTTGGGTGCACCTAGGTATTACCCTTTTCGAATTAATGGAATTATATAGGGACATAAACTCATAGTTTCTATTTATAGTGGGGAAATCCACAATTTCATTGATGAGGGTTTGGTAGCTCAAAGAGGGCTAAAATCATAAGTTTTTCAAGGCCTTAATGTGATTGTATTTGATGGTTCTACTATTACTTGCACCAAAAGGATTCAACAGTTGTAAATTACACTTAATAATCATAGGGTATGTGATGACTTCTACATGGTTGTCATATGAGAGAAAGAAAATGGTTTTAGGGGTGTAGTGGTTACATTCCATTGGGGAATTCACACTAAATTACCAAACCATGGAGCTAAAATTTAAATTTGTTGGAAAAGAGGTTGTGCTTTGTGGTATGGCTAATGGAGACTCTACGTCAATCACAATGAACATAATGGAAGGTGTCACATTTGGTAGTACTCTCTCAGATCATAATTGATTTATGATTTAACTATCATGGGTTCACTCATGGGGATTATTGGGGAAGCATCATGGCATACAGATCTTTTAATTATTCATTATATTAGAGAAGTGTATCAAAAGCTAACTACCTCTAGAGGAGGAATGGAAGTAACAAAAATATTAGTTTGGGATCCTAGTATTTGCTAGGACAATTCAAGCACTGCTTGAGGGCAAGTAATCTTTGGGAAAACAAACTGTCATGTTCCCTTTTTCAAATAAAGAATTCATAATTTAATAATAATGTGTTAAGTGGTTCCCTAATGTCACTTTATAATTATAATTTAAAAGGGGACACTTAGTCATTATTATTAATTGAGTGGGGTTAAAGTTATTTAATTAAAAGGCTAGAGGGAAAAAAGGTAATTATTAATTATTTTGGGAGTAAAAAGGAGAATATTAAATTAATATTAATTTTAATTACTTTAGGGTTTGGAGGGATACGGTATTTATAAAAAGGTTGGGTGAAGAGAAAGCAATTCATTATAATTCAATCAATTTCAAACACATTTCAAGCTTGAGCAACCAATGTTTAAATTTCATCATAGAGGATGAAAACTCTCCTATGTAAGTGTCTGAGGATGAAACCCCTCATACATAGAAGGTGATACCATTCAAAAATAACATAATTGGTGCTCCCATAATCAAAAGAATATAATTCTAGTGATTTATTTTACAGTTGTAGCATTCTGATGTCCCAAGGTTTGAATGGTAGAAAATGATTACATATACGTACGCATTTGTACGACATCAAATTGCATGTCATACAACCTCTACAACAAGCAATATAGCTTGGGTTAGTAATTGGCAGTAGCCATGAGGAATTTCTAGGCATAAAATAGTGGCAATTATACAAAACAAAGATAAAATAGTTGACTGTGTGGACTTCTAGACACTAAAGTGGTATTTAGATTTTTGATACAATTTGTAAGTTCCATATTTATTTTTCAGTGTTTTCAATATATTCAATTGAGTGAATTTTTAGGAAATTTAAATAAAAAATAGAATTAAGATTTTTTTTTCTAAAAGAGAATATTTCATAATTGGGCTATACTATAGGGGTCTTCACTTCATTCTATGCATACATTGTTATCTTAAATCCTTCATCTTTTAAAATAATCATAATCATGTGTTGATGTAAAAGTGAAAAGAGATAAAATAAAGGAACCTTGTACAGACCTACAAGAACATGGCAATGTATATGATTTGATTCAGTTGTTTGGGATGATTCTTTTCTATGATCTGATTCAGTTATTTGGGATTATTCTTTTTTATGATGGAGAGTGCATTTTTTGATCAAGATGCTGAATCAATTTCCCATAGAATATAAGATATATAATCACCACCATGAATTTGTGAGGGAAACAATTGAATTCAAGGTAATAGTAGATAAGCTTATGTAATCTTCTGCTTTATTTTTAAAAGGACCATTATTTTTTATAAGGTATGCCTATAATGAAAAATTATAAATATCCTAGTGTGACTGGACATGACAAAATAATACACAGTGAAATTTGCATGCATGCACACATACATAATTCTTTGGAAGATCATACATGGTCAAAAATGCCTATATCAACATCTTTCAATATGACCCTTGGTGGAAAGTTGTTTGAGAATTTTTTGACTGTCACACGATCTTCTAGTATTGCATAAGATTCCATGAACAATCAATTGCATATATCACTAAGTCCAATTATTGTGAAGAAAAAAAGAGTTAAATGTAAATTTCATATGATCTACTAGTATGTCACAATATTTATATTATACACATGAGAGTTCATCTAGTTTTTTACACTATGGTTATACAATTAATGATAAGCATAAGCTGTTACAACTCTCCTTTTAACATTTATGCAACATTTGATATGTAAAATGGTAAAAATATGAATGGCAGGGCTACTTCCCAATGAATTTGGACTCAAACCTTCTACAAATAGAATCTTCCTCATCTTTGAAATACCATATTAAATGTAGCCTAAGGGAGATTACAAGGAAATAATATAAAACAAAAAAACACACTAAAATTTCTTTGACTTGCCATTCGAGCAACCCCTTGCATATCTTAAATTTTTACCTACAAATGAAAAAAATTACCTTCACTTAACTCCAAAAAATAAAAAATATGTAATTCAATGCCAAAAAACATATAGCCTTTAAAAATACCAATAATGAAAATACTAAAAATAAAATTTAAAACATTAACACATTGGCCTAAACTGCATCATTTGTAAAGTAATTAACTAGGTTTCTTACAATTATCAATGTTATTGGTGTCAGAGAAACACTATAGCTATTAACATGTAACACTTACAATTTTCTAGAGCAGTTAATGTTGTATAGTAAACCAATACTATGGAGCCCAAATATATGATTAGATTCACCCAACATCACCAGAAATATCATTGTAGAATTATGTTCTAAGATAAATAAATAAATAGACAATAGGTAAAGAACATCAATATATATATATATATATATATATATATATATATATATATATATATATATATATATATATATATATATATATATATATAAACTATTAAACAGAGAGGAAAAAACACCAAAAAAAAAACATGGTGGTTATGGATAATAATTTATCTTTCCAATGATAGTGCCAACAAATTTGTCTTTGGAAGATTAATCAAGGCATTACATACATGATATAAAATGCCCTGTACTGAAATAAAACAAGATTTTTATTTTTCTATTAAATGAAATAGGATGAAAAATTTAATTCAAATGTTGTTAACATTGTTTGAATAAAACTAAGAAAGGGATATTTGAATGTAATGTTACTGTAATATCTAGATATATACTTCACTGAGAATGAATAAGGTCTAGAAATTCATCATTTAAACTGATATCTGTAAGAGGAATTTTTTTTTATGTGTTTCACTTTCAATTAGAATAAGCCGTCACTTGATCTCTATTATGGTTGTCAAAATTTGGCTGTGTTTACTAGAGAGATAGTTGTGTGTCTGCCTCATTACCACTTGTCATTTTATACTCTCTACTACTTCTCGATTGTCTACTATATTTACATAGGGTTTGCTTCCTATGACTTATCATGATTCGAGCTACTCAAAATATTTTGTATATCTCATGACTGCTGATGTCACCTCGATATTAGCAAGATGTTGACATGTGGATGGATATCGATGGTTGACTTGCCTGGGAACAACTGTAGAGAGGGTTGTATTGACAACACCTCTAAGTTAGACAAATGTTGAAACATGGATGACTCTTGGTGTTACATTTGCTTGAGAATGACCATATGAAGAGATGTGTTGATGTCAAATCTAGGTTAGTGTGATGTTGACACATGGATGAATATCTATGCTCTACTTAACTAGGAATAATCATATGAAGCGTTATGCTAATGTCACAATTGTACAAAGTGTTGTGATGTTGTTTATGGGCCTTCAAGAGTAGTTAGCATTCACTCAAGAGGTTGAGACTATGCACTCAAAAATCATGTGGTCCCAGATGGTCAGGATCTTACCACATGGTGTGATCCCACTAACCCGAGACCTCAAATGACACCATAGATAATGGAGAAGGCCACGTGGCCCTAGGTGGAGATTGAGGATGAAGATAAAGCACTTGAGAGACTACAAATGAATACCAAGTGAAGAGAGACTGAGAACATAGGACAAAGGTGGACCTATTCTACGTAAAAAAGTCAAGTCATCACAAAATAACATACTTAAATTTGATAGTCATTTAGCCCATCAAAATCATCATAAGCATGGCAATCAAAATGATTAGTTGAAATGGATTTCAAGACTAACTAGTCAAATAGGACATGCAAAGCAAGTTGTTGGCTTTTGGATTTGAATATTCTTCCAATGGGATAGAAAGACATATAAACTATTATGCTAGGCTATTAATATGTTATGATTTCTTTGATATAAAGGCCTCGAGCTCATCAATTGCCTATATAAGTAGACTAAGTTTCCATTGTAAATGAAGGAGCACTTTCATACTCAAACACTATAGGAATTGCATTAGGACTGCACCCACCTTTCCTCTTCATTTTCACATTGACTATTTTCTCATTAGGTTGACTCTTTGGATACTTTAATTATGATGGAATTATGTTAGGATTGCACCTACCTTTCCTTCTGTATTTTTGTCACTCATGATGTTAGATTGAAGATTGAAATTGTAGAAAAATCCTTTTAGAATGCTAAATTCATATTTTATTATGTTTTATTCATTTAATGCCTTTAGTCTTTAAAAGATTTTGGCCATAGATGATTGTCCTAGTTATGTATGTGCAACAATGATCACAACTAGTATTTTTGGATTTTTCATGTTTTAATTTAAACTTGTTATTTTCATTTGTGTGAAATAGTTTTAGAACAGAAGATAAGTTTTACTTAGAATACATCTATTAGATTATTGATTCTCGATATTTTCTTCAAAGCTTGCCCATTGAGTTGTTGAAGTTTGTGTATCATCTAAACCAAGTTTATCATAATTTTTATTACTGTGATATTTTATCATCTTATGCCTATGTTATCACCCAAATTTTCACCCTTTGGAAGGTTGTTCAAGCCTTCATAATTTGGTATAACATGGAGATAATCCTAGGTTGTGGGTGGCCTAATAGGTGGGTTGAATCTCTAGATTATAAGGCTAGATCCCCTTGATGTATCAATTAGGCTAATAACACTATACTTATATCTTGCAAGGGGAAATGAATAGGGATAACATGAAATAAACCTAGCTTGGGAGGTAATACACCAAATTTTAAGACCACTAACACCTATTAGATATGCATTATGACCTATAGCACTGAAAGGCATGCACTTCTCTCAACTTGCACCCATCAAATTAGTGATTTTTGGAGAGATAAGGTATTATGGGGTTAGGAGGGAAGATTATTTCCACTTTTAATCCAAAAGAGACTCCTGATGAGACTCTCTACAACCTATAATAGTGAGCTAAACTACATGAAGACAAAAACAACCATATAATAAACCAAGGCGAGCTGAGTCTGCAATTGATTTCATCAACCATTCAACTATTTACACTACATGTAGCCATGATATAAGGCAAAATAAACTATATATCAATCAAATACATTACAAAAGATCAGGGATTAGCCATACTCATGGTATAATGATTCATAAAAAACCATTGAAAGTTGTATATATAGAAGAAAATGAGAAGAAGAGAAAAGATGGACATTAGAGAAGGTCCTAACAAGTGTCACTCATGATTAAATAATTTACAAATAATAAAGAGGTTATAAATATTCCTAATGACTCTCTCAACATGTGGGCACTTAGAGTAATGATGAGTTTCATGAAGTTGGCATATGAGTGACTCATAACCCTTCTCTCTTGAAATTGCTCTTCTTGATTGAAGATTGACAAGTCACCTTATTGCTTTCTAACTGTTCATTCCTATCTTAGACACTTTTCATACATGGAAATATTCTATGATGATTTTTTAAGTGTGTCAACCATTTTAGGATCTAAAATATCTCATCCAACTATCACTAGTTCTATAGGTGCCTTGAGACTCTTCAGTTCTCCTCTCTACTCCTCCATAATTGGTTTGAGAATCATAAATTTGGCTTGATACCTCTCATGAGAGCTTGGATGGCATCATAAAATGTTTTATCAAGGTAATATATGTTCCCAAGAGATTCCATTAGGCCTTATTCAGTTAGAGTTCATAGGGAGTCATAAAAACCTATATTTTTAGGCATACAACAGTCATCTCTTAGTTAATTTTCATACATTAGTACCTTGAACATGAAAATAAATGGATTATTCAAGTGCCCATGAGAAACACAAATTTCATCCTAACCATTCCCAAGCCAAACCAATCAATTTGGAGTCATTTGAGGAGAAAACCCATTCATCAGGGCATTTGTAGGGTTTTGAGTAGGGTTTAAAGGAGCCTGGATTCTTAATGATAGTTCATAAAGTACAGGGGCCTAATACAAGAACTAATGATATACGATGGAAGTAGGGAGGCATCCCCAACAACCTAAAATAATAATATTCCCCATGTAACCTCTCCATCAAGCTCCCACGTGATGATAGTAGTCTCTTAGGTGACTACGTATGCACTTGTGAACTTGAGAGAGAGCAACTTATGAGAAAAGGGAGTATAAGTGCTTGTTTTGGGCTCTAAAATCATCCTTGGGATATTTTCCACACCACATGAGGTTTTTATGTGATTATATTCTCCCTTTATCCCTTTTATTGATTATAACATATATTAGCCCATGTTTAGGGTTTATTAACAAATTGATGTAAGTGACCTTAATAGACCCTTTTAGAAATTGTATTTCTATTGTGTTGGGTGAATATTTTGTCACTAGCTAACTAATGGGAAAAATAGGTTGTTTCAACCACATCATAAAGAGATTGATTGGCCAAATGTGTAGGTTTACCACATCAAAAGGGGACAAATCTCTCCTCTCATCAAGGGGAGGTTCCCTATAACTATGAGGTGCTATATACTATATATATAAGCAAAAAATAACACTCAGGGGTAGGAAAACACCATCCATCTCTCTTTTTTTAGAGATGAAGTTCACAGATCAAAGGAGAATTCTTGGTGAAAATATTGAAGGCACTTCTCTTCTTTCAGAAGTGGTCTACAGCAAACAGCAGGAATACTTTTTGGAAAGTAGCTGATAAGTAATGTAACAGGGCGTAATAACCAACATAATGAGGTGTAGCAAAAAATATCCACCTCAACTTCCAAAGAGTGAAATACGAAGGACAATGGGGGCACAAATTCATCCCAAGATCCTTTACATAGAAACAAATTGAAAACACACACACACTAAAGACAATTGTGGCAGCTCAAAGTCTTCCCACAGTTGGCTTCAGGACACCTTCCAGGTTACTTCCACTAGTTCTACTTATTCAATTAAATGGACAAGAATGCATTCAAGAAATAGACATAAGAATAATTTCCTCAACAACACAAGCTATTCCAGCACAAATTTTGAAAGGTCACTTGCTTTCTCATTCAAATAATAAAATATGATTAACAATCTGAGCTCAAAGTCTCAATAATGCCTTTCAATTTGGGTAGAGTTTTGCTTCTGATAATAAAAAGATCTCCCCTAAATAAAATAATAAATTTTAATATATAGCAGCCAAGAAAGACTTGGCACTTTGTTTCACAGAATGGCCCATGCTGCATTCAATGCCTTGAAAGCATTTTCAATTCTATGAAGGGGCCATGCTGGAACAGGGCATCAACCTTGACTTTGGTGTACAGAAACATCTCGAATGTCTTCTCCTCAGCATGGGTCATCTGGTCTATCTCCAGATATGTATGCAACTATCTACTCACTTTTATTCAAAGGGAGAAAAATAGGCCACACCTTTTAATGTTTGCATGCTCATATGTCTACTTGGTGGATTGTTCCACCTACTGGAATAACTCCCCTGTAGATATTTCAGTATCTCCTGTAGCTTTCCCTCTTTCCTATTGCAATTTGAGCTCTCAGGCCTTTCAACATTCCTTTAGACAAAATGTCTGAAGGAATTCCTTTGGACATTTTGTTTGAAGGATTTCTCTTGTTTGAAGGATTTCTCTTGTGAAATTCTGCAACGAAATATCTTTTTGAAAGATATCCTTTTGTTCCTTGACTTGGCAATTTCTTTGGACAAAATATCTGAAGGAATTCCTTCAAACATTTTGTTCGAAGAAATTCATCCTTTGCTTTTCTATTGAAATCGTTGAACCTTTGAACTTTGGACTCTTTTGGTTCAAGGTTCAATGGTTCATTCTTTGTTCTTCAATTCCTTTGTTTTTCTAAGTCTTTCAAACTTTTTTGAACTCGTTAAACCTTTGAGCTCGTTGAACCATTTTGGTTCAAGGTTCAACGGTTCAATCTTTCTCTTTTGAAGTCTTCTTTTTTTTAAGTCTTTTGTTCTTATTAAACTTGTTGAACCTTTGAACTCATTGAACCATTTTGGTTTAAGGTTCAATGGTTCAACGGTTCAACCTTCAATCTTCAAAGCCTTCTTTTCTTTAAGTTCGTTGAAGCCATTGAACTTTGAACTTGCTAAAGCGATTAACTCTTTTAAGTCTACCGATTTCGTTGAACCTTTGAACCCATTGAACCTTTGAACCTTTGGAGGTGGGGTTCAATGGTTCAATCTTTTGTTTGAAGCCTGTCGATGGACCTTTTGGTTGAACCTCGACGTTGAACTAGCCTTGAAATGCCTAAGTGTTGGGAACTTATTTTTTTGTGAGAGCTCACCTATTGAAGTGGTTGAACCTGTTGAACTTGCAAGTCCCTTAGCTAAAAAATATTGAATAATTGAAGAAATTGGATGATCAGAACATTTTTTGAGAAGGGAAGAGATAATTTTGGCCTGCATGACCAAAATAGTTGATATGTTGTCCCTAAAAATGAGTGATGGATTTTAAGAACAACATATTATATCGATTCTAAACTTTATGGAAATCACTACCAATGTCCTCTTCACCTTCTTGAATTTCTCATTCTTCCAAATTTACCAAAACATGCACTTTTCCTTCACATTTCACCCACAATCCTGTAGGTGCATTCAATTAGGTTTTCCAAGGTGCATGACTGAGATTGCATGATTTTGGATGATTCAATTCTTATGAGCTTTGTCATTTATTTTTAATGCTTTCCTCATAGTCGTCATTTTCACCTTGAATTTCATCATTCCTCTAATCTATCTTATATTTTTCACATTTCCTCAAGCCTTATGCACAGTCCTATAAGTATTCATTTAGGCTTGTTGAATGTCCACTATGTTACACTAGAGATTTTTATATTTGATATTTTCAAACCAATGATTTTTGTGTGTATAATATGTTCACTAGAACAAAGGATCTTATTCACCCTAGATCATCTTTGTTCATCTCTGCAAGTCTTAAGACAATGAAGAAACCATAATCCTATACCTACAAGTATAGTGCATCATATGAGAGTAGGCTCATTTGAGGATTGATGGGATTATAGGTGTTTGAGGCTTATTGAGACTAAATAGAGAGGGAAAGAGAGGATGTCTAGAAGGTCATCAATGAATTTATTGTAATGACTCTCACACAATACTAGGTAAAAATGTTGACCTATAGGTCTGTAGACCTGTAAGTCTACATTACTATTCAATTGGATCATCTAAGACTATTTGGGAGTATTTATATACCATGCTATCATAACACTATTTTCTTATACCTATTGGTAGTGCTAAAATTTTCTCCAAGACATATCAAGATGTCATCCACCCCTATTTTGATCGTAAGCATTTGAAAACCCTATGAGAGGCCCAAACCAATGTTATTGATGAACTACTACTTACAATCTACAAGAAATACCATAATTGTGAAGGATTTTAGACCCTATGTGAATTTAGGAGGTATGGAAAAAGTATGAGAGGTTAGTACCAAAGTGTGCCACAGGTTTTGATTTTCATTCCAAGGCCAGAACCTCTTTCAAAAGCATCATACCTAACAGAACCTTCATTCTCTTAACACCTACAAACCTGTAACTTTACGTTCCTTTCATGTTTATTATTTTTAGGCTTATATGATGCCTTTGAAAGGATTTAGGAAGATATATAATCTAAAATACAATGTTTCTTAAATGAAAACCATCATCTTCATGTGTGAAAACATCCTTTACCTTCAATGACACTGCTTGTAACTCTCAACACCATTTGAAAATGGATTTATTGTATTTACAGTTTGTACATGGTTACCTGAATGAATATTAGGTATTATATAGTTCCTTATGGATATGGATAATGTTGTCATATCCCCACAATGTATCATCCAATCTAAGAACTGCTAGAGAAGATGAAAATTTGAGCTAGTGGGGATTGAAGGCAATTTAAAGCACCCTAACTTCTTAACAATGATTTATAAATCATAGCCACTATAACCAAAAAAAAATTAATTTAATATTTAGGACATAAGGTCTCCCATTGACTCCTAAAAGCATTGGATTCAATGGCCCTTCTTCATAAGACAAAAACAAAATAGTTAAGCTCCTTTGCTTGCCAAAAACTCGAAGAGAATATGAAATTATTTTTTACCTCTTTAAACATGTAACTGAATTTAAAACCTTTTTTTGAGTTTGAGGAAGCTAGGGGAGGCCTTGATATCCCTTTTATATCTTTCACACCTACAAAACCACATTACTCTT
The DNA here is from genome assembly GCA_037957365.1 of Torreya grandis. Lineage (NCBI taxonomy): Eukaryota > Viridiplantae > Streptophyta > Pinopsida > Cupressales > Taxaceae > Torreya > Torreya grandis. Next base: position 1,463,899 of record JARHVA010003079.1, read on the forward strand.
CTTTTTTTGGCATTGGGAACCACTTATAACTATCTTTTTCCATATCAAACTGACTCAAAATGACCTAACACATGTAAGTCCATATAATCATTCCTTGGTTGACCTTATTTGACCCTATTTCACCTTTGGTAAGTCCATATATCTTGGGTTAGTAATTTGTAGTAGCTATGAGGAATTTCTAGGCATAAAATAACTGCAATTATATAACACAAGGATAAAATAGTTAATTGGGTGGACTTCTAGACACTAAAGAGGTATTTAGATTTTTGATACAATTTGTACATTCCATATTTATTTTTTAGTGTTTAAAATATATTCAATTGAGTGAATTTTTATGAAAATTAAATAAAAATCAGAATTTAGAATTTTTTCTAAAAGAGAATATTTCACAATTGGGATATACTATAGGGGTCTTCACTTCATTCTATGCCTACATTGTTATCTTAAATCCTTCATATTTTAAAATAATCTTAATCATTTGTTGATTTGAAAGTGAAAAGAGATAAAATAAAGGAAACCTGTATAGACCTACAAGAACATGGCAATGTATATGATCTGATTCAATTGTCTGGGATGATTCTTTTCTATGATCTGATTCAGTTGTTTGGGATGATTCTTTTTTATGATGAGAGTGCATTTTTTGATCAAGATGCTGAATGAATTTCCCATAGAATATAATATCTATAATCACCACCATGAATTTGTGAGGGAAACAATTGAATTTAAGGTAATAGTAGATAAGCTTATGTAATCTTCTACTTTATTTTTAAAAGGACCATTATTTTTTATAAGGTATGCTTATAATGAAAAATTATATATATCCTAGTGTGATTGGACATCCCAGAATAATACAAAGTCAAATCTGCATGCATGGACAAATACATAATTCTTTGAAATATCATACATGGGTGAAAATGCCTATATCAACATCTTTCAGTATGACCCTTGGTGGAAAGTTGTTTGAGAATTTTTTGACTGTCACATACCAACCTTCTACCATCGGGTCTAATCGATTCAACACAAAGTTCAACATCATAAATCAGTATGGCCATATTTTGTATTAGTAAATGGGCATGTAAAGTTGAATTTTTATAACAACTTCTATTAAAATTATGATCATAATAGAACTGTTAGAAGCACAACCTATACTAAATATTAGCTCCTGAGAATGTGAAATTTGTTTGAGAAGACCAACAAAATAGTAATGTAGATCTCAAAATAGATGTCAAAACCATTATAAAAACCATAACATGATATAGGTTGTAATCTTGAGAAGAGAAATACTAAATAACAATCCTAGAGATCAATAGAGAATAAAAATACAGATATTGAAATCATAAATTTTGACCATCTAAACCAATAACTTTAACTATTGTATTCTATGACTCTTTATGTGAAGAATTATAAATCATTCATAAAACACATATTTATCTATAGTTTCACTCAATTTGAATTTTATACTTAAAATTTGGCAAGGTGAGTAATTTTTTTGAGGAATAAAAAATTCAAGAAAAAAGTTTTCATAATTTGTAAATTTAACAAAAGTTCCACTCAATTTAGACTTCACCTTAATATTTTTGCCTCTTTCAAAGATATTAAATAAAAAACATTAGAAATTTATAAATTTAACAAGGATTTCCACTTAACTAGAATCATTCACCCAACATGACAATTTTTTTCACTGAAGCAAAGAAAATTAATGAAAATTTTAGCGAATCTTGGAGAGCCTAAAATAAGAAGCCTCTAGTTCATTTGAAAGCATAGAATAAGTGTGGTCCATTTCTCTCTTCATTAAATCCAAGTGACTCAAAGCCATTTTCTCACATCTAAAATGGTGAATATTTTTGGAGTGGTGTCATCAAGGGCAGGTGAAGCATGCAACTCTATTCTAGGAATTATATGCAAAGTGAGATTGACATTGTAGTGGTAGGTCATATGAGCATAAATATAATCAAAATTTGTTGATTAGAGAAATTTTATGAGGGTTTTAAAGGCTTTCACAACAACCATTATTGAATATATTGCCAACTGTTTAATGTGCAGTAGGTTTTTTTTAACTATTCCAATGCATTAAGAAGCATGTATAGTGTTTCCCTATACAACATGAAGATTTAAATGGAAAATACCACAGTAAAGGATATTTATTATCACATCATCAGGGCCATTCTCTCTAGAAACACAAGTTACCAATATATGTTAGAACAAAGTTATAAATAATAATTATTTTAAATAAAAATATGCATTATATAGAAACCCTAAACCTTAAGCCGTTGCTTACATAATTTTATCTAGAAACAAATCACTCCACAATATTTAAAAAAAAAAAACTTCTAAGAACAATACTTACGGTTGAAGTGGAAAGGAGAGACATTTTTGGAAGATAAGAACTCATTGAGAATAACCCATTTTATTTTTCTTCTACTTATGTGTGGTGTTAAATTTAGTCCAGACTTACAATCCCCTATTAAAACATTTTTAATCTGAAAAACTGTTCAAAATAATTAGGCAATCGATTAATTAAATCTCTAGATAGAGTGTGAAGAAAAGCTAAGGTTTCAAGATATTGAAGCTGGAAAGTAAAGGTAAAAACTCAAATAAAAAAAAGGAAAGAAAGTAAAAGCTCCAAAGTAAAAGAATAACTGGATATAAGCACTAGGGCTCTACCCTCAAGATACACTATGATTTTTGACACAAAACCAACATTTTAAGTTTTTGATAAAGAAGTCCCAATTTAGATAGGCATGCTACAACAAAATTAAGCCCTAAATGTTTTAAAACAAAACAAAATGAAATGTCAATTTGAAAGAGTGAAGTCCCATTGGGGTTCTAATACAAGGGAAGGTAAGCCTTAACATGAGATATTTTTATAATTTGTTTAGTGAATCACTAAATAACCCCCCCTCCCCAAAATAATGAAGTAAAGAGTTTTTAGAGATTTTATTTTACTAAAAAGTGAAGATAATATCAATTGTTAGAGACTAGTTTGGTAGGGCACAATGATAAGCAAGGCAAACCCTCGAGCCCTAATTCCTTCTGCAAAACTCATAGCTTTTGATGAAATGATTTGAAATGAATTGATTATGGTCAGGTCCCCATATTAAGACTAACCCAAATACAAATACTAATTTTTTTTGGAAATTATCAAAGGGAAAAAAATGGATATAAATTATAACCCAAATAGAGTTTCCCCCAAACCAGGAAATAAAGAAGTAGCCCACAAAATTGAAATAGACATACAACAATGTTCAACCCTTTGTGGGTATCTCATTGATTTGACATGCAAAACCATCCATATGCAGAGTTCAAAAAGGAGAAAACCTATAATTATGTCTCTCCTATCATGATAATGATACTAACTGCATAATGATAGTCACTAGCTAAATTTTTTAAATATTTGCAGTGTATATCTATACAGATGGTAGATTTATTGTATAAAGTGTTTTCATTAAAATAAATCTAGTGCCTTGATTAATGTGACAATATCAATAACATACAAATATTTATACCAATCAACTCATAGGAAAGAACATTATTTTATATGGTCAGTTAAATAACTTGTAAATTACCTTTATAAAATGGTTACATATTTTACAACATAGAAAACAATGCAATTTGATTGGCTAGGAAAAAAATGGACTAATTCCAAGTTAAAGCAAAATGAATCCTATAGTATAACAAGGGTGCCATGTGCCAGGTCCCTACGGGAGCTAGGAGATTTTGTTGTTGTTTGTTATGGATTGAGATTGCCTCAAAAGTAAAAGGATGTAAAACCTATTCATACAATAGAAACTAATTGATTAGTTATTTTGGAATGCAAAATTTGATATAAAAAGTATTATAAAATTCAATGTAAAAATATTTTTGTATCCACATCTACTTTAGCTTTGGTTGGGCTTGATAGGCTCTATTGATGGTGAAGTGGATATCAATTTTTATTTTGATGCGTTGTCTACTATGTGGCCTTCTCCAGCTACCTTTGATGTTTCTCATGATGTTAAAGGAAGCATTGGAGTATGCATATAAAATAATTATTTATAGTTTTTGACTTTGGAATTTTCATTTAATGTGTAGGATTGGGGTATTTAAATTTAATTAAGAAAGGCCAAGTGTCCAGATTATGTTTAACATAGTCGAATGCAAAGAAAAAAAATTGTCTGAGTACTTTGAAAGCAATGGATAAGTGAAGCCAATGTTGTGGCAATACTAGGCAACATAAAATAAACTACCAAAAATAGAATGTATGTATAAGCTTTTGCATATCATGCATGTTTACAATATAGTCACTAAAGATAACAATTTTTTCAAAAGAATACTCAGTCAAAAAAAAAAAAGCTAAAGATAAACTTAGATTACAAGAGAAGAAGCAATTACAAAAGTTGCATCATGATGTGGCAATGGAAATGGATGGAACTTTCATGCTTGTAGTCATAACTATAGTTACAATTGTAACTTGAGTTGTACCTTAAATAGACACTACTGATATGGACCTGCTAACTAGAGTTGTGATTGAAGTTACAACCAAAGTACCTTGTGGAGGTGCCAGATAAGTCTCTGGTGTTAAAGTTTATTGCTTTGATGCATTTATGTGTATGTAAAAGGCATGGCTAACATAAAACCAATATTAATAGTCTCAAAATCTAGTAAAGGTCACTTGAACAATTGTGAAAGCTTATTCATGATCCTCTTGTGAGTGCTCAATGCCACTCTGACCTCTACATAAAGGGTTATGTGGTAGTAACCCTGTCTCTTAGAAAAATTATTCACTATAGAATCTCCTCATTGATTTTATAAATGTTCCATTCAATATTTGCTCTAAAGCTATCAAATGTAACTAGAGAAGATTCTCAAAAATGGGCTTCAGAAGTAACTACCCAAGGAGATTGATTACTCCAGTAACCCTCATGCCTTTCAAAATTGAGATAGCTCATCTTTCATGATTTGTAAACTATTATACTAAAGCTCACATCTCTTAATGCCATTCAATCAAGATATCTATTTTGATAGCCACATGATTTTGGGCCCATATAACATCTAGTGTTATTAAAATCAAGTGGGCATATGCCCTATTTCTTGTAGCTTGGCTCAAAAAATAGAGCTTGGCCTCCATTTTCTTCATTTTATTAACTAATATATATATATATATATATATATATATATATATATATATCCCCATTTAGGCTGGGACTCAACTTTTGTAGATCTTATCAATATAATTATGTCATATAGCTTTTTCATTGCACCTTGTACATTGTCAATGATTTATTTTGTGGGATGAATAGTGCTCCTCTCCTGAGACTTCTAAATAGTCTGATCATAGCTTCTAAAAATTTCTTGTATTACTCCCTTTGTGGCATACACAAAACTATAGGTATCTTCCTTGTAATGGTATAAGTTAAAGGGTTTAATTATCCTTCTTTTTGTTAGAGAGAATATGTCTTCTCTCTGATCCAACTCAATTTTTTCCCCTTCTGCCACCACTATTTTCCTATTTACCTTTCTTAAGGTGTTTGTTTGTCTATGAAAATGGAATTTGATCGTTGGTTGCTCTACAATCACCAAATCCTACCTTCTTGCCTCTTCTTGTTGTAACATTTGAATCCATGAAGGGACATTCAATGCAATCCAATACTTTGTTTGCTTTATTTCTACAGAAGTAGAAGTAGGAGATTACACTATAGGAAGCATTAGTTTATAGGAAGATGTTCCCAACTGAGGAAAATGAGGTGTAGCCTTCCTCCAACTAGTAAATTTCTTCTATGTCAAGGCATCTATGATATACTTGGCATTCCCAAACTCTTTGTGTATTATAACTATATAATAATCTATTTGGGAAGCTTGGCTAATGGGCATGCCTTGTTGTTTAGATGGCCTAGGGGGATAACTTGTGTAGCAAATATAGAAGTGGACAACAGACTCTCAAAATGCATTTACCATGTTGGCTAAGAGGACTAAGGGTTAGTGGTACTAAAGAATGATTATGTCATTGGGGTGTTAAGAAAATTTTATAGATAATTAGTAATTGATGTATAAATAGAAATTATGGTGGTGTTAGTAGTCCTAGGGCTCTTATGAGGCTAACTTGGAGGTGGGAAATCCTAAATCATAAGATTTTGGACCATGGTTGACAAAATTAGTATTGTGGCTACTTGGGCTTTATTTGTTGGGTTCAAAGAATGTAAATAATGAGAAGTAGCCTCTATAATACCTAATGTAGTGGTAATAGTTGTAGTAACCAAAGAATAAGAGACCCATTGACTTATATTTTAGGGAGACGTAGCTAGGGAAACTATCATTTTTATAACTAAATTAACTTGAAATGGAGAGCATGGAGGTGTGGTTGATGATGACCCTACTATGGTGTGGATCCTATTTCCACATTACAATGTATTTCAAATATTGTACATTAAAATTTTTTGGACCCTTTTTTTTTGGGAGTATAGATATGTGGTTTGTCTATACTTATATATGTGTGGTGTCATCACCCATGATTAATGGAGAACCATTATGGGTTGACTTGGCCCATGGTTTTGGTACCCATTGTTTTGTCAAACCGCTATGTTGGTTGCCTATTGATGTATTATAGATGGACATAGGTAATATATCAGATGAATAGAGTTTGAGAAGGTGAATATAGTGTGTGAATTTAGGTGCAAATTCAGGAGAGTTTATTAAGAGCAGCTTCAAATAATATTTGTGCATTATAAATGTGAGAAGATTGAGTTGAGAGTGGATTATAATCTTGTTGGCATGTAATAAGATTTAAACAAGTGTTTCTTGGTGGATGTAGCCCACATTGGGTGAACCACATTAAATCTTGTCTTCTTGTTATGCATTTTAATTTATATATCTCTTTTAATAGCTCTTGTTATTGTGATTCTGTGAAATTTTTCTACATTAATTTATATTTTATTCCTAACAACTGGTATTAGAGCTTTACGTTGTATTTGCTGAAGTGTTGAATCGTATAAAGGGTTATTAGTTTAAGTGGGATCTATGACTCATGATGGTAAATCAAAGGTTAAACATTTCAATGAGCATAACTTTGGTCTATGGAAGATGCATATGGAGGATTATCTCTATCAGAAGGACCTCCATGCTCTGTTGGGAGGAAAATTAAAGCAACCAATGGGTACGATAGATGAGACTTGGGAGCTACTTGATAGGAAATCCCTTGGAGCCATCTGGTTATGCATTTCATCTTCGGTCATGTTTAATATATCACATGAGAAGACCACAAAAGGTCTCATTAATGCATTAGGGAAGTTATATGAGAAACCCTATACTTCTAATAAAATATTTTTAATGAATAATTATTTAATATGAAGATGTCTAAAAATGGTTTAGTTGCTGGTCATTTGAATGAATTTAATATGGTTGTGAGTATGTTGAACTCTATAAAAATTAAATTTGATGATGAAGTTAGGGTTCTACTTATTTTGTGTTCTTAACCAGAGGGTTGGAACAACCTAGTAATGGTTATGAGCAACTTAGTCTGTAACTATGCTAAGTTGAAGTTTGAGGATGTCATAAGAGTAATCTTTAGCAATGACATGTGATAAAAAAGCTTTGGGAAACTTCTACTTTGGGTGATGCTTTGGTAGTGGAGAGTAGAGGGAGACAAAAGTATAGAGGAAAAGGAAAGTATGGAAAGTCAAATGGTCTTGAAAGGTCAAAATCAAAGAGCAGGATGACATGTTAGCACTGTGGAAAGATTTGCCATGCAAAGAAGGATTTTTGGGCTTTTTAAAACAAGAATAAAAATTAGGAAGACTCCAAGGAGGTGATTGTCATAACAGGTAATGTTTTCAAGATGCATTGATTTTGTCAAGATGCATTAATTACTGAGTCTAGGGTTTTAGCTTCAAGGGCTTCTTTTCATGCTACACCACATAGGCATTATTTTATTGATTATATTCAAAGGGATTTTGGACATGTTTATCTTGGTGATGATGAGCCTTGTAGTATAGTAGGAAAATGATGTGTTCAAGTTAAGATACAAAATGGGAACACTTAGATACTAAAGGATGTTAGGCATGTACCTAAGTTGTGATGAAATTTAGTATCCGTGGGGCAGCTAGGTAGTGAAGGTTGTATGGTTACTTTTATAAAAAATTATTAGAAGGTGACCAAGGGTGCTCTTATGGTAGAAAGAGGTAATAAGGTTGGTACCTTGTATCTATAAAGTAGTGCTGACTGTTGTAATTTAGTTTCTATAGATGTAGATGTAAATTTTTGGCATAATAGGCTCAGTCACATGAGCCAAAATGCTATTCAAATTTTGAAGGATAGGTTTCCCATATTGAAAGGGTTTGATTTAGATTTATGTGAAGATTATGTGTACAGAAAACAGAAAAGGGTAGAGTTTTTCAAGGTTGGACCTACAAGGAAGAAAAATAAGCTAGAGCTAGTTCATTTAGATGTATGGGGGCCAGCTCAGGTATCTTCTATTGGTGGTTCATCTTATTATGTCACTTTTATTGATGATACAATTAGAAAAGTTTGGGTGTATGGTATTAGGAGAAAATCTGAAGTGTTTAATACATTTAAAAGATTGAAAGCCTTAGTGGAGAATGAAATAGGTCTTAAGTGAAAATGTCTCAAG